>VXBO01002227.1:486902-573059 GCA_013400135.1 Rhinoptilus africanus | reverse complement strand
AAAAGAGTATATAGTAGCTCTAGTTTTGTTTTACTTGTTTACTTTGTTTTGCCTTT
Source organism: Rhinoptilus africanus (assembly GCA_013400135.1). Taxonomy (NCBI): domain Eukaryota; kingdom Metazoa; phylum Chordata; class Aves; order Charadriiformes; family Glareolidae; genus Rhinoptilus; species Rhinoptilus africanus. The sequence continues at coordinate 573,003 of VXBO01002227.1, read as the reverse complement.
CCCTACATCATCTTCTCCTCTCTTAAACTGGGAAACTAAGCTGATTCTGATTTCTTGATTTTCTGATGCTTAAAATATCCATTTTCCTTAATGAACAGAATAAAAATAACACAGGTTCATGTCAAACACAGAATCATCTTTGTGAAGCCAAAACATCTCAACAGCAACCAAACTCTTAGGATGACAATACCAATACTTACAGGTGTGCAGACATTCTGTAATAGTTGTAGCATCAATAAAATAACCTTTGCAGATGGAACACAGGATGTAAGGGGTCAATTCTGCGAGGTTTATCATACGCTACAAACAAAGAAAACGTGTAAGAGCTAAGCCATGAAATCTCCTGGTTACAGCTTCCAAAATATCACAGCCTTAAACCAAGAAAAAAACCCTGGATCAACATGCAACAGAAATGTGTTTTCCTAAGAGGTCAGTCATTCCTCATATACAGCCTTTAGAAAAGGCTTTCATCTAGTCTTCTAAATTGACCTTTTTGCGAATGGAAATCCAATTTGTTTCATGGATTTCATATCTGAAAAGCAGACTAAGCCCAATCCTTTTGGGATAAACTTGTTAACAGAATATCAAATAAACTGCAAGCTTAAAACGGATAATGGTAGCAAATATCATAATTTCAAAAATGCTCAGTAGGCATGTTGGGGGCCGCAGTCAAGTGGGCTCGGTTAATAACTAGTACTGTCTCTTGTATCTACACACGATTAGGGATTATACAAATATGTCTGGATGCAAAGTCTGAAATTTCACTGCTCTGAATTCTGGTTATGAAGTACTTTTATCGGGAATGAATACATGCAATTTCACAACTACTTTCCTGTTGGAAGTCTGCTATTTCAAAAAAGAACAAATTTCTTCTGTAGGAATGATCTGAGATCTCTCTGAAAGAGGTAACACATTAGATTTCTACAATCTCTTTCCTCTAGTCTCACAGGCAGACTAACGGGCTTTCTTTCCCTCAGTAATATCATTCATTTTGCCTGAACGTCACCGTTTACCACCCTCAGCTACACCAAGGGTTTTGTAAGGGCTCCATTTAAGTGAGACCGATTCAGTGAACTTCGGTAGTAATAAAAAAGCCTATTACCATACATCCTATGTTGCCTAAGCAGGTATCCAGATTTGCACCTGGAAGTTTTCAGAAGCCCCCAAAAGAACTCAAGTTCAAGCCAGCTGCTACAGGACCTGCCCGAAAACCGCCGACTTCTGCGGACGCCAGGCCTCACCCGCAGACGTTGCCTTTCGCACTCAGCNCCTCGTCGGCCGGGCCCGCGCCTGCTGCCTCCCCGCCCGACGGCCCCGAGACGGCAGAGCCGACGTCCACCTCCATGTCCGCGGCTCGGAGCGGGGCAGACGCGGGACCGGCCGCCGGCCGGGGACGGCGGGAGACGTAGTCCGCCGCCGCGGGGCACGCCGGGAACTGCAGTTCTAGCGGCTGCACCATTGCGGTGCGCCGGGACTCAGCCCGCCCCCGATTTTGATAGCGTGCGGGTCTCTCACCGTCTTGTACGTTTGTCGTTCCTCCAGACAAGAAGCGAGTGACTCGCTAAGGAAGCGCAGCCAAGCGTTTAATTTATAGCGAAAGCGCGCCAATCATAGGCTATCAGTTTTAATCGAGAAAAGGTATTAATTCTCTAGCGTTAAGGAATCTGAATTTACCCATAATGAATAAAAGCAATAAGAGAAATGCCTGGAAAACCAAGTGACCTAGCCGTAATTACTTTAATTCGGAGTAAGGCCTCTAAGGGCACACACTCCTACAGCCACCCTTGGTCTGCTCCACGGAGGGCAAAATTAACCCGTTTCTGAAGGAGGTTTCTCGCACACCACGAGCACTGTGACTCGCGCCCACGCAGCCACCGCCCAAAATTACACTCAATTAGCGCCAGGAGCGCCGCGGCCGCCGCGCTACCGCTCCCACCGCCGCACGCTACTCCCGCTGCCATAAAGCGCGCCTGCCAGCGTCGCAAAACGAAGCCTTGGTAACTAGAGGTAGAAGTATCCACCTTTTGCTCTGACTGTCGTGAGAGCAGCCGTGCTTGGCGGCGGCCGCCCGCTGCCGGCGAATGGGGGGCAATACAAGATGGCGGCACTACCTGAGGAGCCGGCGGAGGTGGTGACGGTAAAGCCGGATCCTGAGGCGGGAACGCCGCCGCAGCAGCAGCCCCCTGCTGCTCCTCCAGCCGCCGCTCCCGCCGTTCCCCCAGCCGCGGAGGGGGAGGCGGCGGCGGCGGCGGGGAGCGGCGCGGAGGCGGCTCCCCCTAAGCCTGCGGCGCCGGGCCCGGCCGCATCTCCGTCGGCGCTGGACCGGCAGACGCTGGTGGCCGTGCTGCAGTTCCTGCGGCGCAGCAACCTCCGCGAGTCCGAGGAGATCCTGCGGCGCGAAGCCCGCCTGCTCGGCGACGACCTCGGCGCTGCTGCCCTCAGCCCCACGGGCACCGGGCTTCTGGGAACGGCGGGCGGCGATGCGGAGTCTGCCGGCAGCGACGCGCTGCTCAGTCGGGTCACCACCGCTGCCACTGTCGCGATAGGAGCCAGCGCCGCCGCTGTCGCCTCTTCTAGCCCCGGGGTGGCGGCGGTCGCTGCCGTGCCGCCGGGGAAAGGTGGGCTCCTGCGGGGTCGCTGCCCGGGGAGGGAGGTCGCCCCCTCCCGGTGGGACCCCTGGGGAGTGGGGGGACCCTGTGCCTCCCCCAGCCTTGGGGGGCTCTCTGTGATGCTGAGACACAAGAGTCGGTGTCAGGTCGTGGCCGTCCCTGGGGGATGAGGTGGGAGTCTGCCCCTGCCTTCAGGGGGTGGTGGGGGTGCTGAGTGTGCCATACCCCCATGCAACTCAGGAAGAGATTGGGTTCCCCAAGGGGTGCCCTCCCTGGAGCAAGGGACTAAGGATGGGGTATGCATTGTACTTGGAGGGGCTGCTGTCAAAAAGGGAAGCGCTTCCCCTTGTCTTTGTGTCCCATGTCGACTAACAGTGTCACAGGAGGATGAAGGTTTCCTTTTTAGTTAGAGGTGATGGGCCAAGATGTGGCCTCAGGGATGAGAAAGAAGGCCTGATGTACAGGCTGAATTTTGAAAAAAGAGCCATAGGATACTTACAGAGGAGGCATTTTACGTTTCTGGATCGAGTTGCTGGGTACTTGAGTTGTCCTTTGGATGACTGGAGTCTAAGTATTTTTAATAAAGATGTTCTGTGGGACAGCTTTGCAGAACAGTATAATGAAATTTCAGGAACCGATACATCTGAGTTCTGGTAAATGTGTGGTATAAAGTCAGCTTGTTTCTGGCATCACCTGGTAAGATTGTTTTTACATAGGAGACAAACCAATGAAAATATTTAATGACTGCTATGGAGAACAGAGCTCTCAGTTAGCAAGTGACAGTCACTGCCCTGTAATGGTTGTGGTGAATTGTTCACTTGATGAACTTAATTTGCTTGTTTACTAGAAACAACATAATTATAGTGGGTCTATCTTAGAGGCTTTGAAAGAGTCTGCTCCTAATTTGATAATTTCTAGCCTTAGTAGTAAAGATAACTTATTTTGGTGACATTAGAGGCTTCTTCCTTTTACGCTTAAAAGCCTATCTGAATTAGGCAATACATTAAATACCTTATAGGGAACTGTTGGCAGGGAAAGCACAAAAAATGGCTGAAGGTGCTAGGAGAATTGGCTGCTGGAATATAATGTGCCACCATCTTCTCACTTGTATTGTTTAAACTTAGCGCTGAACAAGCACAAGACTTACTGTTGTGTTTTGCTTATGAGCACCTCACCTTTCCAGCAGAGTTGTTAGCCACTGTATATTAGCTAGCTCTTCCAGGCTGTTTTAAAAACTCTTGTTATATGCTAATGCTTTTGCAGTTGGAGGAGGAGTTGTTGTGGAAGATCAGCCAGATGTGAGTGCGGTATTGTCTGCCTACAATCAGCAGGGGGACCCTACACTGTATGAGGAATACTACAGTGGATTGAAACACTTTATTGAGTGTTCCCTGGACTGTCATCGAGCGGAATTATCTCAGCTGTTTTATCCTCTCTTTGTGCACATGTACTTGGAATTGGTTTACAATCAACATGAGAGTGAAGCAAAGTCTTTTTTTGAAAGGTAATTTATTTGCATTTCTGCGATTCCATTATTTTGTGTTTGTTAGTTTGATTAAATCTGTAAGCTATAGTAGCATAGGCGTTTATATATATATATATTTATACGCACACATTATTTTTCTTCTCTAATGTTGAAGGGATTTGGAATCTGAAGTAATGGTGCCATGAATTACAGAAACTGTTCTTAAATCTTAAAACTGTTCTTAAACAGTCTCCTGTGTTAGAGAGATGTGTGAACTATATGCTTTTGAACTGTCCACGTACAGATTTTGAACTATCTTTATGGTGAGCTGGTCAGCTCCTTGCTGTAAAATATCAATGAAGAGATGCTGCTGGTTTAGAGAAAGATTAGGGGGTCACTTTTTAGCAGTGGAAAATTGCAGGAAGGTGCCAGAGTAATGTGTGATTTTAAGTGTTTGCTAATGTCATAGCATGTATATTGAAATCCTTCACATAAGATTAAAGGAATTAATTTATGGCTAATCTATCACTTTCTATGTTTTTACTATGTCTCACTTGTTTATCAGTTGAGAAAACTAAATTTCATTTGTTTTCTGGATTCAGATCAATTATGAAATATTTCAATCCAAAAGGATAACTGTGTCTCCCTCCAATATGGTCAGCAAAAATGGTTCCGTAAATATATAAAATGTTACCTGCCACAACAATTTTATTACATCGTTCGAGTAAAAATGGAAAACTCTAGACATAGGTTAGCTATTATATAATGCAAGTATAATGAATCAGATATAAATACATCAAGTAGTCTTGCATAATAAAAATTGCCTGTCTTTATGATACCACAAATTAGAGTTTCATTTATGTAAATAAACATGTTAGTGTAACTGTTTACTGCAGGCAAGAACCATTTGAGTGTATGAAATTCTGTGAGGTTCCATTTGTGTCTTCTCTTCATCTCGGTTTTTAATTATTGAATACAGTCAGTCTCTGGTGTATCTTCATCACTAGAAGGATTCCCAGAATTTTCAGCAGAAAAATAATCCCATGTGTAGTCAATAGCTTCCAAAAGGTCCTTGTGTATGTGTTTCATGTTAAAGTAATGTAAATAAGTGTACATTTAGGAGCTAATGTTTTTGTAATAAATTTTCTATCATGTCTTAAATGGTTTCAATAGATTTCATGGGGATCAGGAGTGCTATTACCAGGATGACCTGCGTGTATTATCTAGCTTAACCAAAAAAGAACATATGAAAGGTAACGAGACCATGCTGGATTTCCGAACAAGCAAGTTTGTGCTGCGTATTTCACGTGACTCTTACCAACTCTTGAAGAGGCATCTTCAGGAAAAGCAGAACAATCAGATCTGGAACATTGTTCAGGAACATCTTTACATTGATATATTCGATGGAATGCCTCGCAGTAAACAACAGATAGATGCTATGGTTGGAAGTCTGGCTGGGGAGGCAAAGCGAGAGGCTAATAAAGCAAAGGTAGGAGGGAAAGATTGTTGCACTCTTGTAATTGAACAGTTCTCCTTAGTTTTTCAGGGAGATACCTTAGTGTAGACTGGCATATGTCACTTGAGATATGAAAAGACAGTGTGAACAGAACAAAGGAAAAGAACTGTACAAGTAGTTGTTGGCAGGAGTAGAGAGATCAAGATGTGTCACTGCCTGATAGAAAAAACTGTCGAGCCCCTTTGAGAGAACCTTGTATTCAGCCCACTGAACTAAACGTAAACTAACTGCTGAATTACTCCAGGGTTTTAAAATGAACGCCTGGCTATTTTGCTTCCTCTCTGGTACAACAGATGTAACTCTTGCTTACTCACAGTTGTTACTGCAATGGCTGTTTGTGTAGATCTTGACAGAGTAGTACCACAGTACTAGACAGATAAACTATGTCAGCCGTAGGGATTCTTTTTTAAGGAAGTGCTAAGAAATGCTGGGGGAACTTACAGTTGTCCAGATTGGTTGCTGGGTAAAACAGTAGAACATGTGCTACACTTGTTATGGGCTAACCAGTAGTATATGCAGTAATATAAGCATAGCAGTTTTAAAGGGTCAGCTCGACTGCTTGTACTATTATGTTAAAAAGTTTCCATTAAAAAAATTAGTTTTCAATAAGAATAGCAGTTACTGTTTTGTCTGGTGTGTTTTACTGGCTTGCAGGTTTTCTTTGGCTTATTGAAAGAACCAGAGTTTGATGTGCCTTTGGATGATGAAGATGAAGAAGGAGAAAATGAGGAAGGAAAGCCAAAGAAGAAAAAACCTAAAAAAGATAGCGTAGGATCAAAAAGTAAAAAACAAGACCCTAATGCTCCTCCTCAAAACAGGTACCAAGGAAATGATGTGTAGAGAAATCTTGTTAAATCCAGTCATGTCATGCTAAATCTACATCACTGTTCACATGACATTTTTATCTCTTTGGCCATTTGAGTTGTACACAGCTTTAGTTGTAAAACTTTTAAGGGAGATAATGGAAAGTTCGGCATATAACTTTCTGTCTTTGCCCTTCAAGACAATCTAGATTTCTCTTGATAAAATTTCAGTCAGTTATCCACTAGTCTTTTCAGGTCATACTCAATTATTTATCTCATTCCATTGGCTGTGTGAAATTCTTAAAGCTACTGGCTCTTTTACTCATCAGTTAATCTTTTACATAGTCTTTCGTCTTTTCTAATTCTTGCTTTGTATTTGAAGATTGAGGTGTAGGGTTGCAAGTGAAGATTTTGCTTTCTCTGTTTAGGTTAAAAATATGAAAAGTGCTCTTAGTTTGTAAAAATGTGTGCTTCTTGTAGAATTCCTCTACCTGAACTGAAAGACTCTGACAAACTGGATAAAGTAATGAATATGAAGGAAGCTGCAAGGCGTGTGCGTCTTGGCCCGGAGTGCCTGCCTTCCATCTGTTTCTACACGTTCCTTAATGCTTACCAGGTTGGTAAAAGAAGAGTTGGGGTAATATGGAAAAGAGAATCACATTTATAAACATCCCTCTTAATAGTGAAAGAAGAGTTAGCAGAGTTGGCAAGGGTTATTGGAGTATTTGAAAAGTTGTGTTGCAAAGTTTGTTCCAAAATCTTCAAATTTCTCTTTAAAGATGCCTTTTACTACTTAATTTCTGTTGTCCTTGGTTTTTCTCTGATTTTGCCATAATTCCTTCTTTCTCTTGACCTGTGGCCCCCTAAGTGTATGTATTCTACAGAATACAGTAGATGTTTTGCACCAAAGTACTGGAAAACAGTACTCTTTGGTCACTATTGACTGTGCTTCATTCATATAGCTTTATTTTTAATGGTGCAAGAATTTATATTTATGTCTATGCTAGAATAGTTCCCTCTTATTTTTGTGAGTGAGTTAATTTTCTTCTTAGTACTTAGGATTGTGTAGTGTTTGAAATGCATTGTGAAAGATACCAACAATATAAATGGCTATTTTCTGAATAGGGTCTGACTGCAGTGGATATTACAGATGACTCCAGCATGATTGTAGGAGGCTTTGCTGACTCTACTGTCAGAGTCTGGTCTGTGACCCCAAAAAAGCTACGTAGCGTGAAAACAGCAGCAGGTAATTAAGACCGTGATACTTAATTTGAGCATGCATTACTTGTGACAGCCGTGTTTTGTGTGAACAGAGAAAGATGTCTGTGGCAGGAGAGTTGTCTTCAGCAGTGAGATGCTTCACTCTGAAGAAAACAGTATATGCACAGATGTATGATTGCATCTTATGTACTACTACTAGGAAAACTTTTAAAGGAATGAGAATTCTGGTTGTCTGCACCTGCTGTGAGGTGGTCAGTGCATGGAGCTTGGAACTAGCCATAACTAGCATGGAACTAGCCATCTTTTTTTCTAACTGGATGGTAACTAAAGGGTGTAGTAGACAGTTGGGTTTAGGTTATCTGTGGAGAGACTAGAAGTACCCTGGGGGAAATTATAGGAGGACACTGAGAAGGATGGAGGAAAATGTGCTGTAGCTCAACACCTACACAAATTCAGGGAAACCAGGCTTCTTTAGTTCTGCTGTTTATGTAACAAGGTGTTGTGGTTGAAGCTAGAGACAATGCAGACCTTTCTTAATCTGGGTATTTAACCAGGATGTGGTCACAATAGTCAGCAAACAGTAGCCTACAGACAAAAGGTTATTTTAAATTATATGTAGCTGTCAAAATATGTCTGAAAAGCATCTTCGTGGCATATTAACTTGGTGGGAAAAGACATGAAAATTTAGCATCTCTGTAAAGATGATGTTGTGTTTGGAGGCTCAACAATATAAACATGAAAAATAACACACATCAGGATTAACTTATTTTAGCTCTTAGTGAAGACTTAAAGAGTGATAATTTAAGTATAGCATTATTTTCACCTTTTACAATGGTAAAAAATATTTTAAATGCCATTGTATGTCTCAAACTTACCAATTCCCAGGTACTCTGTCATTTTCATATCATACAGGATTCTTTTAGAGGGAATATTATTTGTTTTCCTGTTCATGGCATTGATCTTTGAACTTCTGACAGTTATACATGAACTTTGAAATATTGCAGACCTCAGTCTCATCGACAAAGAATCAGACGATGTCTTGGAGAGGATCATGGATGAGAAAACAGCAAGTGAGTTGAAGATTTTATACGGTCACAGTGGACCTGTCTATGGCACCAGCTTCAGTCCTGATAGGTAAAATAAGTTTACGAGCCAACTAGTTTGCTTGTCTTGAGTTGTAATTGTATACTACTGGATGCAAACATGTTCTTAATGCAGCTTTTTCCAGAAGGCTAAAACCATTCTTTAGGTAGTTTATAAGAAACTGCGTGCGAGCGTTAAGTGTTCATTATGCTCAGAGGTTGGGCACTGTCAGCTATTACTGAAATCAACTGGAGCTGAGGATGCCAGCACCTTTTTTTGACGTTCAGGACTTAGATGGCAAAATAGACAATCGTTTTGCAAGCTGTAGTTTAAGCTGGCTTTTAACTAACTGAATTGTAGGAGGAAAAATAGTGCAGCATTGATGGTACTTTGTAGTATTGCAAACCATAAAACCAGAGTGAGTATTCTATGGTTGCATTTGTCATATTCTACTGAGATTTTATTTTCAAAATGTATGGAGTAGTGTCTCAAAGTAAGAGATTGAAAACCATTATGTAATTATGAGAGTCTGATTAGTACAAAGGAGGTTTAAATGTCTAAAGTTTGGCTTTTGCTTGTGTCTAGTCAGGAAACAACTATCACAGAAATGCAGCTGGGAAGAAAACTTTGTGTGGAATATGAATATAGAGTCTATAATTATGAATTTAGAATGTGAACATGATATGAATTCTCTTTCAGGGAATCCAGGAAATTTTGTTTAGAGTTACTTTAAAAAATAAGTTTTTAAATAACACAGTATAGCAGTTTACTAGTAATTTTTTTCATGTAACTGGCATTCCTGAGTAAAGATCAGCTCTGTGGATTTGTTGTTTGTTTTTTTAATTTTATTTTTCTTTCTTGCCTCTGTATTGCTGTGTCATCAGAATTAGTTATGAACATCCAAATGTCTCTCTTTTTTGCAAAAGGGCCTAGGACTGGATTCTGCTTGACTTGGTTATTGCTGCTTATCCCATCAAAATGATGATTTATGTGACATGCTGAACAGGTGCTTTTTGGTGGATGGTTTTTCTTATCATAGACATCTCATAGTGTTTATGCAATGGTTGTACAATCCAGGTGTAAGCTTGGTGTGTAATATGCAATACTTTCTCCTGTACAGGAACTATCTCTTGTCCTGTTCTGAGGATGGCACTGTCAGATTGTGGAGTCTCCAAACATTCACGTGTTTGGTGGGATATAAAGGACACAACTACCCAGTATGGGATACACAGTTCTCTCCTTATGGTTATTACTTTGTGTCAGGGGGACATGACAGAGTGGCTCGGTAAGAAACTGGATGGGTCTTTTGCTTGTCTGGGTCGGTTTGTGGTGGATTAACCCTGAAAGTGATTAGCTGATATACTCTAGCCTAACCTATTACTGCAGATACTTATTTTCACGTCAATTAAAATACTGAAAAAATGTTTTAATGTCTGGGTTTGGGTTTTTTTGTTTTCAACACACATCAGATTATCTAACAACTAAAGAGATGGTGTCCTCTTATGTGACCATCTGATTATAAGTATTCTCTTCTAGTTGCTTAACAACTTGCAGAATATCCTTTATTTCTCCCTTTTGAAAAGTATACTTTTCTGAAACAGATCCTGCTAATTCAATTAACTGACCAGTAACCACTCTGTAATTAGTTCCTTTTATTCCTCACTGTACTAGAGATACTGAACTTCATTAGGGTTCTTTTCATTAATAAGCCTTTTCTCTTCAGTCTGTGGGCAACAGATCACTACCAGCCTTTACGGATATTTGCTGGCCATCTTGCCGATGTGACGTGTACCCGATTTCATCCAAACTCTAACTATATTGCCACGGGTTCGGCAGACAGGACTGTACGGCTCTGGGATGTTTTGAATGGGAATTGTGTAAGAATATTCACTGGACATAAGGTAAAGGCGTATCACTCAGAGTGTCAAAATCACTTTATCTCCGTGATGAGATTCTGAATAGTACTATTCAGAATAAATACAGTTTGACTGACTGAATGTGAGTAGACATAACTAACTTGTCCCCCCCTACCAATCTTTGTTTTAGGGACCAATTCATTCTTTGGCATTTTCTCCCAATGGACGATTCCTGGCTACTGGAGCAACAGATGGAAGAGTTCTGCTGTGGGATATTGGACATGGCTTGATGGTTGGAGAACTGAAAGGGCACACGGACACTATCTACGCACTCAGATTCAGTAGAGATGGGGAGATTTTGGCATCAGGTAAAATTCACTGGAAACAGTGAAGTTGCTGTTGTGTTCCATAAATCGGAAGAGGAGTGATGTAACTGGTTTCTTAAATTGAGGAAGATGAAGTAGAATCACTTACTTAGCAAAAGCAGTAGCTTAAAACTGCTGGTATGAGGAGAGTACTTCACTGGACTGTGAAGTAGGACCCTCTGCTACTCCAGGACTGAAGGAAAGGTGTTCTGCAGTTAGACGATAGCAGAGGTTGGGATCTGGGTATGGTGTTGGGGCTGGAATCTGAAGTTGGAAATAACTCTAGGGCAGACAGGAAGAGGCCGGGCTAGAGGTGGACAGGATGCTGGAATGGGAGCAGGGCATGCAGCAGGACTGAAAAGAAGGGAGAGGAAAGGATAGAAAAGAAGATTAATTATCCCAGACCCTTAATGTTTCTTCATAGTAAATTCTTTATATAGATATGTATGTGTAATATTAACAATCAGATCTACGAGCAGCAGCACTTGTGCAGCTCCTTGTTCTTCCTGCCTGTCCATGTGGATTCTCTGGTGTCTAATAAAGTAGAGCTCCTTTGACAGTTTTCCCTTCATGGAGGCACAAAGTTTTGTCTTTTCATGATTAGTGAACTTTCTTAAAATGTATAGGAATTTAATGAATTTGAAACTTGTTCTGTTCTCTCAACTGGTTGAAGTTACCAAACGAGTTCAAGTTACTGACAGAAGAAACAGTGGACACACACTGTCATTACATCAGGATAATTTCCTTGTGAAACAAGGCTAGCAATATTCTATGTTTATTTAGTAGTATGTTCCTAAGGACAGTGCAGTGAGAATCCTCAGTGAGACACTTCCGCAGGAGTGAAAGCCAACAGACAGGGGATGGGTCTGATCCAGCGTGCAGAGTGGATGCTTCCACTTACCTCCCAGTGCTACAGTGAAAGCACGGGCCACTGCGCCCACAAAATTCTGTTGTTATGATGTGACTTAGAATCATAAACGCTTCCTGAAATTGGCATCTAACCCACAGGATGGTCCTGCTTTTTCAGTGCTAGGTGATATAATCCAAACCCAAAGGTTTTGAGAGAGTAGTTCTTTGTGATTTATCCACAGGGCATTCAGGTTAGATTACAGGAAAGCCAAAATCCTGGTAGTTTTTATATGTGGATTCAGTACGTTAGAGACTTGCTGAAGTCTGTTTCCTTGCAGAATGGAGGGCGTAAGTCTACAGTTATGAGCAAGCCTGCGTTTTGAGCTTTCATTTCTGTTAACTTGCTCCCTAATAACTTTTTAATGTACCTTTTTTATGAATTAAAAAAAAAATGGATTTTAAACTGTGGTTCTTCTTTCTTTTTTAGGTTCAATGGATAACACAGTTCGTCTTTGGGACGCTGTGAAAGCATTTGAAGATTTAGAAACAGATGACTTCACTACAGCGACTGGACATATAAACTTGCCTGAAAACTCCCAGGATTTATTGCTAGGTACATACATGACCAAATCAACCCCGGTTGTTCACCTGCATTTTACACGCAGAAACCTGCTGCTGGCTGCGGGAGCCTACAGCTCACAGTGAGTCGGGAGGCTGGGACAAGGACCGTGCCAAGTCACTGTAGTAGCGACCTCAGGATGTGGGACGAGGAGGAATGTCTTCTACAGGTGGACCCCGCTGGTCTGTTGCAGGAAAATAATGAAAATATGTAAACTAGTGCAAGCAGCATCTTCTTAGTTCTGCCATTTCATATTTATCCACAGTTTGAAAATGCTGGAGATTAACAAGACATCGTGGCCGTAAAAGAAGGAATTGTTCATGGTGCTTTTGATAAAAAACATATATATGTGTATATGAAAATGGCTGTCTCCTCTCAGAGATGGTATCGATCTCTGCTGAAACTTGTGGAGAGTTAACAGCCTTGGTATGTGTTCTCAAATGATTTTTTTTAAAGCACTTAATTTATGGTTAGCAAATGTTTAATCAGTCTCGGACACAAGCAAGAACTGTTTGGTTTCAGAAAAGCAGACAGTAGTTTAATTGACTCTAGCCTGGGCTGGGTAACAGGTGTGGGGTAAGCATCACGGCAACCAAGGGGGCATTGAAAGAGAAGGTCCCACAGGCAGAGGCCTGTGGGGAGCTGCTACCAAGTTACTGAAAAGTTTCAAACTCCTGTGGTCCTTTGAGGTATCAGAAATGCAGATCTTGTTACTCTGTTCTCACAGGTAGCCAATGCTGTAAGAGCAGTAAGCAACCAGAAGTGCAATGTGAACTTTATTTACTTTCATACTTTATTGTATGAAGAAAAAAGAAGGGGGGGTGGAGGGGAACTGTGGCATAACTGGAATACCTGTTATTAAAAGAGTAAACTTGAACCCTTTTATGTTGTATTAGATGTAAAAGACCTGCATAAGGTTTAATATATCAAAATGTAAAACTAGCCAAGAAATTGAAACATTACCAGGTTTCTTTTGAAAGGCAGCTTGCCTGATGAAGTGAGGATTTCCACCCACAAAAACACTGTACCCCAGTAAGTCCTCCTGGACAACCAGTAAAGCTCAGTGCTTTGTTTCTGAGGAGGAGTAAAACATGTAAAACACTGGGAAGTATTACTTGTTTCTGGGTCTTCGGACAGAAAACACCACCACAAAGGACAGGCCCAGTTTGGTGTAGTTTGGGGTTTTTTGTGTTTTGTGGTTTTGTTTGTTTAGTTTTTTTTTAACTTGTTTGAGTTTTTTAAAAATCTCTTACAAGCTGTATACAGGGAAATCTGTTTTGTGTTCCTCATTACTTTCCAGTAAGGGCTTGGACACTTGAACAGTCTGCTGGCTCTCTAGTGAAAATAAAAACAAGACTTGACATTTCTAAGGTAAAGTAAATGGAGAACTACCTCCCCTCTCATCCCTTCTCTAACTGCTGGTGTAAAGGTATATTACAGGCATTATACATCAAAGTAAAGGGTGGAAGACTTATTAGGAAGATCACTTGCAACTTTTCTTTAAAGAAAAAACAAATTAAAACTAAATTATTTTGGGGTTTTTTGTGTGTAATAGTACCTCAACAAAATTTCTTTGCTCTCAATTGGATCTCGGTTGGATTTAAGTACAGTTACGGTGAGTCAAACAAGTTACCTAAAACAAAGCCTGTGGTTTTGACAGCTTAAAGAAAACACTGCCGCATTCTGCCTTTGTATTTTGTACAGTTTTATACTTTTGATATTATAATAAATACTAAAACCACATAGTTTGTGTGTCTGTATGCTACAAGAAGGTATTTTCTTCTCTTCATGGCTGCAATGTAACCTTGTAACTGAGAGCACTCTGCTAAGAGGAAACAATTTAGAAAGGGTTAAGTTGATGACTAGCCATTTCATGTAAATCTTGTTCTAAGGGTAGGTGATGGGTTCTATCTAATTAGATCTATTACACTGTTGCATCAACCATTATTCCTCTGGAAAGTTGTATACAGCAGAGGCCGTTTATGCAAGCAAACTCATAGGAGAGGGAGAAGACTAGATTTATTCAGAAGGCCCGGCATGTACAATAGCTTTACGAATACATGAACTAGCAAGAGGTAGCACAAAGACCCTGTCATTATCTCTTCTTTTTTTTTCCCAGCAACGTGCCTAGCTCCTGCTGCCCTGTTTGGGAAGTGTATTTGCATGCTTTAGCATCAGAAGTCCTGCTGCTGGCAGCCTTCCATAAAGCACAGTGCTGTATAATCACATGCATCAGCGCTAATAAGACATCTAAGGAAGGTACTGAGTTTTAATTGAGATATAGAAAGACACTGTTGAGAATGCGATAGAAAAGTTTTAGCATTAGGCAGGGAGGGGGCTGTGTGTATCTAACTGGGGTAGGAACACCTTTATTAAGAGGCTACGTCCAGGAAGAAGCAGCACTGAACTACTTCAGTCGCTGTTTATGACCGTGCAGAGCTATGAGAGCTCAACCTCAGCAAAGCCATTTTCTTTGTGGCAGTTACCTCTGCGAGAGGCCAGTAACAGAAAAAGCTCAAATAGCATAATTTGATCAGTCTATACTGAGAGACTTTCCATCCAGGTTCTATGCAAAATACAACTGAGGCAGAAGTTGTAATCTGCATTGTATTCGTAACAGTGAAGAGTACTGGCTTCCCTGTACGCTACTAGCTTGGAATGCAAAAAACGGGAGCAACCAGGTAACTGCAAACCACATAAGCTTATTGTTATCCACCATGATATGGAAGTGGGGGAGATTCTTTCATCAGTTGTAAGCTCTGTGCTGGCATTATGGTCATGTTGCTGTGGTCTTTCCTAGGCTACTAACAGGTGCTCAGAACACTTTAGGATGTGTTATAACAGCAGAAGAGTTTAGTTCAGATAGCAATGACAGGAATCACCTACTCCATCTCCACTATAAATAACTACTTATGACGAGGAGGGAAAAAAATGTGCCACATTTATGCTTTTTTGCACCACTTCTTATTTCCAATAAAACAAGTAATTATTTTATTAGTCATAACAGGTCATCAGCTCCCATTACATCGACACAGATTGGAGGTTCAGACATGCCAGCAACCTGCCAAGAGAAGAGAGATCAACCATAGTAAGCCTTCCACAGCGGTACTAGTAACTGAACATCCCCTTCCCCCAGTCCAAATAGTTTTAGTTATGAACAGGCAAATTACAGCACACCTAGGAAGAAGTGACAGATGTTGCTTTAACACACAACGCTCAAACTTGTTGTTTCTATGAGGAAAACTTGTTGCAGACTATGACCACAGCCCATAGTTCTTTTCAAAATGCCATTTCAATGGAAACTTTGTATTTGAAAGTGACTCTAGAATTTTGTAATACTTTTTTGTTCCTATACCAGAGCAAGTCCAAGGGCTTCTATATGGGCCTTGCATAATCAGGTGTTCTAATATATGCACTTCCATTGTATGGTGCTCCTTTACTCTGTTCAAATCAAGGTATTAACAGACTACATTTATTTATGCTTGGAATTCTCTAATACAACTAAGAAATAACTCCTCAAATACTACTTTATTATTTCAATAACCGAGAAAGCAAGTTATCCCTATCTTACAGGAAAAGGGCGGACCAGAGGCACCAAATAGTTGTAGGCAAAGCCTGACACACCTCACTGCAACACCCTTCCATTCCTCCTTCCTCGCCTACTCTTCCTCCCCACGTGCTGTTCTAGTCCCACTTATGATGTTAGAAGAACAAAAAGAATATTGGTATCCTGTACTTTATGCATCCCCCTTTAAAAACCTCCTTCATTCAGGATGCTCCCTAATAAGTTGATGCTATAGTTCAGTTGAGGTTTAAAATGATAAATACAAAGTTCACGTGTCTGTCTTTCTCTCTATATCTCTAATTATACTACATTATTAGCAACTTGTCCTTTGTCACTCTTTCTTCCTGGCCTGACATTGAAGCATTTTGGTCCTGGAAGAACATCAGTCACTTACCATTTACTTATCTGCCACAGCAGGAGTTTTCTTTTTAGGTCTAAGCTTGAAATACAAGACGAGCATTGCAATACCTGTGTATGTTGCTATTACATACTGGAAAACATAAAAGTTAAGTTTAGTTTCAGTCTAAAACCCAGAAAATACCGTTATACTAGACTACAGAAGTTAAAATACATAATACATACATTCCTCCTGCCCGTGATGGTGTAGGAATTGAAGTACTTCTGAAATCCAGTGAACTGGTGTTGAGATCCTGAGTCATGGCCAGCCATGGCTGCTTGTCCTACAAGCAATACAGGACAGTTAACACATTTAAAGTCAGTTGGACAGGATCAATAGGAAAGTCAAACTAATCTCTACACTGAACTTAATACTTCCATTGTCAGCTATTAAGTCTACTGTCAGGACATTCAACAGACAGTGGGTGCACATAGAGAGCAGGCACACTCAGAGCCTGCTCGAGGTACAGAACAGGTGACATGAGCAGATAAGCAAATGAGGGATTCTGATTTATAGTTTTCAGAGTTCATTCAACCACATTTAAATATGGGAAAAAAAAATCAGTATGATGATGATAAAAGGGAAAATTTCTCAAACCACTTACAAAGAGACCTGCCAATCCTGCCTACACAAGCATTCAACACACAAATTTCAGGAATCTGCAATACCTAATTAAGACAAACCTTCACTAGTTCAGCTATGAAACAGCTTCAGTTACATACCCAAAAACTTGGTGACGAGATTCTGACTAGACCACTACTATTTTACGATTCAAGATGCCACTTTACAACTTTTACACTGTATCAGAGTGCAAGAGTTGTTAAATAAGAACTGTCCTGCTCTCAGTTGCATATTTCTATTGCTAAGATGCAAGGTAAGATCTTGCCCAGCCCAGTATTCACAGATCTGGATAAATTTTTTTTTTTTTCTAGTTTTCAGCTAGATCAGCAAGTGACTTGCACCAGCTACAAAGCCTCAGAGGTGCTTTCACAGGAACAACAGAAATGCTAAATACATGAGGGCACTCTTCCGTATTTTGTCTGTGTCTGCACCACAGTTTCAGGTCTACTGTAACAAGTTCACTGGCACAAAAGCCTGGCATGGCTATAGAAGTAAACTTGCAGGTTCACTGAGTGGTTGAGGTTGGCACCCCTGGAGCTTGCATAGCCTAACCCCAGGCTGTGCAAAGCGGGGGCAGGTCACTCGGGAATGTGCCCAGCCAGGCATTTAATATCTTCAGAGATGGAGACTCCACAACTGCTCTGGGGAACTCGTTACAGTGCTTGATCATCCTTACAATCAAAAGGGTTTTATTTTTGATGTTTAGAAATATATTTTTCTAATATTTAAGGAGGTTTTATGTTTAGACAAACATTTGTTGTTTATCTTGTAACTCACCTCCACAGAAGCACACATGCCACACGGTTACCTACCAAGCCAGGCAGATGCTGCAGCCACCAGCACCCCAGAAGAGGGATACAAAAACCCGCTCTGCTCATTAACACAGCTCTATGCCAACCCAATCCAGTAATGTATCTCTGGTGGATAATCAGGTAAGTGTGCCCCGTCACTGGACTGACTATGCAATAACTAAAAATCTTAACAAAATAACACCCTATACACCTGCCATACGTGACTGGAAAAGCCAAAGTCAGCTTTTCTTATGCCTGCCAGATANAATGGCGGCCGCCGAGCGCCGCGCGCTGCCAGCGCGGATTGGCTGCACCCCCCCTCAGCGGGCCGCTTCTCCCCGCCCCATTCCTCCTGGTTGGCTGAGAAGCCGCCTCGCCACTTCCGCTCGCCCTTTCCCCCCTGCCCCGCGTACTGCTTCCGGTGGGTTGCTGTGCTTCACGCGTGCGGCTCCCGGTCCCGGTTCCTATCCCTTTCTCGGGCTTCCCTGGGACGTCCCGGAGCCAGCGGCAGCGAGCGAGGGGCTGCGAGGGCCCGAGCGGCGGCGGCCGCCGGGGAGGTAAGGCCCCTGCGGGCAGAGCTCCGGCCCTGCCTGTCCAGCTGCGCGGCGCGGCCGGTGCAGCCGGCTCCGTTACCGGCCGTGGAAGTTGTCTCTGCTGCTGAGCCAGCCCTTCGGCGGAGCGTGCCTTCATGAGCTTTAATTTTATTATGCGCTTTCACGCTTAAAGTAGTTTCATGTGTCTAACAGACTACTTCAAATTTGACAATAGTGTTTTAGTGCTAATTTCTGTATTGTTGGCCAAAGTAATAAATACAGTGTGAATCGTGACTCGGTAAATAGGATGGTGTTTATTGACTGAAGCACAGTAAGGTTAATCATATCTATTTTATAAATACATGTGTATATATAGGTATAGCTTACACAGAGTTGTATGAAATTATATTAACTTTTAAGGATGGTATCCAGAAATTTCAGCTTGCCCAATGAAGGTATTAAAGATCTGTTTGGGTCGCTTATGGCTAAAGCAGTTTTATGAATTAAAAAATTAATGCTTTCATACAACTGTATGTCCTGCAATAGTAAAATCGTTCGGGATGCATGTGGATGGAGCATTGCAGTGCTTCACTGTGGTTAAACAGAATTGGGAGTTTTTATTTTGTCACTGGCTAACTGTAAAACAACTATCTGAATTTTTTCTGAGTTTGGGGGTAGTTCACTCTTATGGCTGCTCAGTGTTTGTGAGGAACAAGTGTAACAGCTACACATTTAATCTCTGTTTTGTCATTTGTCCTATAGAAGTTCAAGCATGCCATCCGTCGAAGAAAACTTTCCTCGAGGGGGCATCCAGAAAAAACCCACAGAGGGAAAAACACCCAACACAAAATTAGAGCGGGACAATTTGTTTGATGTATGTTGTTTGCATGTTCTTGATTAACTCTTCTCAGAGATTTTCCACTGTCAGAATATGACCTGCAATCCTTCCTATCCCTTACTTCTATAGCAGAGACTTCCAGAAAGAGAAAACTGCTGACACACAACTTTCTCCTGGTCTCTTAAAGATCCCTGACATCTGGTGCATGTTGAATAGGGTGATAAAGTTCAATCAAAATTATGGATCAGGCTTTAGCTTTTGAACTTTCCCTAAGCATCTTGTCCTGACGTGCCTGTGTAGTGAGGCTGGTGTTAGTGGATATGGACTAAGTTTGGTCTTTCTTTTTCTGCTAGTAGAGTGTCGTGCAGATTGCTTCTACCACTCTTTTTCATTCTCTAGATTCACAGTTTTATAAATGATCAGCCTCAGCCCAAAGGAGATATTTTGAAAGACTTGCATGTAGACGTATAGCAGTTAGCAAGGTTGTTATCTTTTTCTTTTTTTCTCCAATTCTAGTATTTTCTTCTAATTTTATTCCTGGCAGCAGAGTTCTGCCTTAATGCAAAATTCATCTCTTTATCAACTTCTATTTTTTTCCCTCTCTGCTTATAATCTGCTTTAGGTTCAACATGAAGAACAATCTAAGAAAAGAAAAAGGACCCAAAGTGATCAAGGAAAGCAGAAAAAGTTCAAGGCAGACAAACCAGCTGCTGCTAAAGAAAGTGTTGTGAACATCGAACCACTCACAATTGAGGTTTGTGGATAAGTGTTTGATTTTGTGTGCATCTCTCTTCTGTGGTATGTAAAAATGGCATGTTCTTCCTCACTAAACCTGTGAAATATAGCAGTAATTCAAGACACAGTTGTGTTTACTGCCCTGTTATCACTGACGTGCGAAGATGTCTTCCATATGCTATTCTTCCTGCTTTCCCAGGCGGTCTGTGAGGGTATGCTGTTCCTTGGTTGTATAAAAGAGGTCAGTGACTACGAGCTAGTCGTCGGCTTGCCCAATGGACTTTCAGGATTTGTGCCAGTCACGCAAATCAGTGATGCCTACAGCAAAATGCTGAGCAAGCAGGTGGCCCAAGGAGAACTCCTGGAGGTGAGGCCTTGGGCTGGGGCTGTGATTTGTGCCTGGGAGCTAAGGAGTGTTAATATCTCAGAACCAACCCCGAGGTCTTGCTTAGAAGCCTGGTTTCTGGTGTCTCGCAGCTGACTTGAATTTGATCACCTGCAGTGCCTTAGGGTTGGCTAAATAATCCTTGGAACTTTCTAGACAGCCTGTTGAACACGAAGATTTGTGTGGGCTGTCTGCTGCTGATCCCTGGCTGTAGGCGATGATGGGAAGAAGTTAGGGAAGTGGTTGGAAGATGATGTCAGGGCACATTTCATTGTGGGCCTCATGCAATGTGCTACTATGTAGTCTAACATAGACTGACCTTGGTTTGGAGCTGGCCCTTCTAAGCAAGCTGTGATTTCCTTATAATGGTGATTGCAAGGAAGAGCAAGGATGACATAATCTGTAATCCTGTCTCTGGTGTCAGCGCTCCATGAATTTTTCCAAGGTTGTGTGGAATGTGGTATCTGCTAGCCTGTGCTAGTCTTTTGGTGGTAGTGGCTTTCCCTGCTATAGATGGAGGTGAGACTGGGGTCATTTTTACCTCTGTAGACGCATTTTCTCAGCTTCCTGACTCCGGCCCACACAGTATTCCTTTTTAAGCAAAGCCTACTAGACTTGCTAACGTGTAGTGTCGTCCCTCCCTCTATATTGAGATCCTGGTGTTTGTGGCATTTCCTGTCTTTTATTTTAGCGTTCACAGAGAAACAGGACTTTCCTATGGGATTTTTATTTCAAAAGCTACTTCAGTAAGAAATTCTGGCCTCCTTATATTATTTATTATTGTAACATTTTTGTGTTTCTCTTGATTATCTTGCTGGGCAGGACTTGAATTCCCTCTCAGACATGTATTCTCCGGGAACACTGGTCAGGTGCATTGTGACCAGTGTTGAGAAAAGTGCTGACGGACGTCGGAGTATCAAATTATCGATCAACCCCAAGAAGGTCAATAAGGGTCTGAATGCTTCAGCACTAGCATCGGGCATGGTACGTGTTCTGGGTCTGTCACAGCCTCTCTAGGCTTTGGAGGTGCCTCTTGCACAGTGTGTCAGGGAACGTTTCGCTTTGTCCATGCATGGGATCAGAGCAGAACGTGGAGCTGCTCCCACCACGGATGAGACCTAGGAGGAGAGGGCAGTATTGGGTCTTGGTTCCACATTGTCACTCTTTCACCTGATGCTGTTTCAATATGGACAAGTAATTTAATGACTTATTTCTGAGTAGATTTCTTTGTTATTTACGTAGAGAATAATGTTTAACCTGCTTTGCA
This sequence comes from Rhinoptilus africanus, assembly GCA_013400135.1. Classification (NCBI taxonomy): domain Eukaryota; kingdom Metazoa; phylum Chordata; class Aves; order Charadriiformes; family Glareolidae; genus Rhinoptilus; species Rhinoptilus africanus. The sequence goes on along the minus strand of VXBO01002227.1, from coordinate 551,485 downwards.
GAGATGCTTAGTTGTTTAGGTTTTGTGTTTCCAGCTGTATGACGGCAGACATGTGCCTGCAATTAGAGCACCTGCTATTTTTGAGCATCCTGGGTTTTTTTTCCCCCTACTGGTTTGTGAACTCCATATGTGCATAATTGGATAAAGGTAGAGTTGAGACCCCACTGCCAGATAAGCTCTGTAATAAGAAAGAATGTAGTGTTCTTTCTGCTGCTCTAGAAAACTCAGCAATCTGTTCTCATGAAACAATTGAGTATTTGGGTGGGGAATCTCTTACCAGATGTGCGTTCTTTGAAGATCCAGCTGTTTTATCATGTTACTGAATTGCAGTGCTTCCCTCCCAACAGCTGCTCTCTGGCTTTGTGTCTAGCATGGAAGACCATGGCTACCTTATTGATATTGGAGTCAGTGGGAGTCATGCTTTCCTGCCTCATCAGAAAGCCCAAAATTACATCAAAGCAGTTAAGAGAGGTAAGTAGTAGTGCAGGAGGAGCTGCTGGGGTTAGAATGGAGGTGGAGAATGACAGGAATTAAAGCTTCTTCTATCTGTGGTTTTAGTGAACCCCAGTGAGATTGGATCAAGGTGGAGTCTTTGTGGGTTGCTGAAAACAGCAGTTTTGTGGCTAGTCTGCAACAGGCTTTTGGGTTTCAGCCTTTTTTCTGGCAGGCTGCGTTACTGTTCCAAGCCCATACATCCCTTCTGGCAGCAGACTTCACTTAGACTGAGAGGAGTTCTAACCTCTTAAAATTGAGGGAACTCTGAAAAATCTGTGGGAAGAGCAGAAGGGAATCCCTGAGTGTTCCTGGGGGATGTTTTATGCTATGACTTGTCTTTGTAGGGCCTGACTTGAAAATAGGCCAGAACCTGAACTGTGTCATTGTGGAAGTAAAGAACGAAGGAAGAGTGGTCCGTTTGTCCATTGATCGATCAGAAGTTGCTGCGTCTCTTGCAACAGAGAAACAGAACTGGACTCTCTCTAATTTATTACCGGGGCTGGTGGTGAAAGCTCGAGTGCAGAAGGTAAGCTCTGGGTTGGGTTTTTTTTTTGTTTCGTTTGTGTGTTTGTTTGGGGCGGGGGGGGTGTTGTTTGTTCATTGTTTTTTGGTGGGTTTTTTTTAGCCTTGCAGGAGGTTGGGAGACAGGTGAAGTAGAGATGGAAGTTTATGCCCTGTAAAATTTTGTGCTTGGGCTCAATTATTTTATTTTAGCAAACTCTGTTTTCTGCTAGACACTTCCTCCACTTCATTCACCTAAGGTCTGACCTCTGTCCTGGTTGTGATGCCACTGAATATAAAGGCTTCATCCTGGAGTTGGTAATGAGGCTTGAAGCAGAACAGGATCCATTGTTTGCTTCTCTGGCCTTTGCCTAGGAAAAGTATTTCACAGGTTAGCAGTAGTCTTCAGAGTAAACACGGCATTATCAAAACCACAAGGATTGTTTTTGCAAAACAATGCAGAAAGCAGAATTCTTAGTAGTTTTCCTGTCTCCTGTGATGTTTTTGTTGATTAACACTGATGGTGCCTTCTTGTGACATACGTGAATTGCTTTGTCTTTCCGAGCTGCATGACAACCTGCATGCAAATTTTTTTGGGGCATCTTTTCCTTCCCCATTCTAGGTGGCCCCACTCGGGATCAAAGTGAGCTTTCTGTCTTCCTACACTGGCATTGTGGATTTCATGCACATGGACCCAGAGAAATCCATGAACTATTCTCCAAATCAAGTGGTAAGGAGGGTGAAGGATGGCTGAAGTTGGTGTGTTGCTTACAACATCTTTTGTCTTCCCCAGCATTTCAGTGGAATAATCTCTAAATTCTTACTGATGATAGCTGTCTTTCTCATCTTTTATTTGAATTACTATCATGACTGCTTTAGAGCTGTAAAGAGCAAAGCCATTCCTGGGGCAATGGAAGACTTATTTGGGAAGCTCAACAGACTTGCAAGGGATAGAAAACTTCTTGTGTGATCAAGTACCAGAATAGCCCATAAACAACAGACAACAGCAAAAATCCCTCATCTGTGAAGTTGTTAAAAATGAAGTGATGTCTTAGTAGCAATATTGGGAAGTGCTTGTTCATGGACAAAGAGTGCAAGTACCAAGCATAATGTCTAAAAACATGAGCAATGTGCCTTTCTCCTCTTTTGTTTACAAACTTGTGTATACAAACATTATCTTCTCTTAGATGAAAGCTTGCATCCTCTCTGTCCACCCCACCTCCAAGGTGGTGCGGCTTACTCTACGGCAGTCCTTCCTCCACCCTGGGGGATCTCCACACCAGCTCTCCAATGGTCGCATGGGGGCAGTGGTGGAAGAGTCGACAGTGAAAGCTTTCTACAAGCAGTTTGGTGCCATCTTTGAGCTTGATGATGGCACTCTTGCATTTGCACGGGTAAGTACTAGGGTGGTGAGGGAAGTCCTCCATAGCTACCCTTGCCTCCTGGGAAAGGAGGTTAGGAGGAGGTTTCATGTTATACCTTTATATTCTTTGTAAGACAAATACAACAAAATTAGGACAATGTGGAAGGTGTTTGCCAAATCGTACCCCCACTTGTTTGGGGTGCAATGCCAGCAAGGTTGTTGGGGAAGAAGTGGTGAAACTTGACACATAGAGTGAGCATGTTAGAGGAACACTTGGGTCAGATGCTGCCACTTCAAACTCAGGCCTGTATCAGGACTTCCATTTTCCAAATGCTGAATTATTATTTGTTTTTTTCTAGTTGAAACATCTTTCAAAAACCAGAAAATCATTTAAACCTGGGGCATTTAAGGCAGGATGCAAACATAAATGTCGGATCATTGACTACAGCCTGATGGATGAGATGTGTATTCTATCTCTGAAGTAGTAAGTTTCATAGACTCTTCCAGAAAATTGGTTGAAGGATTAGAAGGGTTTGGTCAAGAGTGGAAAATAACACATTGGTTTGCTTGACTGGAACTTGTCATTTGGGGTTTTTGGCTTGTTTCTCTTGTCTTACATAAGGTTGTTTGGGCATCTCTCATATCCTCCCCATACTATAGGAAGCTGAGACACCATCAGTATAGTTGGTGGGCTGAGGCACAGGGAGGTACATGATCTGCTGAGATCATGTCAGAAGACTCTGTCTGAGGAGGAAATTTAACCTTGATCTTCCAAGTCCCAACCCATTTTGCTTCTCCCTCTTAGTATTTCCATCTATATGGCTTTAAGCAATGCAGATGATGGGTTCCCCTTTTACGGAGCCATGGCTGGTGGCCATAACTGTGCCACTGTCATCTGAATTTGAGCCTGGTGAACCTCCATGCAGTCTTATGTCCAGAGAGGTGTTTTGGGAGGTGGGTCAGTTTGAGTAAAATACAAAAATCTGGAGTTGTAGAGCACTGGGGGGATGGTGGGATAAATGGATATTTGGGACAAGGCAAAGATCCTGGATTTCCTTCAAGTTGACTGACTGGTTGTCTCTTGCTGTGCCTCTTTCCTAGTCAGGTTATTGAAGCGCGGATTCTGCAGTACCAAGATATCCATACAGGGGACGTGGTGCAGGTGAGCTTCTGAAGGACTGACACAGTACTGTGTGGCTGTTAAAGTTAGAACAATGATCTAGCTAGTGTGCATTTCCTCTGCCTAATATGTATATTCAGCTTCTGATCCAGACTAGTGAGATGAAAGTGAGGGGAAAAAAACTTATCCTTTCAGGACTTGATTAATGCAAAGTGATACTTTTCCCATTTTGTTCAGGTTTTCTTCCATGATATTGCCATTGCAATAAAACTGTAGCCACTGTCAGTCATTTATTTGTGGCCATGAATACATTTTTAGAAAGACTTGAGTGAAAGAAACTAAAACTTGCCTTGCACTCAAAGTTCATGTATGTACCATCGCAATCAGATGATGGGCAGAAAGCTACTCAGTTATTGTTCTGTATTGGATATATCTCTGGAAACAATTCTAGTTTGCTAGAGTCAATTGGGATTTTGCAGAAGTAGCCTGTCCTTAAGGAAAAGAGGCTGTAAAACAACCTTACGTAATTTATAAAAGTTAGTGGGTCAGATTGGTTGGGTGGAGTGTGAGTTGGATTAAGATTTAATTTTTTGGAGAGTGATTAGATTTGGTGATAGTAGGTGGTGCAACGTCTTGGCTGTTTCCTACCTGCGCATGGTCTGCTTTTCATGATGAATTTACTGATTCTTTTCCCTGTTTTGGCTTTTAGGGCAAAGTATTTTCATTGAAACCCATTGGGATGCAGGTGAAGGTGACTGATGGGATTAGAGGTCTTGTACCATCCATGCATCTTGCTGATGTGATCCTGAAGCGGCCTGAGAAGAAGTACAGCATAGGAGATCAAGTCCGGTGTCGGGTGAGAGCTGCCAGGCAGGGTCTTACAGCTTCTTTGCACTCTTTTGTTCTGAGTATTTATAAGCTGGATTGATCACAGAATGGCAGACGTGCTTTTTGAACCTTCTTGTACCCCATTCTTGTAGGTACTAGAGTGCAATCCTGGAGGAAAGAAGCTGATCCTCACTCTAAAAAGGAGTCTTGTCCAATCAAAGCTTCCAGTCCTCTCCAATTACGAAGATGCAAAACCAGGTCTGATCACACATGGCTTTGTGGTGTGTGCGAAGGAGTTTGGCTGCATTGTGAAGTTCTACAATGATGTCAAAGGTCTGGTACCCAAGAATGAGCTGAGCTCAGAACCCATATCTTGTCCAGATAAAGTCTTCCATGAAGGCCAGGTAATTAATGTACCTATGTTGTGCCTTGTGTTTGAATGCAAAAGAGAAATCTGCAGTTGAGTTGACTTTAACATGGGTTGCCTCCTGGAGGAACCAGCTGCACCAAGAGACATTCATGTCCTTTTACTTCAATAGTCGTGCTGCATTTAAACAGATTAGGCTCTGAAAGGGACAGCTTCTCTTTGAGCATTTTACAGAGCTGTCTTTGTTTCTAGGCTTTCTCTGTTCTGGTGTGCAGGAGACACCATGGTATGTGATACAGGGACTACACTTGGTTGAGTTACTGATGTCGTAGTAGAAGTGAGGGGTTCTAGGCTGCAGTTTCTTTAAGGAAGTTAAAACTCTTACCTGCAGAATCAGAAGGATGAGGTTTCCTGCCTCTGCATTATTCTGATTTTCCTGTTTGTTTCAAAGCCGGCTCATCTTAAACCTGGCACTCTGGGAACCATGCTGTTCACCAAGTTCTAGTCTTTGTTGTGGGTAAGCTTATAGAGATATCAGCCCTCTCTGTTATTTTTTCTGATGCTTTTGTTTGTCTTTAATCCTGCTGTTTGACTGGCTAAGGAGAAGGGTAATTTTGTAGTCAGGTTTTCTGACTGCAAATCTGGAGGTCTGAATTTTATTTTCAGTTCTGCTACAGACTTGCCACACACAGGTCATTTAATAGTGATGTACTACCATTTTCCATATGTATGCTCCAAAGGACATTTGTCTCTGGTCGAACCTTTTAAGTTACAGTAACAAGCCTGCTATCCTTAGGTGTGGGAGAAAAGTGTACTGTGTACGCATTTCCCTGTCTCATTTTGTAGGTGGTAGCACACTGAGGAGAGGATCAACCGAATTAAACTTTTGTTTTACTTTTTTGCTGCAGGTTGTTAAAGTAATGGTCTTAAAATGTGAGCCCCAGCAGGAGAGACTCTTGTTGTCCTTCAGGTTATCAAGCAAGTCTGCCTCGGAGGAGAAAAAGGAATGTACTCCACAGCAGAAACATGAAGTGAAATATCAAATAGGAGAGGTATTGAATTCAATGACTGCTCCCTTTTTTGCCTTTTCCTACTTGGTTTCCAAACAGTTGGTGTCACTTTGAACAACATTGCTTGAAGAAAAGCTGTTGGTAGTCAGGAACTAGCATTAAACGTCTATTTTTTATTGTGCAATTGATCTCCTGGATCAAAACCAGGATCTCTATTGTCAGAGGTCAGGATAAAGGAGTACCAGCACAGTCCTTCTGGAGGTACTAATTAGTGCTCCTACTCCTAGGTGGAGTCCTCTTTCTTCTGGATGCTGCTGGTGTTCTCACTCCAAAAGTAGCTGCTTTTGCAGAGAAATGTTTTGAATTGCTTTCCTGTTGTCTTTGGAATGAACAAGAGTTCCCAACACTCTGCAGATATTGCTAATGCAGGAACAGGACAGTTCTCATCTTGTTTAAATTATTCTCTTCACCCTTCAAATAGAAAGCCACAATCAAGAGAACGCTCTTGATTTTTCTGGGAGCTGAATTACTTTTATTTTACTATCAATTTTGACGTGCTTTTTGGGCTCAGCCACACTGATGTGAGATTTTCTCATATATATCATTGTATTTGCTCTCTTTTTCAGATGGTTGATGTGAAAGTCTTGAAGAAGAAACATAATGGGCTAGAGGTTTCTATTTTAGAAGATAAAGGCAATGTGATAGGCTGGATTCCCACAGCGCACCTTTCTGACTTCATTGTGAACTGCAAACTTCTGTGGCATTGTCTTCAAGAGGGAGATGTCCTGCCCAGAGTTATGTGCCTAAGTGACAAAGGAGAGCATATCGTATCCTTTGCCACTTCAACCAGTCAAACATATCGGAGGGAGGGAGATATCTCTAAGGAATCCAGAGTGTCTGCAACAAAAAGAAGATATGCTAGTTAGTGTGTTGAAGTGGAAATGCCTGTCAAGGTAGCGGTGCTTCGAAGCGTCATTATAACTTGCTTGTGTTAAAAGTGAGGCTCAGCTGCTGCTAGAATCCCATCAGAACCAAGACTTCGTTGTGAATTGACTGGTCTTCCCAACCAGTTTCTGGGCTGTTAATCATATCACAACCTTAGCAAAAATTTTGCTGTTTTTATGCCAAAAATCAGAACTGAAATATTAGAAAGTTGACATTTCTGCGAGTGTGAAGCACGTATCTTTAATGTTGAGCAGCTTAAGAGACATCGATTGCTAAATTTTAGTGTAGAGAGATCAAGAACAAAATTCGGATTGCAGTATTTTGACCTCCTGTACTGTCTAACCTGCAAAAAGTGCTCTAGCCCAATGGTTAACAGCACTGATTTGGTTGGCATCAGGCTCCTTTCTTTCATCTTTTCCTGTTTTTCCTAACTGTTTGTTCAGACCTTGAGCAGAAAGTCTGCAGTGATTTCTGCTGTACAGGAGGAGCAAGTCGTGAAAAGTTTCTCTGAAATCCAGCCTGGGATGGTGTTGACAGGTTATGTGAGGAATGTGATGCCCTTTGGAGTGTTTGTGGAGTTCCCTTTCGGTGTGACAGGACTGGCACCCAAAATGGTAAGCGATGCATTCACTTCAGTAAACAGCATGTATGTAATCAGGCATGCTTGAAACATGGCGTTTAGCAAAAGAACGATAACAAGGAGGGAACAGTAGGGCTGCGGATCCTGCATTTGCACAGCTTCCTCCAGTAGGGTGAAAGCTGCTTTTAGGTCTGTGTTTTAATTAATTTCCAAAATGAAACAAAGGACTTTATTCAAGTGAGCTTAAGCTTCTACAAGGATTTCATGTGACTTAAGTAATTAATTTTAATTGATGGCTTTTTTTTTGTTAGTCTTTAACTTCTCTTACGCATTTCCACGAAGTTCTTAACTCAAACACTTCTTCTGAGCAGCACTGCAGGTGGTTGATAGTTAGCATCTGTGCTCAGTAACCCTTGCCCCTTTGTTTCCTTTGCACAGAGCATGAGTGACAAGTTTGTGACAGACACCAAGGACCACTTTGTGGTGGGACAGACCGTGATTGCCAAGGTGATGAGCATTGATGAGGAGAAGCAGCGTGTGCTCCTCAATCTGAAGGTGTCAGAGTGCAGCTCAGGTGATTCTGCTGCAGAGAGCTTTGCCCTGCTGGATCGATATTTCAAGGAGATGAAAGAAATCAGGAACTTGTTGAGAAGAACAGGTAAAAGATTGCACATGTTCTGCTAAAGGGTATCATGTCACAAAAAAGGGGCGCCAGAGCCCCTGGGGAAAACCGTTTTCAAAAAGGGAACACCACTTTATTTTAAGTGAAAGAAAAGGCAGTTCAAGCAAAAACTTGGCTTCCAAGGGGATCTTGTTAGAAGAAGGTTGTGCGTGCAGTGTCTGCCATTGACAAGGTGGTGTTTTGTAACTAGAACTGGAACAAGCCAAAAGTGCTGCTTTTTTCATTGAAGTCTGCTAGGCCTCTTACACTGATTCCAGGCTGAAGCTTAGGGATTTAAAAATACGGGTGTAAACAGACAAACTGTGAGGTCCATATACCGAAAGAGAAATATAACATTACGAAAGGATGGGTTACTTGAAGGGCCTGTGAAGGTGAAAATAAGAAAGGCCAGGGTGAGATAGGATGTTCTGTGGACCAAAGCTGTTCTCCAGCCTTGGAGACAGGTTTTTTGTGTGAATATTTGTAATTGCTTTATGAACCAATCTAAAACCGAGACATGTGACAGTAGCTTCACCATTTAATTATGTGTCACATGAGGCATTGTCTCCTTCTGTTTATTTTGAATCTGGCAATGATTAATTTTCAGTACTCTATGCCCTTGTGTTTTAAGAGCCTTGGTCTGCAGACCTGATTTCTCTGGTCAGTAAACAGACGTTAAATTCCAAAGAGCTTTCAGGCATAAGGTTTCACAGCTTGGCCCGATACCCCTATCTAATGTGCCAACAGAGGGGTAGGCATATAGTTTTCCTGTTGTGTATTGTTTGTTTGTTTGTTTGTGGTTTTTAAGTGGAAGAATGACTCATGGAAATCCAGAAGGAGTTTATTTCTGTGTGCCTCAGTGAATTGCCACAAAGCACCAGTGAAGCAAAAGAGGTTGCCCAATGTCCAAACCCAAATTTCCCCAAATGCCTAAAAAGAGAACAGTGATAAGCAATATGGGAGGCTCTCATTTGGTGTAAACTCATGTATTGGAACCAAGCACTTGACACTTGCCCTTGCTAATTGCTTAGTTTAGGGAAAACAGCACTGGTATAGGCACATAAGAATCAGAACGTACATCATGTGAATTTTCTTTACTCACAAGTGACGGAAGGACAGAAGACAACTGGAAGTGACCTGAGTCAGTGCATCCGTGTCACTTACTGTGACATTAGAAGGGCTGGGCAAGTTAGCTGTCCGATGGTAAAGCCGTGATCTTTTTTCCCCTGCTGCTTTCTGAAGAATAGTGCATCTGTTTAAAGTGAATGTTGCTTTTGGAGGGTTAAAATAATATAGGAGAAGGCTTTGATTTAAGAAGAATTTTCTTATTTGCCTGCAGGCAGCAGGTGCTCTTACTGCATTTAAGTAAGTAGGACTAGCTTTATATAGGACTATTATTTGTATGCATACTTTATTTGCTGGTAACTCATAACTGATGAGAAATTACTATTTTTACCTTCATCTAACAGTGCTTTTTAAACTATGATAGTGAAGGACACCAGCAATGTTTTTTCCTGGCAGTCAAGAATTCCTACTGTTCTTATGGTACAGAAATCTGCATTTGTGCATGCTGTGTTTATCAAGTTATTTTTTATTGTTGATATTTGTGCATGGGGTGTCTGATTACCACAGAGGGATTTTTTCAACTGCCCTGAGCCTTAGCGAGGATCTGCGTAACTAGAAAGTACGAGGATAATTATGCTAGCTCTCAAATGCTTGTGATAACCCAAACATAGTACTCACGTGAGGATGAGTTTGTACAAATAGATTTGCCTACTTGTATTACAGGTTTGCTGAATGAGTCCTCCAGCAAAGAGTTTCTCACATACTGTTTTCTGGTGTTAGGAATACTGGATATACTGCAGTTTATTTTTGATCAAATTCTAACTTTGCTTCTTTTAGGTCTTTTTATATCCAGTAGTATTTAATGTTTTGCTTTCTATAATTGTTAGTATTAATTCATTTTGCTTTCACCTTTTTCTACATGCATTGCTGTGTGCTGGTATTTCTATAAGACTGGAAAATGTTCTCTTCAAAGTTATCAGATCCTTAGTGGCACAGAAGTGTTTCTACTTTGCTTAAATCTTAGAATTTACTTTGTATTTTTACAGATTCATGAGCCTAAACTTTGTTTTCCATAATGAAGGTGGATATAAATGCTTGTTCATGCACTCTTGAGCAAATGTGAAGGCTGTCTTTGTTTTGCAAACGAACAACATGGGTAAAACTGGCTTCCCACTTTTCCTTCCCTTTATTTAGGGGAGCCCAGCATGGCCCGAGGCCTTTGTGAGTTGGTGCCTGGGAAGGAGCTGCAGCTGGTCGTGCAGGATGTGAAGGAGGATGGCTCAGCACTGTTCAGTGGCAACTGTGTCACAGGCTTGATTGCAACAGCCACTCGCTACCATTTGGGAGGTGAGGGCCTTGTCTTTGCTTGCTTTGGCTTTCACTTTTGTACTTTGAAACCTCTGTCCTGAAATGAATTCTGCTGATGAGGAACTAACCTGAGAAGAGTCTGCTCAGAGCAGGGGTGGGCTTGAAGTGTGGCATAGTTTCCTAACGTGTTGCTGACCTGTTTGCATCATTTGGAACATACCATTTAAACCTACCAGTGCCTCTGTTACCCCATCTGTAAACCTGGCCTAATCCTGCCTCGTATCGTGGGCATCTTGTAAGGTCTAGTTTGTGCTCTGAGATCCTTATTTGAAGTATACTGTATATAGACAAAGTACTAATACAAGCTCCAGCTTTCTTGTTGTTCTTTTTTCTTTTTTTCTTACTTTAGAAATATATTCCATGGAGTATGCTCTATCTGATGTTAATTTTTCTTTTAAATCACTGTGGCTTTAAAGCAGGACTGCAATTTCAGTACTTTGCAATTCAAAAATTAAAGCAGAAAAGTGCCATATTATGCAGAACCAAACAAGTACATTCGGTGATAATGAATAAACCAATGAAACAAATATAAACTGCTGACTTCATCAGGAGTAATATTGCAGCACTTCTGTGTTCAGAAGGGTTTCTTTGTTTCCTCAGCAACAGATAGACTGATGATGGTTTTGTGCAAATGTTAGCATACCGTTTTCAAAACCTATTTTACCTTGAATTTGTGTTTAGTCAGCCTTGTCTGTGTTCAGAGTTGCCTCTTCAAAAAATGAATTTAGTTCTTCCATGAAAGCATCAGACTCTTTTTTCCAAATAAAAAAGCCCCCATTATTTTTCCTTCTTGCCAATTATGTTGGAGGAATCTGTTTTTTTCTTAGAGACTTATTATATGTTTGGTACTAAGTTGACTGTTACAGTAACTTAGTTACAATTAGTGTATTTATCACTGTAGTCTTCAGGAATTAGACTGAACCACAGGTGACCCTGTGGTTCTGTCACGTGCCACTATCTCAGTTGCTCAAAATTCTCTGCTGTCATAAGGAGATAATGTCCTGTTTTCATTTTTAGACAAAAATATTGTTCCTGGTGAGAAAACCAAGGCATTGGTTCTTCACGTGGATGCCCTCACATCCAGGGTGTATGTTTCTCTTCGGGAAGAACTGTTAAAACAAAGACCCAAGCAAGTATGTGTTCAGGTTTTGGATTTGTATGTTTCTGTTCATCTAGCAAACTCTAGGCAATTAATGCATTTTGGGGGGACGACTCTTTCCTCCTTTAGAACTGTCGGGGAGGAGTGGAATCAAAATCTCAGCAGGAGAAGTCACTATCTCCATTTCTGTCTGTCTAGCGGTTCACAGAGAACTCCCAGCACTCTGCCATCGTGCAGCACATAGCAGAGGACTTTGCCATCGTGTCTTTGTTGGAAACAGGCCATCTGGCAGCTATCCCCATAGCCTCTCACTTCAATGACACCTTCCGCTTTGACTCAGAAAAACTGAAAGTGGGACAAACAATCTCTGCAACCTTAAAAGTAGTGAAGGTGAATGACCACGGAGTCTTATTAGCCGTACAAGGCCCAGCAAAGAAGAATGTTTTTGTTCGGGTCCGGAAAGAATCTGAGACAGCATTAGAAGAGATGCTTCCTCCTGTGAAACATTCGCTTTCCCTGGGGGATATTGTTACTGGTACTGTTAAATCCATCAAACCAACCCATGTCACAGTTGCTGTTGATGACAAGCTGACAGGTTCAATCCATGCATCTCGGATTCTGGATGAAGTGCCTATAGGCTCTTTTCCGACATATACTCTGCAAGCTGGACAGAAGGTGACTGCCCGAGTCATTGGAGGCAGAGATGTGAATACTCACAGGTGGGAAAACAGGTTCATAATATTCTTGGGGAATGCCAGGGGTGAAACAGTTACTCAATTCAGATTATCTAAGATGCTCCCTCTGTCACCACATACTGTTACAGTTATCCTTGCTGGAGCAGTTGAGGCCTGAGGAAGTCTGCTATTATATTCTATCTGAGATCCAGGTTTCAGTGAATTAGCTCTGTACCTGTGTCACTGTGTTTATCTTGTGTATAGATTGCAAGAAAAAAAGATATCTAACTCTTAAGGTCCAGAGGATATCTTACATGCAAGCAGGATTTGTCCCTAGGTAATAAATTTGCCAGAATATTTTAGGCACTTGAATTGCCACTGAAATAATACTAGGAAAAACTGGAACTTGAAGACTTTCATAGTTTTAGAGGGCTTACCCCTGTTTTGTTTTTTTTTTCCAATGCAGCGAGATTACAGATGACTGGGGCCTGGGGAGATCATGAGAAACATTGATCGTTTTCCTTTTCTTTCAGGTACCTGCCCATCACCCATCCACACTTCACACGATCCATTCCAGAGCTCAGCATTAGACCAAGGTAAGTGTTAGCCTCTGTGCTGTCTGCAGATGCTTCACAGACCTTGTATCCTTGTAGCTTCCCACCCTTGTTCCTCCCGTTTGTGCAGCAGCTGACCATAAGCAAGGAGCTCCATGTGTGCAAGTGTGGCAAGGCCTCTTATTCCCCCTTTCACACTCATGTGGGTCTGGGAGCTGTGTTAAACCTCACAGTGGTCTCCTGGCACATGGTTTCTTTTGAATGCTGCAGCTGGGGAGGAATAACCCCCTGCACCAGTACAGGTTGGGGGCTGACCTGCTGGAGAGCAGCTCTGGGGAAAGGGACCTGTGAGTCCAGGTGGAGCCAGCAATGTGCCCTTGTGGCCAAGGAGGCCAGAGGCATCCTGGGGTGCATCAAGAAGAGTGTGTCCAGCAGGTTGAGGGTGGTCATCCTCCCCCTCTGCTCTGCCCTGATGAGGCTGCATCTGGAGTGCTGTGTCCAGTTCTGGGCTCCCCAGCTCAAGAAGGACAGGGAACTGCTGGAGAGGGTGCATCAAAGGGCTACGAAGATGATTAGGGGACTGGAACATCTCTCCTATGAAGAAAGGCTGAGGGACTTGTGACTCCTTAGTCTGTAAAAAAGACGGCTGAGGGGTGACCATATCAATGCCTATAAATACTTAAAGGGTGGGTGTCAGGAGGATGGGGCCAGGCTCTTTTCAGTGGTGCCCAGTGACAGGACAAGAGGTAACGGGCACAAACTTGAGCACAGGAAGCTCCACCTAAACATGAGGAGGAACTTCTTTACCTTGAGGGTGGCAGAGCACTGGGAGAGGCTGCCCAGAGAGATGGTGGAGTCTCTGTTCCTGGAGACATTCAAAACCCAGCTGGATGGGTTCCTGTGCAGCCGGCTCTAGGTCGCCCTGCTCTGGCAGGGGGTTGGACTAGGTGATCTCCAGAGGTTGCTTCCAACCCGTATCATTCTGTGTGATTCTGTGAATGTCCTTTTGGCTTCAAGTTCTGGCAGTGCGGATTCTGGTATGTCCCTTCATGTCAGAGAGATTCCCCTCTTAAGCCCAGGGAAGAATTAATTCCCTGCAGAAGGATGCAGCTGGCGGGCGGGGGGGATGGTGATGAATGTCACAAAGGCATTGTCACAGTAGTGCTGTCTCACCATAATCTTTTGGGTTTCTAATGCCTATCTTCATCATTAGGACCAAAACTGGCTTACTGATGTCCTCTTTCTTTGTTTGCAAACAGCGAAATAGAAGGGGAAGTCACAGAAATGCTGAACTTTAAAGAAGACAGTGCCCTCAAGAAGCTTGAACTCTACAGTGTTGGACAGACAGTCACCTGTTTCGTGAAAAAGGTGAGTTCAGAGTTTTACAAAGTCTGGGGGAGGCAGCAAGTTGGGGTGACCTTAGGGGCCTTAGTTCAGACCTAAACACTGACTTTACTATGGTCTTCATTAACTGTGAGAGTGGCCCGTGAAAAGTGCGGTGTCTTAGGGGGAGAGTAGGAGAAGGATGTCACATTTTCTGTACTTGACAGAGTTGACCTGACTCATCCTCTTTGACGTGCCTGTTTGATGCCAGCAGATGTTTCCCACCCTGTGCTCTAGCAAAATGGCCTTTGAGAAATTGCGAATGCCACCAGCACAAAGTATACTCAGTGCTGAGCCCCTGTGTGCACTTGCCTGTGAACCACAGCAGTGTTGTGCTTGTGAGAGTAGAAGCCAAATCACCATTTTTGCTTGGTGCAATAGCCAAGACTGAAGTAGTTCTTTCTAGCCTTAAAAATCAGTGAATTCACCAGGGAAGGGTTTTTTTTCCACGAGGTCTCATGTGGTCTTCTCTGGTTACTTGGTGTCTTCTCAGTATAACATCCTCAAAAACTGGCTGGAGGTAGAAGTCACGCCTGACATTCGAGGAAGAGTTCCTCATCTGCTGCTGTCTCTCAACACCAAGGTAAGAGGCCGTTACAGATAAGCTACGCAAAATTTTTTTCTGTGCACGTGGCTGTAAGTAACGACTGCAGACACTTCTGACATCCATGTGAACTCATAATCTAGTGCTCTGCCCTTTAGGCATCGTTGCCCCTCACTGGCAAGCAAGTGCTACCCCTGTAGCTAGTTCAGCTCAGGATAGCAGGGCCATTGAAGCAATGCTGAGCTATCAGTCAAGTGTACACATCAAAGATGTGTATAGAAAGTGTAAAGCTTCACAGGAAAAGCACCAGTCAGAGTTGTGCAAAGCTTCCTTTCTGGTAATAAGTGGAAATCTGTCTTGTCTTCCAGGTCTTAAAACATCCAGAAAAGAGCTTCAAAAATGGCCAGGCAATATCAGCTACAGTGACTGGAACAGATGTCACCGAGACAAACCTCTGCTTGTCACTCACAGGTATAGTAGAGTCTTACCAGCAGGACTCCACTGTGTATGATGGGTCTGCACTGGCCTCTCAGGTGAAGATGTTACACTCCAGAGCCAAGCCGTATTTCCCTGTAGGACACAACTAACCCCCAGGACCCTGACCCAGTTGTAGCAGCATGGAAGGCAAGATTGGTCAGACCTTTAGACTAAAGAACCACTTTCCTGCTGTCCCAGACTAACGCCCTTCTCTTAGCCCTTATGAACATGTTCCCTTCTGACCTCAGATGTGAGATGGTATTATTTGTCATCACTTGTCAGTTATTCTGGATCCTGAAACTGTGCAACTAGGGGACCTTATCTGGGCTACCAAGGCAAACATTGCTGTGAACTGAGAGAGTGCATAGGCTGCACCTTACTAAAAATTGGTGGGTTTGATATGTGACTAGGCAAGTAAAATCAGCTTCACTGACTCATTACACTTGCTGCTTTGGTTGCATGCTTTTGGAGTGTTATGAAGGCCTCTCCATCCTTCACTTTTTCCAGGAATTCAGTCACTGGAGCACGGTACCATCACTGTAGGCATGGTAACAAAGGTGACTCCACACGTTGGTTTGACCATCGCACTGCCAGGTGGGAAGACTGGCAGAGTCAGCATCTTTCACCTGAATGATACTTATACAGAGAATCCTCTGTGTAACTTCAAAGTTGGCAAGATTGTCAGGTCAGTAATTGTCTGTCTTGTTCCCTCAAGCTGCAAGGCTTAGAAACATCCCCCCTTTGGTGGCAGGCTTTTTGTTGCCTTTAAGGTGATGCCAGACCTGCAAGTTTCAGTCTGTAGCTAAGAAGTAATGCTGACTTATGATCTTACATGCGTTTGGGTGAAAGTCTTGAATTTTCCATGTATGAAGAAGCACCTTTTCATCTGTGTTCTTGGGCTGTGTTTTGAGAGTAGCTACTCTTTTAGCTAAGGTGCAGATGGGACTTGAGGGAAGCCAGTTATCCCGGCTCTGCTGTGGTTCTGTGGGCTGTTTGGCAAGTCGGATGTCTCTACATTTGTAAGGCACAAGTAATTGCATTTCCCTACTCCACAGACTTGTTGGGAACGCAGCAGAGTGCCACAGGCCAAGTGATTCAGTTGTAACAATCTTTTTCGCAGAACAGTCTTTTGTACTAGCAATAGAGACTGGGTGAAGCAAGTACGTATATTTCAAAAAGCTCTTTAGCTGGTTTCATGAACTGTTGTGTCATGCTGGTTTGTGTTAGACAGCAAGTGCTCCAAGGGACAGAGTGGTTTGTTTCCTTTAGGACTTCATTCTGCTAGTGAAAATATCTGTTTTCTACCTGTAGCTTTTTTAATCAGGTAAAAAAGCTTTCTGTTTTCTTCTCTTACTCTGCCATGCAGGTGCTACATTCTCTCCAATAAGAATGGCAAAATCCAGTTATCTCTCCGGCAATCCCGGTACGTGTCTTTCCTCCCGACTGTTGATCTCCAACTAGTGAAGAAAAGGATAGTGAAATACAGTAACTGTTGGTTTGGATCAGTGTGAAGTGTTCAGAAGACAAGGACTACATTTTTTATATTTTTTTTTTAAAGAGACGAGACTTGTTCCTACTTCAGAAAGATTTTCCTATGTATTGACAAATGTAGAGGTGTCTGACACTTAATGTAGAGCGGATGAAGTGGATTCAGGTTTAATTTCTGTTTATCATAGCTTCTAGACCTGACTTAATTTTTTTGTCTGATTGTCAGAAGTGCAGATAGTCCGTTAGTACATTTCAATAGACTGAAGGGTGTCTCTGATCTGGTATGTTTTCCAGAAAGTACTAGCTGTTGTTAATACTGATTTCTATTTTTTGATATCCAGAGCAGAACGTGGATTATTCAGATGAGTGCTTTAACTTCTAACCTCTCTTTTTTTTTTTTTTTTTTTTTAGGCTAAACCCCAAAAGCAACAGTGAGGTAGAGGATGTTGAAATAACATCTATTAAGGATGTTAAAAAAGGCCAGCTAGTGAGAGGCTATGTCAAATCAATCACTCCATCAGGTGTATTCTTTGGGTGAGTAGCATATATACTGGGAGAAGAGGGGTCTTGGAGAACTTACTTTGAATGTACAATTCTGGAATCTTGTTTTGGGGTGTAGTGCCATGTTGCAAAGTGAATTTCCTCTTGGGAATCAAGATGTTATTGCTGCTTTCTTGAGCCTGTGAAATTAAAGTAGGTAGAGTTTGGGTGACGCTATATAGAACTGGTGGTACCACAGATACGGTCACTGTGGGGTTTTTTGTCTCCTTTTCCCCTGCTATGGAATACTTATTTCTTTGTTTTCCTCCTCTTCTCAGCTTGTCCACTTCCCTTCTGAGCCGAATCTTGTTCCAGAATGTTTCCCCTTACTTTGTACAGAAACAATCCTTATATGAAAAGTACCTGCCTGAAGGAAAGCTGCTCACTGCGAAGGTGCTTAGGTAGGATCCAACATTCTTTAAAAGGGGCCATGAATTAGAAAGGAGAAAATGGAAAGAGGGAGGATAAAAGCCATGAATATTTGAAAGACATTCACATCTTGGCAGTCATTGTAAATGCTCAGATTTTTTTTTTCTCTCCTCCTACTCCTGGCAATGTATTGCAGTGTAACAGAAAAACACATTGAGCTCTCTCTCCTGCCTGAGGACACCGGAATGCCTGGTGTCTTGCCTGAATCCCTAGACCTACCACGATATGATGCAGAGGAAGAGAAAGGAGAGGCAGATGATAGGGAAAAGACAGAAGAGCTTAAGATGAAGACAAAACGGAGAAGAGGAAACTCTGAAAGTGAGCAGGTATGGATGTGATTGCGCAGGACATGCTAAAGGACTTTGTTGGCGCAAATACCGAAGGGACTAAGAGTATCCACTTGGGATCAGGCTGAGGAATTATAAAGAGTAGGAATAGAAGACTAAATTGCATTTGAGATTAGCAAAGATCAGAAACTGTTCCATTTGGGTAGGAGTTAATTGAATTAGCAGCCTAGTTGTGTTGCCTGTGTGACCTGTCCTGTGGTCTTGGCACTATATCTGCGTGAGCATGGGTTTATTCTCTGTTGTCTGTGTTATGTGAGAGGATAGTGGGGGATGCTGTGCCAGGGCACCACCCTCTCTCTGCTGTCAGGCTCTTTGTGATCCGAATTGCCTTTGAGATTCACCCCAGTTGTTGCTCTCCACCATCTATTCATTTCCCTTTGTTGCAGGAGGCAAAGCCAAAAAAAAAGAAGATCTGCCCAGCAGATGAAAATGACAGTGGAATTGAGGTATATTACCGGGAGGAGGAGGAGGATGACCAGGAGAAAGAGGCAGCTAAGAAGAAATCTAAGGTGAGAAGTTTGGAGAACCTGAGCCTGAACTGACTTTCCGTCCCTATTGAGATGTGTCAGTTTTGCTTGGATGATAGATAATGCTGCAGATAGAAGTGACACAAACTGGTGTTTGTGTCATCTGAAAATGGCTTGAGATGGACTGAGTTTAAATTACAGCAAAGGTGACCGGAGTTTAATGGTTTTGCTGGTGGGCTGTTTGCAAGTGTGAGAAATCAATAGTACTGGCCAGAGAGAAGCCACAAGCAAATAGTAGTTGTCTGATCTCAGTGTAAAAATGTCAAATTAAAACCCAGGGGAATTCCCTGTCTTCCTCCAAACAGATAAAGAAAAGTGGTGAAGCTCCCAGGCTGCAGGTTTCCATGGGTTTCACCTGGGATGAGGACATGAATGCAGTGGATATGCCTGCGCTGAATCAGAAGGAAGAGAGCTCAGAGAGCGAGGAGGAGGAGGATCCACAGTCCAAGGTACTGTGTACTAGTGTTGCCTGGACAGGAGACAGCACATGATGGGTGTAATGTGATGTCTCGGTATTTGCATGTGTCTGCCCCAAAGCAGAGCCTTTTAACCCAAGGGAACATCTCTGACAGCTAATATGCAACTTCCTTAACAACTCTGAGCAGTGGGCTTAACTGCAGATAACTCTGAAGCAGAGAAGAAAATGCCCTATTTTAGCATGACTGCATGAAAATAGGGCTTCTCAGGTTGACATGCAAAAAAAATCATTATTTAGGGTCAAACATTTTCATGAAAGTAAAGTTTTTGTATTTGATGTCAGCTATCTTTTTTACTTTTGAGTGTTGTAAATTTACAGGAAAAAAACGAGGTGAAAAACCTTTTCAAATTATAGTCCTCTTATTTAGGAAAATACCCCCAAAAATATCTTCTTTTGTGCTGTAATTTTTTGAAGAGTTTTTTCCAGTGTGAGCAATTCAGAAAAATGGGAAACAATTCATTGAAAACAATGAATTGCTTTCATGTTTGCTCTTCAGGATTTCCCGTGTCCCTCAAAACTCACCTGTCAAGGCCATGCATGGCTGATGCTTTGTTGTCCGAGGTAAAGCTGACTTGTGCCCAGAACTACGGCACTGTCAGTTTCCAATTTAGACCTAAGTCACCACAGCGATTCAGTCACATACTCAACTCCTGCACAATTTCTCCCCCTGTATCCTGGATTTTTACAGAGTGGAGGGTGGTGGTGAGCACTGGCCCAGAGGTAAAGATAGAAGAATGACAGGGAGGGGTGAAGTTTGAATCCTGCAGTTGGGGTGAAAACTAGCGAAGTATTCGGTCCCTCAATGTATTTCATGAAAAGAAATGAGCTTTCTGCGGCTCTTCTTGGAGGTGTGAACTGTGTGTGAAGGAGTGGGGCCTGTGTACCATTTTCCTCCTCTCTTAAACAATTGGTCTCATCTCTTCCTGTGAAAACTGCCTGGCCTTGGACATACTGAGGTCTGGCTGTGCTTTAGCTGGGCCTGCCTATTCTCACACAAAGTGACTGCTTTTTCCTAGTCCTCCTTTTTTGCTCTTTCAGCTGAAGAAACAAACAAAGAAGGAGAAGGAAGTAGAGAAGCAGAAGAAGGAGAAGGAGCTCTGCAAATTAGAGGCAGCTCTCATGGACCCCAGTCGACAGCCCCAGTCAGCAGATGACTTTGACCGCCTGGTGCTGAGCAGTCCCAACAGCTCTATCCTCTGGCTACAGTACATGGCTTTCCACCTCCAAGCTACCGAGATTGAGAAGGCCAGAGCTGTGGCAGAGCGAGCGCTTAAAACAATCTGCTTCAGGTAATTATGAGGCTCTGTCTTCCTTTGCCCCAAAGAATAAATCATGATGGGGTAGTTGTGTGTGAAGAGTGTTGGTAGCATCATCAATGTGTGCGTGTTTGTGTGTGTGGAGTGGCAGAGTGTGTTTCAGTGACCTCAAAAGGATTAAATGGTAGCAACTGTCAGCTGTCCCTTTGAAGGTCTGGCCTGAGTCACCACAGTTGGCCTGCAGCTGACTTGCTGCAGCTTATGAGCGCAGTCATTCCCCAAGGTATCGCTGAGCGGACGGACATATTTCTGAGCAGTCAGAAGGGTTTGGAAGAGCATAATGCTGTCAGTGATGTTGTCCTTAAATCAAAACATGAAACAAACTGTAAAACACATGTTGCTTTTTCCATAGGGCTGCACCTTTGTCTATTAAATCACTTCTACAGCTTGATTAAGTATATTATGCTTTCTTGAATCATCCTTGTGGGTTTTAATTATAAACAAGAGTGATCAGAAGTTACAGCGTGAAACAACTGCTGTGCTATATTCCAAAAGTGGCATGCTAAAAGTCAGTGAGTCTTTGTAGGGTGGTTTGCAAAAAGCTGATCAAGACCTGTAAAAGGCTGAATATTCTTGTTCACATCTGCTTTAAGGGAAGAACAGGAGAAGCTGAATGTCTGGGTAGCTCTGCTGAACTTGGAGAACATGTATGGTACTGAGGAGTCACTGATGAAGGTCTTTGAGAGAGCGGTTCAGTACAATGAACCTCTGAAAGTCTTCCAGCATCTGTGTGACATCTATGCCAATTCTGAGAAGTACAAGGTAAGACAGTGCAAGCAGGTCCCAGGCACGTATCCCGTTCAGTTTTGCCAGTAAACTACCAATGCTGACTGTATAAGCTTCTAGTGTCAGATGTTCGGTCTATCCTGTTCCTAACTAGCATTAATAGTTATGATTGACAGCAGACAAGGAACTATTGATACTTGCTTTGCTTTTCTGTCGTAAGTGCTTAGAAATACCTGGGCCAAGCATAAGAGTTTTAAAGCTACAAGGCTTTATTATGAATCTGTGTGATCTAACCTAACTCTGCCTTTCCAGCAAGCGGAAGAATTGTACCAGACAATGCTGAAGCGTTTCCGCCAGGAGAAATCTGTGTGGCTGAAATATGCCTCTTTCCTCCTGAAGCAAGGCCAGACTGAAGCTACACACAGGCTTTTGGAGCGTGCTCTCAAGGCTTTGCCTACCAAAGAACGTAAGCGCTCTCTTCGCCATCCTTAATGTGGACCATGTGTTGACAGGTCTCCAGTAGCTGGACTGAAAAGTGCAACCAGTTGGTAGTGAATGTGTTGCCCTTGACTCTCAGGGGAGGGGAAATTTCAATCTGGATATCAATGCTAAATCTTCCTGTGATAGAATTTGCTGTGACGGGCAAAGCAAAGCACCCAAAGCAAAGATGACTTTGGATCTTACAGCCCTCTAGAAGAGTTCAGTTAGTCTAGTCCCAGGTTTGTGGGGCTTCCGGTGGATGCTGCAAGATGCATTTTTAATGTAAGAATAAACTTAGTCTCCTGCAGAGAGCTGAAATGGGAAGAGAACTGTGATCCTTCTCTCTCCCGCTCTGATCCCACCTTGGTCCAGAATGACTTTACAACAGAGCCTTTTGTCTCTGGGTACAGATGGTGCTGTCTCTGTGTAATTATCACTTGTGTTAGTTCATGTTCACAGGGAAGAGATCTGCTGTGATACCCTAACATGGCATTACTTGTTCCAGATGTGGATGTCATTTCAAGATTTGCACAACTAGAGTTCCGTTTTGGGGACCCAGAGCATGCCAAAGCCCTCTTTGAGAGTACCCTTAGCACCTATCCCAAGCGGACAGACATCTGGTCCATCTACATGGACATCATGATCAAACATGGCAGCCAGAAGGAAGTACGGTGAGTTGCACTACAGCAGACTGGGAAGGGGCAGAGTACAGTGCTTGGAGCAACACCTGAAATGAGCAGAGGTACCCCATAGCGTGAGGTTACATAGGGCTTCCCAGAGCAGAGCAAAAGAGAAAGAAAACTGGGGGGTGTGGAATGGCTTACCCTTGCCAGGAGGGGGGAGACTCCAAGGAGATCCACAGGGCAGAGGAGGGACTGGTTTGTCAGCAGTAGCCTGTATGACAGAAACTAGAGAACTTGCACTGAATCTCATCTGTCCCTTGTTGTATATGAAGGGTGAGATCAAGCGCTTGTGCATCTTGTAACATAAAAATGGAGAAACCTTTTTTTCTTTTTCCGGTTATTTTTCATTTCTGAGAGTTGACAAAAGGAAGTCAAGCTTCCTGTACTATGTATCCAGCCACATCCACTTCATGAACGCAGGGCCAAATACAGTGGCTGGATCTTAGCTTAAGTTGACTAGCAGCCTTAGAATTCTGCAAGCAAAGAGAAGGCTTCTACTTCAAGGTTTTGGTCAGTTGTCAGGAATCTCCTCCTTCAAGCACCAGCACTTTGCAGCAGGTTGAATGTGTCCCTGGACTTTCTGCGCTTTGTTGAAAGGCAGGATAGAGCGCCTGTATTGAGTGCTGTCACCAACACAGTGATCTGAATCGCTTTGGTTTCTTGCAGGGACATCTTTGAGAGGGTCATACACCTGAGCTTGGCACCAAAGAAGATGAAATTCTTCTTTAAACGCTACCTGGATTATGAGAAGAAATTTGGTACAGCAGAAAGTGTCCTGGCTGTTAAAAGAGCAGCACTTGAGTATGTGGAGACCAAGAGTTCCACTGCTGACACCTAAGTATGGTGCAAGCAAAAGCAGAGAGACTAAACTTTCCTTGCAGCGTGGGAACTGAGAGGTGTGGAATTCTGCCATGAGTGTCCATGGATGGTGTTTTTCAGGAAAGTATTGGTCTATGGCCAAACCAAACTGGAAAGCACAAATAATCAAAGGAAAATATTTGATAAATGTTTGCAGCTTTGTTCCAGATGTTACAAATAATCATAGTCTGTTGATGACTTTGAAGACATGTTTTTAAATATAGACTGTTTTATAATCAATACAAACATCAGCCATACCTGTTCTACTTTCCTGGGGAAATGGTGCAGTTATGACCCACTGTTTTTAAGTACATTGACGTCTTATATTTCTCTCTCTGTCAAGGTGGCAGAGAAGACTCTTGCTTTTTGGCTGAGTTAACACTTCAAAAGATTTATCTCAAGTGCCTTTGTGCTCCTAGAGATTGGCAGAGCAACACAGAGTTGGTGCATAGTTGAAGTTGGAAGGGACCTCTGCGGATCATCTGGTTCAAACCCCTGCTCAAAGCAGGGCTCAGCTAGACTAGATTACTCAGAACCACGTGCAGTTTGGTTTTGGGCAACGTGTTCCAGTGTTTAACCATGTTCACAGCAAAAAAAAAAGAGAAAAGTGTTTTCTTACATTTAAATGGAATGTCTTCTTCTATTTCAATTTGTGCCCATTTCCTCTCGTCCCATCACTGAGTCTGGTTCCACTTTTTTACATCCTTGTATCAGGTATTTATACGTGTGGATAAGATCCCCCTTGAGCTTTCTCCTCAGGCTGAGCAGATGCAGTTCTTTCAGCCTCTCCTTGTATGATGGGTACTGCAGTCCCATAATCATTTTCCTGTCTCTCTGCTGGACTTGCTCCAGTAAGCCTGTGCCTCTCCTGTATCAGGGAGACCAGTACTTGATGTCTCTCCACTGCAGAGCAGAGGGGAAGGGTGACTTCCTTCAACCTGCTGGTAATGCTCTTGTCCTCTTCAGATGGAAGGGCGTATGCCTTTAAAGCCCACAGCATCCAGTTGCGGTGGATCTCCTGATTGCCACCATCCATCGCAACAAGTTGCCAGGGATTTATAACAGAAAAAATAGTGATTTTCAGTGGTGGTTGTCTCTTAAGAGAGATCAGTGAAGTCAAAATAAAAAATGTGGGGTTTGTGCTGAAAAAAAGTCATCCCAATCTAACCTTCTGCTCGCAGAAAGCCAGGTATCTTGCATACTTATGGAGGCTCTGTCACTGGTGTCAGTGCCTTATGACCCATATTTTTGTAACTCTCCAGTAAGATGTGGATGTGACCATGCACCTGTTTTACAGATGAAGAACTGAAGACAAGGGGAAAAGCAGAGTGTGCAAACAGGTGTGATTATCCAACATAGACACTAGCAAGCAGGTGCCCAGCCTTGAAATGCCAAACTTGAAGAGTCTTACTCATTGTAGGTACTCTGAACTCAAACCCAGGGCTCTGCAGGACCCAGATCTTCTGCCTCTGTGAACGCCTGGTGTTGGCAAGGCATTCAGCTTTTAATTAATTCCCAAGTCCGTTGGGATGCAGAAACAAGTGATTTCACTCTTGCTCCCAGGGAGAGCAGGGTATTGTACTCTGATTTTTCTTAATGCTCTTATAGAGGAAGAAGCTGCTTGCAACTTCCAGTAGCAGCTGCTGTTTTTCTTTAAGAACACAGCTGCAATGATGGTGGCTTTTTCTTTTGCATTAATTAGTTACATAATAGAATACGTAAATAAGCGTTGCAATAGAAACCAAGATCCCTTTGAGGTATTGTTTCTTCTTGACTACTGGGGCTATTATAGTCTCTACGGTAGTCAGCAGGGAAAATGAAAGACCTGTGTGTAATTCTCCATACTGGAGAAGCCTGGTTTTGAACCCAGCTCGCTGCTGGGAAGTGTGCCCTAACTGGCAGCCTGTAGGCTGCTCTGCAATGGTGGTGTTTTCAGCTCTGGAGGAAAAGCAGAGAGAGTGTGAGCTCGCAGCTTGCATGATCTGGCACGCCTGGAAGCTCCATTTCCCTCTTGGCGTTTTGGTGAGAACCTTCGCCTGGTTGCTTGTGCTGGTGTGTAAAGCCACATTGGTCTGTGTCCCTCACCTCAGCATCGTCACTGGGGAAGGATGAGCGATGGGGACGGCAGGGATATTTGTGAGGGTACTGAAGGGCTATGAGGGCCAGAAGCCCAGGGCTGTCTCAGTGAGGGCCATGCTTAGGGCATCAGAGGAGAGGAGGAAAAAAAACCCCTCCCTACAATTGCAAACAAGTATTTCTGAGTGCAGTGGCTTGTTGCACTCCTCACTGTCAGCTGTCCACTCAAACATGCCTCTCCAACAAGAGGGAGGAAAAATGGACAAGCTGGACAAGCCCTTAGCCCATCCCAGCCCATTGAAAGTGGCTGGAGTTAATGGAGAAGGGAGGTAAACAGAAAAAAAGCTGGTTTGGGCTCATGGTTTATTCTTGGGATAAACAAATCCATTCCCAAGCATTACGTGTCTTCCCCCTTTCCTTCAAAGGAGGGAAGGGGAGGAGAAGGAACTGGAGTGGAGGTGGTTCAAAGGAACAACTAGGACTATAAAGGAGGAAGGCAAGGGAAGTAAAGGAAGTTAGAGGAAGGCTGCTTTGTTTGAGCAAGTTACCTTGCATCTGCTGACCTGCGTGCGGGGGCGGTGTGCGTGTACGTGCTCACACTCAAGGGCCAATGAGAAGAAATGCAAATGAACGCTCTTTCATCTCAAGTTAATGCAATTTCTTTTAACTTGCATCTGATCATTCCTGGAGATAAGTTGATGGTGAGGCTGGGAGCCAAGCCTTCCCACAAATGCAAATCTGTAGAGAAGCTGAACAGGGATCCTGGGATGCCTTCCACCTTAAGCGGTGTTCCAGCCTCTTTATGTGCGGGAATACCCTCCAGCTCTTTCTTGCAAGGGGGCATACTTCTAAAAAGGTTTCTAAATAAATTTTCTATTCTTTGCTGCAATTGTGTATCCTGATGTATGAGATCTGGGCTACTCACTGCAAGAATAACTCAAAAGCAGTGTTACTAACTAGTCATATAATACCTTAAAACCTCACATCCTGGGGTCATCAGAATAGGAGAGGATCTGAATGTTTAATAGAAAGAAAAAATTATTCCCCAGCCCTTGAGTTCAAAGAGAATGTTAAATTATGCCTTTTGTGCCCCCTGAAAAAAACCTCAGAAGGCAATGAAAAATAATTCTCATTTAATAATTTATTTCGAATCTCCTTGTGTGTAAGCCCCTCTGAGTTCTGTGGGTTTGAGTCATTTTTTGAACAACTTAAGGCTTTTTGGTAAACAGCACAATGTAAAAGGAAGTTGTACCTATAAAGGAAGAGTACATGTAGGAAAACCAAACTTCATTGTCCTGCCAACTCTTGAAACAGTGTTGGGTGCGTAGGGCTGACCCCCGGGGGAAAAGGGGCTGTGCAGTGCCAGAAAAGCAGCCTTGAAGTCAGCACAGCCTTAATTTTACACCTTTCTGGCTTTGCTTTCTCAAAGTATGGCCGAGTCCATAAAGGAGACCACCTGCTGCAGGGATCATTTCAGGTCGTGGAAAGAGTTTAAGAAAATTCAGTGCTAGACAGGTAAGGAGAGAGCTGCTCCCCCCATCCCATTCCTACTGTCCCTCATCACTCTAGGGCTGCAGTCCTCATGCAGCAGATCGGTGCACGTAATGGGGTCTTTTGGCTGGCAACCTTCTCATCCCCTTTCCCTCGAAGAAAGATGCTTCATTAATACAGCTAACTAACTACAATTATATTGTATATACAGTGTATATATATATCTGTGTATATACACATATATGTAAAACTAATTGTGGTCGAGGTCTTGCTGCAGCTTGCAACCCAAACAAGCAGGAGACTCATCCGATGGTTGGATGAGAAATGCAAGGAAAGGCAGACAGTGGTGTGGCTCGCTGTGGCTACTGCTTCCTCTCAGCCTCCACCGGGCCACCTTGCCCAAAAGCTGTTCCGCTGATGGTGCCATCTTCTGGGTTTATAAACTCATGGTTGCGACCATTTGGGCTTGTTAGAGATTGCCAGGCACTTCAGTAAGAACAAAGGGAGTTTGGTGTTCTATCCAAATTCCAATTTGGCAATTTATTGTCTTTCTGAATATCGGGAATGTTGGTGATTCCTCCTGCCTTAGTCTCTCAGTTATTTGGTGTGCTGCTCTATTACTGGCCCATTCCTTCCCAGGTGCTATTGCATCCCCCTTGCCACAGGAATTTACCCACTGCTTCCCTCTTTTTCCCTGTGCCGTGAAGTCTGTAAAGTCCTCTGGGACCTGCCTGCTTAACAGGCACCGCACAACTCCATAGGAAGATACCAATGTCAATAAAAGGCGCGGGTGCGTGGGATGGCTGGGGATAACCCTGCCATGTGGGAGACGTGGGACTGCAGGAGTCACGGTTAGAAATGTGCCCGCCTCTCGCTCCCCAAGGCTTCTGCTGGTGCGTTATACGGCAGGATGCACTGGCAGCCTGGAGGTAAGGTGTGCATCCCTTTGCTCCCCTTCGGTCCCTGGGAGCAGCGACGAGACTGTTGTCTCCATGGGAGGGGTTCCCCAGCCCAGTGTATTGCTTATCAGTCTCTACCTTGAGGCTGTTGCTCCCTGTTTACCCACTGAGAGAAGTAATCCCGCTGGGAAGAATATTCCCAGTGAATCCCTCAGCCATGCACGGATACTGGTAGGCCTGCCAGGCAGTCTGGGGAACCGCTGCCAGCACCCATCTGTCTTAAGAAGCCAAAAAGAGCATTTCGTGGCCTTCTGGGCTTGGCCCATTCCCTTCCACCCCTTTGGCCCATTTGTGGAGCCGGCTGTAGAGGGGGAAGCCCTTGTTCTCCCGGTAGATGTAGACACCCGTGATGGCATTCCACTGGGGGCTGGGCTGGACGCCCTCCACTGGGAACTCCTGCACCAGCTCCTTCTCCTCCTTGTCCAGTGCCACAAAGCCAAAGAAGTGCTTCACGTTCTTGGCTGCCAGGATCCTGGAGTGGACCTCGGCCGTGCGTCGGAAGAGCTTGTCCTCGTTGGAGCGGTACTGGGCCCAGTAAGCCTCCTGCCGGTAGCTCAGCGGCGAGCAGCAGTGCTTCAGGCACTTGGTGAGGAAAACCAGGACTGCAACGATGCCGATGAGCAGCCAGCCGAAGAGCTGAGAGAGAAGAGAGAGGCTGCGTTAGGACACAGCAAGGTGGCCTTACCCATTCCACGTGGCTCTGTCTGGTGTGCCTACCTGGGACTCGTATCTCAGCCTCCGCGTCACCTCGTCCCTGAACTTGGTGAGGTTTGCTGGCACGTCTTTACAGGGGAACCTGGCCAGCACGTCGGCCCCATAATCGGCTGGGAACTTGTCCAGGGAGGATGGTTTGACAAACTCGCTGAGGGCGCAGATATAAGCTTCCCCGCGCAGCAGGGAGATGACCGACCAGGTGACGGGCGCCACGGCTGCCCGGCCCATGATGGAGCCAAAGAGGAGGAAGGTGGCGGCAGCAGAGAAGTTCTTGACGCCGCGCTTGTGGCACTCGGCCACCAGGTTCCAGGTGTGGTTGTTCCATATGACACCGATGAGAAAGAGGGCCAGGGCTGGGACACCAATGGCAGCCAGCCCGTAGATGTAGTTGCGGGCAGGGGAGCAGGGGCAGTTGAAGGCCACAACTGAGAAGAGCTCCTCGCTCCCCACTGTGCCCAGGGCCACCAGACCATTGAAGATCATCACATCTTTGCTCTTGAAGAACAAGGAGAGGAAGCGGAAGTTCTCGGCGATGAGGGCGGCCATCTCGCCCCAGGGTCAAGAGGAGGCGCGTACGGCAGTGCGGGGCCGTGCTGGCCCACCTCCCAGCAACGAGGGACACAGCGATGGGGGGTGAAATGGCCTTGGTCTGGCTGATGTGCAAAGGGCTGCTCCAGGAGCACGACACTGTCACTGCTGTCCCTTCCTCCTGCCTGCTGTCCCAGCCTCTGGAGCTGGTTGTTGATACCAGGGATACGTCAAAAGGGTCCAAAGAGGAATTCAGGCTAAGCAGTGACGGAAATCTTGATCGCTTCAGTTTCCCACTAACCCCTCCAAAAGCGTTTCTACAATGAAGATTACTAAGGGGACGGCTGTTTCTGCCCTGTCATTCGCACGTTCGTCGCCTTTCCTTCTCTTCGGTTTTAGTCACTTCCCACAGAGGTGGTTACTGTCAGCGTCGCTGCTGGACGCTGTCATCTCTCAAACCTGCAACAAAGGAGGACGCTGTGTTACTGGGGAAACTGGACCGGAGTGCTGGCGCTGGGATGCGTCCCCAGCCCTGCTGCTGACTCGCGCCAGCCCAGGTGCAGCGGCACACACGCGTGTGCTGGTGCTGCGCTCCCTTGCGAGGGCTGTGGGTTTTACTCCCTCTTTAGACCTGATGAGTTAATATTTAGTAATAGGCAAAGGTATGTCAGGGAGGCAGCAAGAGGCGCTGCGAGATGGCCCAGCAGGTTTGGGGGCAGGGGGATGGAGAGGAGCGGGCAGGAGCAGCCCCTCTGACAGGGGCGAGGGGATGCTCAGCGGCTGTTGCTACCCGCAAGAGAAGTTACTTTCTGGGAAATCAAAGCTTATCTTGATGACCCAGGATACAATCACCAAATGCTGACAGAGCTGGGTGAGCAATTACGTAGGAGTTTTTGCTAAGATTAGGTGTGGCAGGATGATACCTTTCTCTCCCACAGCTGGTTGACATAACCATACTTGCTGTCCTGGTCCGCAGTTCTGGCTCAGCCTCTAATCGCTGGCCTGAAATTGAGCCCCTCAACCTGCCAGCCTCAGTGCCAGCGATGCACTTCACTGCCCTTCCCCTGCGCGGCTTCCTCCAGCACCAGTGTTGTACTGGGAGAAGGTTATACTGGGATACTCACCCCACCGAGAGGACTGCAGGCACTCAGGACCAAGCAGGGGCAAGCATGTACCTTGGATTTTTTGAAGGACAGAGAAATAATTGGGGAGTGTATCCCATCCCCTCTCCAGTGATGCCCATTCCCCCATGCCACTTGTAAGCTGCATTTAATTAATTTCTTAGTTGACTTTCCATCGGCGCTGCATCCCCGCAGGGTTTCATCTCAGGAAGCCCCAAGCACCTTGCTAGCTCCGGGAGCCCTCACCCATGTGAGGAAACCCGCTGGCCTCAGGGGAACTGCTGTCGCTGGGGTTTGCCGGAGACAGGAAGGACCCAGGCACCCAACTCACCGTCTCTGGCAGTTTACAGCATCGGCACACGTCCGGGGCTCCCGGGGAGCCCTGAACCCACAGCAGGCCTGCCCCCCCTTCCATCCCCATGCTGGCATCTGTCAGCTGGGAGGAAGGCTTCCCCGGGCCAGCCCCAGCTCCAGGGAAAAGACTACATTCATGCAGAGGAGACAAAGACACCTTAATCCTTGTGGTCTCTTGCTCATCCACTGTGCTTTAAATCACTCCTGCGCTTTGGTCCATCTGCTGCCCTGACAAATCCTGTTTTACCCTCTTTTTCCGTGGGGCAGCAGAGGGGAAAGGGGGCAGAAAGTTGTCCTTAGTTCCTGGCTGTGTCTAACCCATGGCAATCCCTCTAAAGTCATGCTGTTCTGGTGCTGCCTTCAAATCCAAGCAGCCCTTAATGTCTTCCTGCATTTCCCAGTTTTCCATATGCAAAACTCCCCTGGCAAAGGAGACAGACCAGCCAAAAACTGCAGCCACGTGACGGGGAGCCAGGCCCTCAGCTCCGGCTGCTGTGCTTTGTGTTACCCCATGTTTGCAGCCAGACGCTAAACCTCCAAACTTGTTCTAGTGCACGGGGTTCAAAACCCTGTTATTAGGTGTTACCAGTAAACAGTCCTGATAAACAAGGCCCTGTGACCGTCCTGAGAGCGCCTGGCAACTGGTAAAGCAAAAATAAAAGGATCTGGCAAAGGGGAGCATACCATTTTGGGGGTGTTCCCCCTTCCTCTGCTTGGGCGCTATGGTGCCTGTCTGGGAGAGAGAGTGGTGGGAGGGGAGGGGAAAAGTTGTTTGCAGCAGATCGTTTTTTAGCAGCCTCTGTTAAAGTCTTCCCCCAAAACACGCCTGAAAGGAAAGAAAACATGAAGTCACTTACTTCAGAAGCTGTTGAAACTAGTTCTGGAGCCTTCTCAGTTCCTCGTGTGGGTTTTTGCTCAGGCTCCGGCTGTGGGGGGGTTCTCGGCCACGCGTGGGGCTCTGCAGAAGAGGGCACGCGGCGGCGGCCGGGCTGATGGGCAAAGCGAAAGCTGATGAAAACAGCGTTTAAGAGTTTGGCAGCTTCCCTTTTCAGTCTGCAACGTGCCCACGGCTGTCGGCTTTTGGGCGGAGGGAGGAGGCTGTGCTCGGGCCCCGTGCTTGGGTGGGGCGAGGAGCAGGCGCTCGGCTTCTGCCGGGTGCAAGGCTGAGGTTGTGCCTTTAAAAAAGAAAAAAAAAAAAAGGAAAGGAAATGAAGGGCTGAGACTGAGTCACTGGAAAAAGCACATCGTCCTTTTTCGGCGCCGCGATGCAGCTGTGCAACAGCTGGCTGGGACGGCCCAGGGTTTGCCTGGAGGACGGGAGCGACGGGGCGCCCTGCTGGGGTGCAAAGGGGAAATGCTGGAGCCCCCCAGCCTGGGGGTTGGATGCAGCCCCCGTGGTCCCCAGGGGATGCAGTCATGCTGGTGGGACCCAGCTCAACCAAAGCTGGTACCTGAGCTCTGCAGGGCAGGCAGGGGCAGTGCGGGAGAAGCCCTTGGTCCCATGCGAAGGGATAGAAACTGCTGCTTTTGTGCATGGGAATTGGCTAAGCTGGCAGGGAAGATGCCAGCCTGGCTGGGTTTTTGGGAGAAGCAGAAACTCTCCATCACGGGCTCTGCTGGGTGTCTGGGTTTTGCTTCCCACCGCCCAGGATGGAGCAGCGGGGCTGCTCCGGGGAGCGATGGAGGCTGAGCTGGGCCGGGGAATCCATGCGTGCGGGGCTGGCCACAGCCCAGCATTTGGTGAGCGCGGTGTGTTCCTGCCCGGCTTGGCTTTTCCGCTCGCTGCTCCCTCTGCGGAGCGATGCCTGCGAGGCAGCCGGGCACACCTCACTTTCTCCTTCCGTCCCTCCCTCCTCTCCGCCATCTGCCCCTCGGCTCCAGCTCTTGTCCAGCCTGTTGCAGAGACCAGAGGCCCCCATCCTCCTTCCCCAGCCTCCTTGTCACCGTGTTCCCAGGGTTAAGCTTAGCCCTCCCCAGAGGATGTCTTCAGCACAGGAAAATCTTCAGCAACACCCACTTTTGGCGCTGCCCAGAGCAAAGCTAAGGCGTTGGCAGGTCAGCCGGGATTTTTGGACCGAGTCTTCCTTCTTACCCCCAGATTTAGGGTCCTTGGGAGGGTTTTTGCAGGTCCCAGGAGTCTGGGTCAGTGCACCCCTTGGCATTCCCACACCTCCGTCCCCTCCTGCCCGGCGCCTGCTGGCTTGGCTGGGGCCCCTGGGGCTCGCTCTGTGCTCAGGGTGCTGCTGCTGACCAGGCTCAGCACCAGGACCCCAGCCCGGCTGAAATCCCGAGGCCATGTCAGGTTCCCTAGAGAGGGATCTCCTCCTAAAGGCAATGAAAGATATCCCCAAAATCCAGGAAAGAGAGGGCACCCTGCTCTGCAGGGATTCTGCAACTGCTGAAATTGCAGCATGGGGGAAAAACTCTGATCCCCAAAAATCTAAATTAAAAGTGCAAAAGCTTCTCTTTGCAAATGCACTCCGTTTTTTTTTTGGTATCTTAATGGCTCTGCCGCAGAGCTTGCCAGCCCTGTGTGCTGCTCGCCTTTCTGGGGACTGAGCGTGCCTTTCTCGGTGAACCATTGACAGCGCTGAACTGCAAATAATAGGAGTGGAAACCGCCTTTATCTTTCAGTCTCCTTTGCTTTGTAAATCAGGTTTTGTGCCTATTAATTTCTGGGCAGGTGTCTTAATTAAAGTTTGGGGTGTGAAGATTAATGATAAATCTGTGTCACGCTCCTTTCTCCTGGGAGCCAGCCAGATTCAGCCTGCCCTTGACTACGGGCTTGCTAAGGCGCTCTCACAGCAGCTCGGAGAATTTCCTCGTCATTTCGGTCCTTTGTTCTCATCTCCCCACAGCCTCTGTGGAGTTACACACTGATAATTAAGGTTTATGCTAACGACAGTCACCTCACTTACCAGCCAGCTGTAATAAGTTGGTTTGAACAAGAACGCGGCAGCAGAAATTTCAAGGGGATGAGCATTTCAAAAAGGATGTGACGGGGGTAATACTCATCTCTCAAAAGGAGTTTTTCTTCTGTGTATCAGTAATAAAATCAGGGCCACTGGGGAACGCTCTTCTGGGCTGCTATTTCCATAGTCACCTCGAGGGCCTGCATCCCGTCATCCTCAGTTTCTATGGAAATGGGCGGCCACCTGGTATCGTGTAGGTTCAGCGGCGCCTCCCCACCTTCTCCTCCAAAGGCCAAGGCCATCTCGCTGCTGGCCACCACGCAGTGGCAAAACACCCCGTCCCGTGTGGCCTCAGCACCCGGGGCTTGGCCCAGAGGCTCCTCCGGTCCTTTTCGTTGCATTGAAATAAAGAAACGCCAACAGCTTTTGTAAATAGCTTTTATAGATCCTTGTGCCTGAGCACAAAGCATGAACAGCAAGCCTGAATTATTTATTTAGCTTCTTAGACAAACACCCAGGCAGGTTTTTAATATCAGACTTTGTGTCAGGGAGGAATCCAGGTAAAATTGCAAGAGCAAACTGTCCTGCAGCAAATTTGTGGCAAGGGGTTGGCCTTGCCCCCACCCGCTGCCGAGCTGCTGAGCGATCGCTGCTCTCCTTGTCTAGACATTTCCTTCAAGGACCATCTCTGTGGGCTTCTCATTGAATAGTACCTGTGACACCAACCATGGTGTTCCCGACACGTGTAATGCAACACGGGTTGTCCCTTCATTAGAGAATTTGGGCCAAATTTATTTTAAAGCTTGTCTTGGCCTGGGAGCTGTGTGTGTCTGTGGGGATGTTGTGTGTGGAGGGGTAATGGGGAGACTTTTGCGGTCTCACGGCTTGGTGTGAGGAAAGGGCACCCCCAACTTTTAATACTGCCTAAACCCAGGGGTGTTGCCTGGTGCTGGGCACGGGGTAAAAGACAGGAAGTTTCACAGATCTGGTAGTGTCTGCCTTGGCAATTGCCACAGCACAGATCTGGTGCTTGGTGGCGTGGGACGCACGGCACGTCTGTCTGCCTGCCACATGGCCCCCTTCAGCGTCCCCAGGGCTCGTCCATCATGGCCTTGAGCAGCCTTCCCGCCTGGTACAAACCTCTTGCCTGAGTTTCCAGTGCTGTAGGATGGGATGTGGCAGCAGATGGGACTGTGCTGGCACCACTGAGCCCTTTGGGTGCCCGTCCCCCTGCAGCCCCCGTGGTGCTGGCCCTCGCCTCTGCCCGGCTCGATGCCCACCCGTCTGCCCTCCCCACAGCCCTCTCCCCAGAGTGCGGCTCCACCTCGGCGTAGCCCCGCGTCCCCTCACACCCGGCTGTAGTAGGCAGCCATCTCCCTGCGGGGCGCAGGGGGGTGCACTGGGGGCTGCTTTTCCCCTGCCCAGCCGTTGCTGCTGGGGGGGGCTGGCGGGTGGAGGTGCAGTGGGGGCTTGCATCTGTGCCAGCTCTTCAGGGCCACATTCATGGTGCCCTGGTCGGTGATGCCCAGGAGTTTCTCGGAGGCTTCCCCTGCATCCGCAGGGGCTTTCCTGGGTGGGTGGCAGTGAGCGGCCGCCAGGTCTGTGCTCATGCCCTCAAAGAACTGCTGGATGCAGACCTTGGCAAAGCTCCTGGCGTGCTCCGCACACGTCTCATCGAACAGCTTGCGCTCGATGTCGATGTAGTGGGACCAGTACCGGCTCTTCAGGAAGGCGGCTTGGGTGAAGCAGGGCCGGAGGGATCTGACCAAGAAAGCCAGCGTGGTCATCAGCAGCACAAAGCACCAGCCCAGAGCCTGCAGGGATGAGGGGGGAAGCGGACCCGTCACAGGCAGGCAGAGCACATGCCAGCACTTCCCACCCGCTGGCAGGAGCCCCCCGGGCTGCGAATGAGCCTGGCTTCACTTTAGGCTGTTTGACATTTGGCTGCATTGGATTGCAAAGCTGGACGAGGAGACCCTGCCCACCACCTCAGTGCACCCGCGCTGAAATTTTGTTTGATGCACCCGCATAGGCAGCGCCTCTCCACTTCTCGCTGCGGGCGGCATCAGCAGGCAGTGACCATAAATAACACCAGACTGAATCCTGCACCCAGCCCTCGGTCCTGCCTCCCATACGGCCGTGCCTCACCTGGGTTTAGGATAGTTTGTGTCCTCTGACCCACAGCTAACATCATTCCACATACTCCCCGGGTTTCTGCAGCTGCCTAACCCTTTTCCTGAGCTGTTGGACTTAGTAACATCTACCGTGGGTGAGCAGCGGTGACAGGCTCCCCTGTTAATGGGGTCTGACAGGAAGGGTGAGAGGAGGGCAGAGCCAGGACCGGTCTGTCTTGTTCACCATCGGTCTCGGCGCTGGCTGCCGCTGCTGTGCAGGCAGAGCTCGCAAGGGTGAGCCCCGCTGTAAATGCAGCCCCCCAAAAGAGCACCTGGGAGGGGGATATCTGGGTGACACCTCTTGTTTTGCAGTTCCCAGTGCTTCCAGGCAGCTGGGAATTGGGGTCTACCCAGGAAAATCTGCTTTGTGTCTTTGTAGAAGTCCCTGTGCCTCCATTTCTCTTAAACTGGGAATAATAATTCCTGTCTGCCCAAAGGAGGCCGGGGAGAGGAGCTGCTTTTAAACAGGAGTATGAATGACCAGAGTGAGTCAGACAGTCCTGCCTCCAACATGGCCAGAAGCAGAGGGCTTGAGGGGAACTAGGCACAGGACAAGCGGTTAGTGGCACTTCTTCATTTGTGGTTCCCTGAGATGGTTAATAAACACATGCTGGCTGTTCCCAAGCAAGCGGCAGAGGCAAGTGGCATAGATGGTTATCAGCCCATTGCATGCACACGTTATAATAATCAGCAAGAGCAACCACGGACAACCAGTGGGTTACAGGAGGGGGTGACAGCCCACCAGCCAGGCAGTAACATCCACGTCAGCCCCTTCTGAACTGGCTCTAAATGAATCTCTGCCTACAGCTTGGCCATGTATTGCTGCTCTGTAGCCCCAGGCTGCCCAGGCAGGAGGGGGGACCAAATTATCAGGATGACCTACAGCTTCAGTCTGTGCACCGTCATAACTGGAGTCATAACTCTGTGGAGCTGAGTCTGAACACCTTGTTACCCCTGCGAAATCACCAGCCTCTCCTCCTGCAGCTTGATTTCAACAAGGAGATTCCCTGGAGGGAAGAGCTAAGGCTGACAGTGCCTAACCCCAAGCCACCAGCAAGGGCACAGCCATGATGCCTCTTACCTGTGAGATGCAGCGCAGGTACCTGACGGCCACTTCGTTGGCGATGAACTCCTGGCCATCGTAGATCTCTTTGCAGGGGATACGGGCGAGGACCCGCTTCATTTCCCCCTGGGAGAGGCCAGGGAGGCTGGCGTTGCCCAGGGTCTCCACGGGCACTGAGGTGCAGAAGGCGCAGGTGATGCACTTGCCGTCCAGCAGCGTCACCGAGAGCCAGACCGCTGGGGCGATCATGGCCCTCTGCGCCATGGAGCAGAACATGTAGCGCAGTACAGCCGGGTCCTTCCCTCGCTGGCCCTGGGGTCGCCTCCACTCCTCTGCCAGCATGGAGATGTTGTTGTTCAGCACGAAGCCCAGCAGGAACAAGATGAAGGGGGGCACCAGGAGAATGCCCAGCCCGTAGGCCAGGTTGTAGTGTGGCAGGCAGGGGCAGTTGAAATCAAAGGCTGAGTACATCTGTGCGCTGGCGAGGGCCATAATCCCACAGATGCCGTTCATGAAGGACTCCTGGTTGGACTGGAGGAACTGGAAGATCATCCGAAACTTGTCCATCTTTCCCTTGATGTGATTCCTCCCCCCACTGGGGTCCAAGCTGTGGCCTCGGTTTACTTCATTCTTTCAGCCCCCCCCCCTCTTCAAAGCTGGGAATCAACAACTCTGTGCAGTTCACTGATTCATTTGCACACTCTTGCAGCCACCATATTTAAAGCAGAAAATTAAATCATTTTTTTCTGCTGATTTTGCTGTTTGCAAAAGTTCCGAGTTTGTTTCCTTCTGCTCTTCTTTGGGTCTGGGAGACCTGGGTTGTTTCTGGTTTGCTAAATCTGGCTTCGTTCTTCTCCGCGTCCCCATTTCTGTGGTCTCCTGGTCACCGTTCCCTTTGGCTGGAGGGTGCAGGTGTTACCATGGCTGTGCCCTCCCCAGAGCAATCTGTGCCCTGGGCAGAAAGGGGAGTTGGCTGATCGGCCTCTGTCAACCTGTTTGCAAATGCAGGAGGTGGGTGCTCCTCCCAGGACCGAACAGGATGCCCCACCTCTGCCGTGCTGGCACATGTGGAAAAGCAGGATGCCAGAGCTTTCCCCCTTCCTCCATGTCACCCCAGCAGCATCTAAAGCAAGTGCCTCACAGGTCTGCCAGCCCCCTGATCTGTACCTGCTTCTGCTGCACTGGGAAATGCCTTTTCTATGTTTTATTCTGCAGAGTGAAGGGAAGAGAAAAGGAAAGGCAGAAGAAGGAGGGATAAAGCTCTTGGTGCTCTGGGATGTTGTACTGATACTGCCAAGGTCTGTCATGGGCTCCCCTCCATCCTGCAAACGTTCTCATTTCAGCCAGACTTAGAAGACAACCCTTGTAGCTCCTTGGTTTTCACATCCCTGTGCCCTCAGGTCTTGCTGAAATGTCCTTCAAACCCTGGCCGCCACAGTCTGGTGACATCCAAAGGCACATAGTGCTTTTCCTGGCTTCAGGGATGGAGAAAAAACAGGTGGAGAAAGGAGAGAGAGCTGCAGGGACAGGGGCACAGAGATCCTGCTGAGAGCATCCGAGCCCTGGGTGCCTCTGCTTTCTCAGAAAGCGCTCCCTGCCCAACAAAGCTCTGAGGTTCAGGTTTTCCCCTGAGGTTTCTTCTTTTTCACCCACTTTCAGTGAGCATTTCTGAAGGGCCTGAGTGCACTTTGCTCCGAACAGCAGCTGTTCCTGAGCGACAGAGGCTGAATGATTTTCTTTCAGCTGCCGTTTGTGGGTATAATCCCACCCCCGCGATAAATTTGGGATGTGCAGGAACTGGGAATACAGAATCACAGAATGGTAGGGGTTGGAAGGGACCTCTGGAAATCATCTAGTCCAACCCCGCTGCCAGAGCACCTAGAGCAGGCTGCACAGGAATGAGTCCAGGTGGATTTTGAATGTCTCTAGAGACGGAGACTCCACCACCTCCCTGGGCAGCCTGTTCCAGGGCTCTGCCACCCTCAAGGTAAAGAAGTTCCTCCTCATGTTTAGGTGGAGCTTCCTGTGCTCAAGTTTGTGCCCATTACCTCTTGTCCTGTCACTGGGCACCACTGAAAAGAGCCTGGCCCCATCCTCCTGACACCCACCCTTTAAGTATTTATAGGCATTGATAAGGTCGCCCCTCAGCCTTCATTTTTTCCAGACTAAAAAGACCCAAATCCCTCAGCCTTTCTTTGTAAGAGAGATGTTCTTGTCCCTTAATCCTCTTTGTAGCCCATACAAGAAGGATGTGCAAATCCTGCTAGTGACCTCCCTGGCCCAAGGGCAGCCACTGTCCCCTGAGGGACCATGCTTCCCAGAGATACCAGACCTGCAGGCATGGACTCTGCAGAACTCTTCCTGCCCGTCAGGCCAGCAGGTACCAGCAGCCCCGGGGGCTGAAGGTGCAATGGAGCTGCCACTCCTCTGAAGATCACTCGAGTCCTGCCGGGAAGGTCAGAGCAAGGACTACCTGAGCCAGCAATGTGCATCCATTTAGGAGGAGAGGCTGGGGCTGGGATTTGGCCATATGCCTTGGCCTGAGGCTAGGATGTCTAAGGGCACAGTTCCCATGCATGGTGCAGGAAGGACTGAGCTAGCTGGGCGCTGGGCTGGCTGGTCCGTAGGGCATGGGATGGCTGACAATTTAACCATGCCACTTTACCTGGGTTTGTTAACTCAGTAGCAACACCATGTGAATTGGGCTCAAGTGGACCCAAATTCCTGCATTGCCCTTCCCACTCTTTGGGTACCAGCAGCAGCCCAGGCAGAGCCAGACCAGGTCCTGAATGTTGGTGCTGGTGTGCTCAGTTGAGCTCGCCGCTGTCAGCTCTGCAGACCTGGGGGCTTTCTGGTGCAGAGATCCTGTGCGCATTTGACAGCACAAAGCCTTCCCAGGTTGCCAGAACTGAGACAAACACTAATGAGATGTGAAAGCTGTGATCGAACCAGGCTTAGCTCCTACAGCACAAACCTGTAAGAAGTGGATTGTGTTTTTGGTGCTTTTGTGCATCTGTATTCCCAGTTCACAAAGCAGCTTTGACACACCAGGATGCTCCCTCAAGCTAGCCAAAAGATGGGGAAGTACTGGGACAAGTGGCCATAAAACAGCTTCTTGCAGTTTTGACTACCTGCAAGGCATTCAGTTCCTCTGGTCCAGGCACCACCTGTGCTGTTGACCTGGGTATTAGGATACATCTGACTATCTGGGCACCAGCGTGGCTGCGTTGGTGGCTGTGAGACACGTCACCAAGGCAAGCGGTACATAGGTGGGTGGCATGCGGGAGATACTTTTCTCCAAGGTTGTGCAGTGCGTCAGTACAGAGGTAGGAAGCCAAACCAGGCGTTTTGACCATTAGTCAGTGCTGTGGTTTCTGACGTCTCCCCCAACACCATCCTTGGGGCTTTGTTGATAATGCCAAGTTCACCCTGAGATGCCACCGCAGAGGTGAGCACAAAGCACGTGGGTAATACCTGGGCGGTCTTAGCTCTGCCTGCTGTGGAGAGGTTAATTGCATGATCTCATCAAGCGGGAAGAGATTTGGCTGCATGAATATAGATGAGGCTTATTGTATTGCTTGCTAAGAGCTGAGGCTGGCTTCCCTGTTCACCTGGTGAGTGGCTTTTTGAAGGGCAGTTGACATCAAAGCCTGCATGAATCAACCTTGTAAAAAGCAGAGCTTTTTGATCTCTGGCAAAACTCTGCCTTTCATTAAATGTGAATGAGGGGTCTGAGCTTGCTTGGTGTACAGCGCCGGCAGTGCTCATTGAAGCCAACAATAAGTCAGTGGGATTCAAAACAGAGCCCATGGAAGCCAACACCTGGGTCTTTCTTTCTGTGTTGCCTTGTTAGGGAGGACCTTGTTTTGATGAGATTGTCAGCAGAAAGCTCACACCAACTTATTTGCAAGAGAAGGATTTGATTCCTCCCACAGCCCTACCTGCTCATGCTTTGGAAACCCACTCCTAGGAGAGATGGTACATGCCCAAGTCCATTCCAGCGTGGGGTCCTGCACCTGGATGCCAAGACAGACACCAAGCCAGGGAGTCGGGCAGGCTTCCCATCAGGACAGTCTGTGAGGAGATTGGGGAAGTTGTCTTTGCTGTCAGACCTGATGTTTCGTGGACTCGTAGCAGGTGAGGACCCCTAAACGTGTCAGATACACCTGTAGGTCAGACGTCAGACTAGCCCTGAGAGGCAAATTGCTGCTGAAGGTTGTGAATGACCCTCTGCTTCCACTCTCAGAGGAGGGTGCAGACTCCTAACAGAGCTGGCGGAAAGGGACCTCTGGAGATTGTCTGGTCCACCCTCCCTGCTCAAAGCATGCTCACGGACACATCTAATTGGGTTGTGAATATTGGTGCCACGATCTCTTTGGGCAGCAAGTTCCATCACCCTCAAAGTAGATGAGTCTTTTCTTCTGTTTAAATGGAATTTCCTGCATTTTAGGTGTGTGCCTATTGCCTCTTGCCCTGTCATGGGGTGCCAGGTACCATTTACCACTGTGGAGAAGAATTCTTCTCTGGCTTTGACGGGGAACACAGCACAAGACTCGGGGAGGCTAGGAGGGATGAACACCCACGGCCCAATCCAACTGGAGCTACCTCTTGACAACTGACCCTCCCAGCAGCATGTGAGCCTTTGCAGACCTGCAAAAGACTATGTCAGCGCCCTTAAATCCTCTGGTTTTCTCCCTGCTGACACAGATAACAAAGCTGTTCCTCTTTCCCTTTTTTGCATTTCATATTTTGTGGCCACTCTGGGATGATTTAAAACCTGAGAACACGGAAAGCAGCATGCAAAGGGGAGCTGGAGACCTCTGCTCTGAGATGGTTAGGTAAATAGCCAATTTGCCTAGCGTGGAGTGGTGAGTCCGAAGTGAGTCTCAGCCTGAGATTTGTGATGTGTCCGATAAAAGTAAACCAGAGTCAAAATCCAAAGTGCACTGCTGGTTTCAAGGGAGAGACCAGAAGCTCCCTGGACCTAAATAGCTCCTGATGGGAAGACAGCTGTGTTATTCCCAACAGGCGTGGGCCACAGCTGGCTTTGTGCCCTCTCTGCACATGTCCAGGGGAGCTCAGGGATGCAGCTACATCTGATTTTGTTATGCAAATAAGAAAACTGCAGCCCGCAGTCCCCATCCTGGCTGGCAGAGGGGTGCAGCTGCCCCTGGGTGCGCCATGGAGCTATTTGACCTCCCTGTGTTTTCCCAAGCATCTCCTCCCTCCCTGACCCTGTGCACACACAACCCTGGGGAGGAGGTAACCCGCCTCCCAGCAGCTCGATGAATTAATTGAGGGATTAATATGTGTTTTCAATTCAACCCCTCATTTTGGATTTAGTCACAAGGTTGTGGCAGGTTTCTTTGCTCCTTTCCCATCCTCTTCATTTCTCCTGAAGGCCCTGCTTGCCCCATCTATGCATTCATGGCCAAGGAAAGGTTTCTTCTTCACCTCCCCCCCATCCTCCCAGCCCCTCCACCTTGCCCACCCTGCTCCCAGGGATAAAGTGGCCATCAGTTTGAGCCTCAGCCTGGAGGAATAGATGTGTCTGTACCGGGTTAGTTTGCAGGAAAGAATTTAATGCATGCAAGCAGCAATACTGGACAGAAATCAGTCAAACTGGCACCATGGTTGCCATCATTTACAACAGGGGCTGGAAAAGGGCAGGTAAGAAAGTAATTAGCATTAGAGGCTCACAGATAAGGATACATTCAAACAGAAAGAAACTAAGAATGGAAATGCCCTACAAGGTGATGCAAGGATGATCCTCTGGATAGGTTGGTTTGTACTAAAATCTAGCAGGGGAGTATTTAAAATCTATGTTTAGACTTCTCAGGCAGAGCCAGTGGGTCCTTTCCATGGCCCAAGGCCAGTGTGCAGAGCAGCCACCTGAATCCCAGTATGGTCCCGTGGCTCTGGATTCGTTAAGCAAAGCCTCCATCACCTTTCCCTCCTGCAAATCCAATACAATCTCCAGGTACACTAATCCAGAGGTATCTTCTATTAAATTTATGAATTTCAGTGAGTTGCCATATTTTGTTTTGAAAATGCATGGAAGTATTGCCGGGTTGTTAGAGGGAGGCTGAACAGTTTGGCAGCTGGGCTGGGGGCAGCCAGAGCTCTCAGCAGATGGGAAGATGTAGGAGGTGGCTTTGCCTTTTTAAGTAAACAAGTTGGTGTGGCACTAATAGAGTTGCAATTAAATCATTTCCCTGCTAAATCTCTGAACCGGGTTTCACTGAAGCGGGCAGAAGCTCCTCACACCGCTGTGATGCCACTCCAGTTGGTTCACACATGCAGCCAGATGTTGCTGCCTTGGTTAAATGCTTCCTCAAGCCAGAAGGGTTTTATCACAGCTGTAAGGAGCTACAAACTCTTTAATATGAAAAAAGTGCTACGCAGAGGCCTTGGTTGAGAAAAGTCATTAATTGTGACTGAGTCTGGG
Organism: Rhinoptilus africanus; assembly: GCA_013400135.1. Taxonomy (NCBI): domain Eukaryota; kingdom Metazoa; phylum Chordata; class Aves; order Charadriiformes; family Glareolidae; genus Rhinoptilus; species Rhinoptilus africanus. The sequence continues at coordinate 508,739 of VXBO01002227.1, read as the reverse complement.
ACCTTTGGATCTTCAGAGTGAGTTTATTTTGGAGGTTTTGCTATGTACACTCTGTAGCAGAGTCTTTGGGGTTGGGGTTTGGAGGAAGATGTGAGCACCACTGTCATCTACCCACTGGTCCTTGCTTTGTGCGGGACAAAGCCCCTGTTACACATCAGTGTGCTGGGGGAATTTGGACCAGGTACCGGGGCTGTCTGCCGAGGGCAGAGGGGATCTCTCTTGCCCCAAGGGGTGCCTCTGGGTCACCTGGCTGACATCCAGGGGAGGTTTCTCATAGTACCACGTTTTCAGAAGTCTATTCACCTGGTCCTGATCTGTGATGCCCCGGAGAAGATCTTCCTCTCCTTCAGCCCCCTCTCCCTCCCTAGACAAGCTGAAGCTGTGCAGTTTGATCTCTTGCCGCATACTTTCGAAGAAATGGAGAATGCATTTATGTGCGAAGAGCCGGCTGTGCTCACAGCAGGTTTCCTCAAAAATCTTTTGCTCGATGTCAATGTAGTTGCTCCAGTGACGTGCCTGCAGGAGGGTGGCCTGGTTGAAGCAAGGTCTGAGCCAGCGGGCGAGGAAAGCTGCTATGATAAGGATCAACAAAATGCTCCAGCCGAGGGCCTGGGTGATAAGAAATAAGCAGTGGAACAGGGGCAAGACAGGCACAAGGAGAGGCTTGAGCTCTTTGCCTGTATCACCAAGACAGGGAATTTGTGTGGTTGGAGGGGAGATGTGGCATATCTGGACTCCTGTCCTTGACCTGTCCGTGAAGTCCACCACCCCAAACTGCACTCAGAGCATCAGTGTAATCTCCTCCCAGTGAATACAGGACATTTATCTGTGCATCAGTAGTTCAGTAGGATAACTATTTGCAAATTTAGCCTGGAGCATGTGCTTTGAGCATGGGAGCATCCCAGGAGAAAGGGACTTCAGTGCTCTCCTTTGGCTCTCACTTATCTCCATTGAGATCTTCATCTGCTACCTACACTGGTCCAGGGCCCAGGAGCCCCTGCAGCAGGGTGAAGACATCCCAGACTACATACAGCTCCCTTTGGTAAGAAGAAAGGGCTTGTTTTCAATGTTGTCCCACCGCTCCTCATCCCTGACCTGGCACTCCTTTACCAAGAGCAGAGGCTGGCCAGGACTCCACTCCCTATCGGGTCCTGTTCTCCTATCGCTCCTGAGCCAGCTGCTTTCGTCTGTCTCAGCCTGCGCTGTCCTTAGAACAGCGTGTCCTATCTGTGAGGTCAGGAGTTAGGAAGGTCTTCTGGCACTGGACAGGGCCTTAGGAGACACCTATATTCCTTGCAACCTGCTTTTTATTATCTGAGTTTAGAAGTTGTTACTTCTTCTAGAAACCAAGTTCTGTTAATTAAACCATCCTTTATTTCCTCCCTTTTCTCTACTTGAGTGACTCTGGAGATTATCACTGAGGGTGGCAACCTCTGGGGGAATAAAGAAGCATAGAACAGTCTTGCTCCCAGCCTGACCGTGGTGAAGCCATGACAAACCAAGGAAGAGCAGGACCAGATGACGTGTGCCCGGGACCCTTGCTGATACGGGGGGTTCTGCCAGCAGTGACCTACCTGGGACCAACAGCGCAGGTACCTGGACACTGCCTTGCGGGACGTGCTGTTCCTCATGAGCTCATCGTCCTTGCAGGGCACCTTAGCCAGCAGCTGCTGCACCTGCACCGGGCTGGTGTTGGCAAAGCCCACAAACTTTTCGGGATCCACGGAGCCACTGAAAGCGCAGATCAGGCATTTGCCATCCAGGAGGGTGACTATGATCCAGACGACAGGGGCAACCATGGCTCGCTGCATGATGGAAGAACACATGTACCTGGGGCAGGAGAGAGAGAAGTGAGAGCATAAATGCTGGGAGGTTTCTCCTCATCCAGAGCCTTGATGGATTCAGGCTGCCCTATGCCAAGCAGCCCTCCAGGAGCCAGGGAGCTGGCTCCCAGGACTGTCCCCATCATTGCTCCATCTAATGCCTCTTCTGCTCTGGGATCTCTTTGTTGGTGCTGCCTTCCAGTGAAATCTGTGCTGATGCGTGGCAGTGCTCTGCTTAGAAGAAAATTAATTACCGGGAGGATCAAAGCTATGGAGGCGAGACAGCTAAGTGGGAGGTGAAAGGAGGGATGCCACTCCTGGTGCAAACCCTACCTGATGACAGCCAGGTCCTTCTTTCTGCGCCCCTGAGGTCGCCTCCACTCCTCCAGCATCACCAGGGACTGTCTGTTGAGGATGAGGCCGCAGAGAAAGAGGGCGATGGGGGGTACAAACATGATCCCCAAGCCATATGCCATGTTATACCGGGGCAGACAGGGGCAGCTGAAGTCAAAGCAGGTATACATCTTTACGCTAGCCAGGGCTAACAGCCCACAGATCCCATTCATTACAGATTCCGAGTTGGACTGGAAGTACTGGAAGATCATCCGGAAACGATCCATCGTGTTCTTTTAACCAAGGGTACTCCTCCCGGGGAATCCCTAGGCTGCCTGGCACAGCCTATCTCCCCTCGCTGACACTTCTGCTGCAGTGGGGTGGGGGATGCAGCTCAGCCCACAGTCGATCAGGGCAGGAGGATGGGGATGGAAGAGAGCTGTGTCAGGGGAAAACCCTGTGCTGGGGCTTCCACTCTGGCACACGGCATTCACAGGTCTGTCTCTCACCCTGTGCTTATCTTCTGGGGCAGCTGGTAGGTTTTCTAGGTGAGCAGGTGGATACAGCCTCCAGCATCTGTTTTTTCCTCCCTGTTTTCAGTTTTCAAGGCTGTCCCATGTGCCAACCAGTGACAGCCTCTGGTAGTGCTGGGTCCCTCTCTCCCGGAGATGCTAACTCTCAGTGGAGAGCTGTCTGTGGATGCCTGGGAGCTGCTCTCTCTGCTGATTGAGGGCTGTTGAGTGATTCATCAGCTGGGAGAAACCAGGAGAGTGAAATGAGCTCATCTGTGTCACTGCTGCCACCCCGTTTCTTTTCGGTGAAGCAGGTCCCCAGCCCCGAGCGGGGCAGGGGGGAGGCAGGGAGCACATGACTGGCTCCAAGCACAACAAATTGCCACCAGCGCAGATTTCCCTATGAAAATGGGCTGAAAGGACCAACCCTTCAGTCATGAGGCTGTGAGAAGCGATAGCTTTCAAAGCCTGGAATGGCACTTTGGGGCAAAGGCTGCTCTCGGCTGCACATCATACACGTGCTGTGACATTTGTACCATACCTGCATCCATGTCCAAGGCCCTTGCACCAGGGCTCCCTCTTGCTCCCCATCAGAGGGCATGGTGCAGTCAAAGCAGCTGGCTCATTTGTCCTATGAAACTGCATTATCGTCTTCTCTCCATTTTAAGTATCCCAGAGGCAATTTGTTTCCACTTTGCCATTATAAAAACCATGACCTCTCCATTTTGCTGTTATAGGGCATGAGGACCCCTGGTTGAACTCCACAGGTGGTTTTCAGCCAGGGTGCAGCCTGTCTCAGTTCCCAACTGCTTTAATGCTCATTGGGTTTCTCATTTGATGGCTTGCACTTCTGTGCTGACTTGGGTTCAGAAAGTGTTGTGCACTCTGTAAAACAATTACTTTAGAGAAATCATTTTCCCTTTCCAGCTCTCCTGGGCAAAAACAGAGTAAAGGCTAAATAGTCTCTCACAGCTCAGGAAAATAAGATGTAAAGAGAGAAGGAATTATCCTCTGGACAGCACAAGCTACAAGGGAATTTTACTTCTCCCAAATGCAGTCACCTGGCCTGGATATTAGAGGGCTGTAAAGGATGCCTCAGGGTAATTACTGTGCTCTGTTGTGATTTGGGACCTCATCAGGAACTCAGAGCTCAGACACGGAGTCGTTAAATTATAAAAAGAAGGGAATATTCCCTAATTTGTGGCAACATCGTGAGCTTCCTTCCTGGGGAAAGAGAGAAAGGATCCCTGAGGTAAGTAAATTGCTAGACATGGGCAAATGTTCAAAATGATTCTCAAAACTAAGCACATTTGATTAGTCAGTTCTTAGGATGAAACAAAGAGAAAGCAAGGACTAAAATCATCTGTATCCTCTCCTCCAGCAAGGGGACCTGCTCCGGGTCCCCAGTGGAGTAGTTACCCTTCTGAGCCTGCTGCTGGGCTGCCTGCGGCTCTCCGGGGCTGTTGGACGTGGGTACCATCCTCAGAGGAACACCGTCCTCCTTCCTCAGCATAGTTTTCAGATGTCCACATTGGACAACGTTTTGCTTTTGACTCAGTACTGCAGAACATGGGGAGAGAGAGCGGGATGCCCTTCCCCACTCCTTTATGGGAGTGAAATACCAGCCATAGGCTTTTTGTCTCCGGTGATGGAGAGGGTGGTGGGTACAGGTGCGGGAAACCCTCACCCTATAGGGAAGAGCTGCTTTTGGTGTGGCACAGCCATCAGCCCCTCTTGCTTTGGCGAAAAGGACCATCTGATCACCAAAATTGGAATCGGTCATTTAAAACAGGACAAATGCAGCAGAACGGTGTGGTCGGGTTTGTGCATGAGCCTGCAACGCTGGAGCAGCACCGATGCTGTGCGTGCAGCATTCCTGCCTTTGGGGTGAGTGTGCATCCAAAGCAAACCCTTGTACCTGTATTTATTCAGGCAGTGCAGAGCCAGCAGCGCAGGTCCTCGGTCTGTGCCCCCAGCTCCACGCTCACCGTTGGGTCGGTCCCTGAAGGATGGAGGCAGAAGCGCTGGAGCTGTGCTGGTAACCCCGCTGGCTCCCTGCCCTCCCCCACAGCCCAGCAACGAGTGAGCTGCTGGGGATTTGAGTGGCTTTGTCACACTTTAATGTCCCTTTTCAATGCTGGGACTGGACTCTCTTTCCCCCAAGAAAGCTGGTGTCCAGGAGCAGACGTTTCACCTGTCCCACAGCTTGCTCTGCTGGAAATAGGCCATTGCCACAAACACTTGTCCTGGCAGTGGGAAAGGGACCGCAGGGCTCCGGCGGGAGCCCTCCTGGCCCATGGCGTAGGAAATGAGGGGTTACCTCATTAGGAGCCATTTGCAGCTGTTTATAACTTTGACAAATTATTTAATTACCCAGACTGATTTTTTTCTGACCTAAACGGCTGCCTCAGGCAAAATATTTTTAGAAAACCGTTGCATGGGTTGGTCAGCTGCTCCTGAGATGATGCAAAAGCACAAAAAAAGGACTTATTTTCCCCTGTTAAAAACGGGGTGTTGTGCAATTGATCTGCAAAGGCACAGCAGCTCTGAGAGCTGCCCCAGCAGTGGTGACCGTCCCACTCATGGTGGGTGCTGCAGTTGGGCTCCCCCACCAGCATGGCAGAAGCCTGAGTTATCACCTCACTCCTTTTTGTTCTGTTGCTTCTTCTGTCGCTGGATGTGGAGTTGCCCTGCAACCAACCGGGAATGCGGAACTGGCCCAACACATTCCCAGACTGCAGGGGACGGCTATGAAATCAGTTTCGCTCTGAATGCCTCTTCCTTCCTAATTTCTTGGCTCATTAATTGCCACACAGGGATGCCACGTTGAGTACTGTATGGCAGCAAGGAGCAGGTACTGAGCAACTTGTGTTCCTCGCCTCAGTTTCCCCCTGTGGGGGTAAGTGTGGATCCACATGGGCCCCCACGCTGGGTGCTGGGAGGATGAGTAAATCACTGGTGAAACGTTGCATCCCTGTGGCCTGAGAGCAGCTACCTTCTCCCAGGTCACCACGGAAGGACTGTGGTTCAGTCTCTCTTTTTGGCGCCTCTCAGCTGGTGAATTAGAAAACCCCTTCTACTTGCCTGTGTTTATTCAGAGGACAGAGGTTAATGCTTTTTCAAGGCTTAGAGGCAATATGTCGTCTTGTGTTTAAGTGAAGGCCATTAACACCATAAATCACCTTTACCAGCAACAGTGCCTGCAGACCAATGTCTTGTTCCTCTGTAGTTCAGGTGGGCCTGCTGCTAACCCTCGGGCACACAGGTAGACACCCCTGAGAGCCTGTCTATACTGAAAATGAGCTTTATTTTCTGTTCTCTTTTTCAGGCAGTTTGGGGACCAGTCTCCTACTGGTAGCCAAGGACAGCGGATCAGCGTCATTGCCTTCTTTCTCTGCAAAACTGGCAGAGGATTTCCACCCCTCACTGGCTGGAAATCTTTCAGCATCTTTGATTTGTCACAGCAGAAGTCACCTTCCATTTCAACTGCCCATGAAGAAGGACATAGGCAGTATTTCCCCCCTCCAAACACTACGCAAACTCCTGATGGCCACTGGCAGCAGAGACAAATTAAAGCACTGTTGGTTCTGTGGGGCAGGGACCACCTGAATCTGAGTATTTTTGCACAGCTGAGTATTTTTACTCTGCCCAGGCTGAGCAAATAATGAGCAATGGCCATTAAATGATTAATGAGATGATAGCAAAATTAATGCCAGCATTGTGAAATGTAGTTTGTCTTCACTAATAATGTTCTCTGGAGATTAGATACTCCTGTGTTCTGCCTTGTAACTTCATTAAAGCCCCAACATGCAGCTGACTGCCAGTGACAAAATAAAAGGCTTAGTTATGTGTTGTTCTTCTTCAGGGCTCATTATATATTGCTCTCCTGACCATTAGCACTTAGTTTTTTGGCTTATGTAGAAGCCCTGTTTCCTGATCTCTGCATTATCCCAACCTTGACCTAATTCGCACTATTTCTTGATGGAGAGAGCTTTTTGCAGGGCCATTTATCTACTTGGCTTGGAGCTGATGCTGCAGCTGGATCATTTGAGATAGAGTCTCTTCTCATCTTGAGAGTGAGTTAGGGAATAAGGTGGAGAGTTAAGGAATCAGGCTGATCTCTTAATATCCTGGCTCAGTGATTTTCAGACTTTTTCTGATTTGCTAACGCTCCAACAGAGGTGCAGGTCCCAGATAGCAGATTTAAGGCTGCTGACATTTAATTCGCTTTTCTTGTTATTTTTCTCAGACTCTTAAAATTAAGCTCTAGCCCTGGGGAGTCCACAGTTTACAGGCTGAAAACCACTGATAACAAACTTTTATTGAGAGATCAGTTTGTCTTCAGTTTGCAGAGATGTCATAGAAACTATTTAAGTGTTTAAAAGGAAATGGAGGTTGGGTGATGAAACATATCTCAGTTCAGTGACTGTGGGCCTCTGCAGCTGTTGGGGTTCAGGGCTGACACAGTCCCCATCAAATGTGACGACTCCAGGAAGCAAATGGACTCCAGGAAGAAGGTTCCTTCAATAGCTGGATTCATGGCTTTTAAGCCAGAATTTCTATCTGTATTTTGCTGTTAGTTCAGCAAAGACACTCAGGTAAGTCGCATCTAAAAGCTGATTCTGCCACCTATTTTCTGCCACCATCCGGAGATATTCTCGGTCAGCAGGTGTGCGAACACTTGACTTGCAGATGTCGGCTGCCAGTGCTCAAATCCCTTGCACAGGTTGGTTTAGTGTCACTTTTCTCCTGGCTGTTATGTTGAAACAATCGTAAGATAACAAAGTCTTGTTTGATATAACCATAGGGAATATGGCTTTATAAAATAACCCCTTGTTTGTGTTTCCATATCTCATTACAAGTTTTTCCATGTTGACAGTCAAGAACATGTCATACACAAAGTCAACTTTCTGTTGACTCTTACCAGCGATTCAGGCAGTAACCATTTGGGGTACTAGATAAGGGCTCTTGAATTTTCAAGATGTAACCTATAGCACAGATTTCTTAAAACACTTCTGTGGCTACAGGTATGTTGTTATAACATATATATGTGTGTATGTATATATATATAAAATCTACCTGCACTGACGGCGATCGTGGTTGAATTTAGTGCTTCTGGAATGCGCAATGATGTGTGAGTTCCCTCGAGACAAACTGATTAATGTCACAGATCTTCTGGAAGAAGTGATCCTATATTTCTCTAATTTACGTGTCAGTAGGGGAAGAAGTTTGTAAAGATAGAAAGAGAAATTTATTAGGAAATGTCAGAATCTTTTTCCCCAAGATTTTTTTTTTCCTTGAGGCCTTAAGCAAAACAACCAACTGTGTTTTCAAGTCTAGTGTAGAGTTATGAAGAAGCATCCCAGTGTCGCTGCTGTGCACTCTGCTGCAGTAGAGCAGGGGCTTTAAAATAGGGAGGTAGGGCGAGTGGAGGGAAGAGAGCAGAGCAAAGCCTCTAAACGGTGTGGAAACGCCTTTTCTTGATGCAACAGACAGTGATGCACCGGCCTTAAATAGTGCATTTAGAAAGACCAAGGTTGTGTCCTTGCGTTTGAGTTGCAGAGGGACCTGCCACCACGGAGCGGTGCTGCAGCTCCTGCCTGCCCGCAGACACTTCTCCCAGCGCTGCCGCAGGCTGGAAGGGTTGTCTGTCCATCCATCCATCTGTCTGGTCATACTCAGAGGCAAGAGAGATATCTTTCCGGAGTGCTGAGCATCCCTGGAAGCGGTGCGGGGCAGATGAGTGCAGCCAGCCCTGCTGTGGTGCTGCTCAGCCGTACCGTTGTCACAACTTCTGCAGCATGGGTGTAATGCTGGAGGTTGAAGCATGAGCGTGGTTGTCATTCAGGAGACTTGAACTTGTCTCATGTATGTATCTAAACTACAAATCTTTAAGTTTTAAGAGACATCAGGCATTTTCTGAGCTAAAAGTGAGGTGGAGCAATGTTAACTCTTTCTTATGCACTGCAAATATACCTCAGCGTTTGGGCTGGTAACTGAGTGTGAAGCAATCCCACTAGCAGGGCTGGATGGGGATAAGAGTTGTGATCCCCACTCCTCTGTGCTGTAAACCAGGAATCAGGAAGAGGACTTTCCCAAGAAAAGCAAAATATGCATCAAGACATTATAATCAAAACACCACAGACGTTTTCTTGTTACAAGAAAACCCCATCTCTCTCCACAGGGGTTAAAATTCATCTTGTTTCCACATTCCTTGGTGCTGTGAGGTGGGAGATTTGCTCTTCCAGTGCCTTGTGTAGTTATTTACTGTCATAGACAGTGTTGGTTACAAAGCCCTGTCTCTGTGAGAGGAGGATGTGCGAGCAGCAAGGCATGATGTCTGCTCTGCAAAGGTGTAAACCATCACATGCAGCACTGTTTAATCCAGCTGGGGTTTGGGTTTCTCTCAAGTTTCCTTCAGGCACCGGTGCTGACTCCAGACTTGCCTCGGAGTGACTTACAAACAGAAAACTCAGCTCATTACAGCATTACTCTGCAGAGGATAAAAGGAAAAAAGCCGGGGGGGGGGACGGCGGGGAAGAGGCTTTTTCTTGTCAGAAGCCTTTAGTCACATCCTTTGACAGCCCCCTTTGCCAACCACCCTGGCCCCTGGCGGCGCAGTCAGAGGGATGGAGCCTCATCTGCTCATCATCCGAGCAGACACGTCCCTGCACGGGCGGCAGCTGCAGCCGCTGTCACCCCGCATGGAGCCCACGCGGAAAGGGCTGTGTGGCTCTGACATCTCCCTACCCCTAGCTGCTGCTGCTTTTCTAAAAGCCTTCTCTCCCAGATAAAAATCTATCTTGTCTTACAGACCCCTCTGGTTCAGAGTAGCTCAGCTGGAGAACAGCTACCTTTTTAGGCAGTTCATTCAGGAGTAGCAACAACAGGATTGTTTGGAAACTGTGCAGAAGACATCTTAATCATCCAGGCAAATATAAAAATTTTCTCTCCAGCTCTTCTCCTTATCTGCTGTGAAGAAGGAGATTTTCCAAGTATCTGGGGATCAGGTAACAGCTTAAATGTTATGAAAGTTGTGACAGCTTGTTACCCAGCATATGTCTATACACAGACACTGCTGTCTGGTCATCTGTAATAAGTGACTTCTGATCCTAAGTAAAATCATGTTCTGATATAAAAAATACTGTCTTATTCACCTACTAATGCTAGGATCATCTGAGCTAAAACACATATCCCTGAAGCATTTAAAACTGGTGCTTCACGGTAGCTGCAATTCATCTTCCAGCAAAATTAGTCCTGTTCTACAAGTTGTCTTGTCATCTAGCTCTTGTCTTTATCTGTGTATATAACACACCTTCTCACATCGTTAATCTTCTTCTCTATTTATATAGGGCTGGGTGTCTCCAGGATGCTGTGAACATAAATGTGATCATCTGATTGCGGCAATTCTCTCTTTCTCCCAGGGCAATACCAGCCTGCCTTAAAATTATTGGGAGGGAGGGGGGGGTGTCACTTCCTTTAACCAGCTGCAGCTCTCTGTGGTGACAAGTGACTTGTGAATGATCCCTGTGGCAGATTTCATCTATGCTTGGCCATGATAAATGGGAAACCAACAAATCCTAGATATCTCAAGATGTTCAGACTCGAAGGTATGTTTTTCCTTCCTCTGCCCAACTCTTATTTCTTCTCTCTCCCACATTCTCATCCTGGAGCTTGTCTCTGAGCTTAAAAGCTTCGGAGCTTGAGCTCTAACACATTATCAGAGGGAAGGTGGGAGAGAGAGGTGGCCACAGGTTGCTGGGGGTTTACTGCTGCACTGCTGGTCTCTGGCATGTTCCTGCTCACTGTCCCCAAGTACCAAATCACGAGGAGCAATTCATACGTGTCTTTAGAAGAGGCAATCACAAGAAAGCAATAAAATTAATCCAAAGCAGCAGGTAACATTATAGAAACTGTATGGCAAAACCAGCCAACCATCCCAGCCCCTCAACAAGCTCCTGTAGGCTGTTAAGGACAAAGCCATGCCATCATGACCAGATGGATGGTTCTTCACAGAACAGACTCTGCCCACTCAGTACTGACCCTCAGTGCAGAGCACAAAATACCTTTGGAAGAGAAGATTATGGACTGCAATTTATAGCTTTACTGAATACTAACAATCATAGACTCAGCAGAAATGGTCTTTTAAGGCACGTTACAATTTTCCATATTCTCCATCCCAAGCTAAGTCCTTGTGGTCCCACAGGCAATAATTACCTGCTGTGCCTTGTGTCCTGCAGAGGATAATCATCTTCTCACTCTGCCTTTGGTAACATCCCGTCTCCGTCTAACCACTCCTGCCTTTCTGAAGCAAATAGCTGGAATCACATTGTGTGGGATGATAGGATCCTGTGGCGTGGTAATAGCCACCCCACTGCTCCTTCAGGTTTTATCTGCAGTGACAGTGCTTTGGATCTGGGCCTTTTCCAGGAGCTCTGAATGCCCCTGACCTGTTCTGTGCTAAACCCCCTGGGGAACTCGGTGTCCTGACTTTGGTAGCACATGCTGCATTAAATGTCCTGTTGTAAATTAATCCTTGTCCCTTCACCAAGACCTTTCATAGGCAGACCCCCTTGTGTTTCGTCTTGCCTCCCACCCCTTGCTCTTCTATAAGATATTTTTTTGTCCTTCGACCTCATTAAATTTTCCCTTTTCTTTAGCTGAAGGCAGTCCATCTCTGCAAAATACGATGCTGTAGTGACTCTGAGGGGCACTGCAGAAAATATTTGAGGTCTGTGATGGAGTGACAGCATAGGGGAGTGAGGAGGGTCAGGAGATCTGGTCCCTCTCCAGCTTGGTCGCAGACAGGGTCCCTTGGCAGTTAATGGCTGAGCAGGTTTCTTGCAGCTAATTTCCCAGCCACAAGGCAGCACCTTCAGTTAGCACCATTTCTGGTGTTCACCTCCCCTTTCCCAGCTCTCTTCTTTTTCATCTGGCCTCCCGGTGTGTGTTGCCAAGAACCACCCCTTGCTCGTTAGCAGTAGATCATCTCTGTGTGATTGAAACTGCTTTTTGGGGGGAACCCAGCCAGCAAACGGTGGCCGCAAAACAACCACAAACCCGCTTCGCTGCTGCTGGTTACAAGCAGCCCCCGGAGCGGACTTCACTTGGATGTTTGCTGGCTTCCAGCCGTGGCTTTCTGACCTGATCAACGGAGCAGAACGATTAAGCCGTATAAGTGCAAGGCAGGGATTGTATTTTGGGTTATTTCAGATTATCAGATTCTCAATCTCTGCATCTGGCATAATCGTTTTATTGCTTGTGTCCTCTTTTAGCTAGAAGCGCGCTCTGGAAGTGGACAGCAAATCCAGCTCTTGGTATTGAGTTTCTGCCCCAGATGAGGCTAGATTCCACCCTAAAGGGTTTTGATTGCCACAAAGATGGAGAGGGTGAAAATAAGAACTGTAAGAATTATATAAAAGCAAAAACCCTGCCTTGGCAATTGGCTTTAGATACTAGTGAGGCCGTAACTAGGGCCTTGACCTGTTCAATTTGTGGAGAAGAAAGTTAAATGTTGGAACCACAATTCGTAAATGTCTACTTTGCCTGTTGGATCAAACAGAAAAACATCTACTGAGCTCCACTGGCACAGAACTTGCAACTCAGCAGATTTAGACTGAAATGGAGTTTCAAGTTTTTAACAGACAGTCACTTAAACATTGCAAAAATTAACCTAACAGTGTAGTAGCTTCTCCTTTACTTGCAATTTTAAAATTAAAGGGAAATTTGTTTTCTAAATGTCTCAGGGACACAAAAAAATCTCGTCATTAATTCATAGGCAGAGAAGCAAAATTTCCTTTTGAATCCAGCAGGCGTAACTCATGCAGAGGCTTTTAGAAGAGATGATAATGTCAGGAATATGTTCCTCAGAAAATGAGAGCTGAAAATCTATATCTGTTCATGAAGTGAGTAATGATGGGTGATGCTCAGTTCCTAGGCTCTAATGCCGCCTGCAGGATTTTAGTGACAGCACGAACAATACAAGTGGTGCAGTTCGAATTGGAGTATTTATTCAGATGGGAACAAAGTGTTTAGTCCTTGTGTTCACATTTCTCAGAACCCAGTGTCGGTATCTGTTTTCATATTATGATCTGTTGTGCAGACTGGAAATTTTGAGAAAAGAACAGATCTGTCAGCAAGATTATTCAAATAAGCCCTGTCAGGGACTTGTGCTCTCCTCAGTTCCTCCCTGGTTTAGTTGTGCATTTCAAGATTACAGTTTTGAAATGCATGCTAACTGTTCCTGGCTGTCAAGCCAAAATTAAGGCTGATATTTGCCTGTGGGGTTTATTCTCGCTGCTGGGGCAGGACTGTACCCTTGCAAAAATAAATAGTTGCAACTGTTTTGCTGAATTCAGCAGTCCCCGATATTCTCCTGGTGAGAAGCGCTTCCCATCATGAACGAACTGCAAATTGTCTTTGAGAATCAATGAGGTTTTATAATACTAAGCTTGACATTTCTGAGTTTCTGGCTGGCTCACGCCACTTGAGTCACAGAGCAAAGAAGAGAAATGGTGACTTCAGACACTACCAGCAGGCTGCGCATCCAGTGCCACCAGCAGGGCTCTGTAGGCTGGGAAGAGAAGGTTATTGCTACTGTTTCAGGGTTACCTTTCTGAGACTCAGCCAACTTCAGTGCAGTCTGCTCGGGACTGCTGATGGGGGCCGGGAGGGAATTAATGAGCAGCCCGGCCAACCTGCCTGGGGACCTCTGAAGGTGGTGTTCATCTTCAGGAACCACATAGAAGTTGTCCAATTTGGATGGGAGCTTGTCAGGTGGGCAAGTACTGGATGCTTCCTGTTTGTACAAACAGTCTAAGGTTGAGTCTGATGTGGGAGGACTGTCTTGGTTGGATGACTGTTTAGTACTGCTTTTGCCATTCTGCATGGTGGTGTTGGGGGGGCTGTTTGTTGTCTGGGGGCTCTGCAGACTGTGGAAGACTGGGAAATCAAAAACCAGACTTTTCTTATTGCTCTAAATTTAGTTGGAGTTTGTAAACCTTGGAGAGCTGTGAAGCTGCGCTGCTGTCCTGGAACTAGATGGGGAAAGGTTGAGGGGTCTGGATAGGAATAGGATTAAGTTGATCCTTCACCATGCTAGCAGTGGGGCCAGGGGCTGTCAGCAGCCCTTCCAGTGAGGAATGTGTTGAGGTGGAAAAGGAGCTGGACCAAAAGGTGTTAAAAACATCCCCAGTCCTCATGTGCAATATGATTGGCAAATATTATTGTAAAATAACTCCACCTATAGGTAAAACAACATGTAGGGTCAAAATGTGCTTAATGACCTGACATTTGATGACTGACTAGTGTATCGAAGCTCTTTGGTGCCTTCCCTTTGATAATCAAACCTACCGTTTTAGGTGTTGAGGATGTCAAACACTTTTAGAGGTACAAACTAATACCCCTTAACACAATTCCCCTTTCTCTAACTGATCAGATTTAGTAAAAGTTTGTTTTTTCCCCAATATTCCTTGAGGATGCTGACTTCTCAGCATGATGTAAAGTTGGCTTGCAATGACCCAGTTAGAAATCTGGGCACCTCCACTGTTAATTTGGGCAGTGAATTTGATTAAAAGCAAATATTTGGATGCAGAAATAGGATATGAGGTTGGCACTGGCGTCTGTCATCAAAGTCTTGATTTGTCCCTGCTTTAACAGAACCCCATTTAGATGTGCAAAGAATGTGAGATCTTCTTTAGAAGGCAGACATCCCTCAGACTCCATGCCCTGCCGCAATGGTCTGCCTGCCACCTCAGGAGAAACATCCACCATCTTGGCAGAGATGTGAAACTGAGACTGAAGGGGAAGGTCTGTTGTCCAAGAAAATGTTTCAAGGGAGAAAATACCCAAAAATAAAGTGAATAGGAGCAAAAAAAACCCTCACAACACTGGTCAATCTGTGGAGCTGACAAATGCACCGTAACATGCTAGGGAGGAATCTCTGGCTTGCATTGCTGCAAGCAGGGGTTCAGGCTGGCTGGCAGACAGTGAAAGTCCAAAGAGAAGATCAAAGTCTTGACTATTAGCTGTGCTAAATTCCTGTTAGATTTCTCTTGTAGATCAAAGAGATCCCTTTAAATAGGGAGGAGCTGTTTCCCCTGGAAATATCGTCTGCTCAGTACTGGCCTTTCTTGTAAGCCCCAGCTTAGTGGTGGGATCTGAGCCTCTGGGATACGGCACAAATGTGTCCCCTGAAGATTTCTTCTGTGGAAAGAAGCAGCCTTGGGACTGTTCTAACTCACACCTGGGGCTCAGCAGGCCACGCCGAGTTCCCCAGTGTGGGAAGCACAATAAGTTTGAATTAAAAGAGTCTTAAACCCACATCACCTAAGTATTGCAGGACCGTAACAGATACTTGGATGCCAGAGCTCAACAAATGTGACCAGTATGTTGGGGAGAAATTCATGCTTTCTAACCACCCTATTTATTCTCCCCTCTTAATAATTGTCTTCATATTATTGACTTTAAGCATAGTTCTTAGGAAATACATAAATAGCACTTTGCAAAATGGCTGATGAAAAATGTAAAAACTCTCCAGCTTCTGCTTGTCAGTACAGGGATCAGACCCTGACTATGACTTCTATTGCATAAACGGGCTGACTTTGTTCATTAAAATGGAACTTCCCAAAGGAATTGATTATCTAAAGGAAATTATTCTCTTTTGCTCTTTTTCTTGCTCTTTCATAGGGCGCAGTTATTGGGTTTGTACGTATTTCACACAAGCAGCTTCAGAGAGAATGTAGCAACCAAGTGAAAGAAATGGAAAATCCAAAGGTGATAATATCAAGGCATGTCTACAGCTGAATCTGGTTCTGGAAAACCTGTGAGAGGACAAGACTCTTTCATCTGTCAGGTGAAGACACTACATTATGCAAAGCTCGGAAGTTCGAGTAATCAAACTTAACAGCAGAGCAGTATGCACACGTTTTTATCTGTGAGGTCAATTGTTGTTGCCTTAAGTTCTCTCGAGTATGAGATCTCCACTATTGCACAGCGCTTTCAAGTGGAGGTGCACGCCTTCCTGAAAATGCTGCTGTGGATCAGCCCCAACTTGTTCCTGCAGTGGTAGGAATGATGGGGTGGGATTTTGTGCCCCCTGTTGCACCAGCGTGAGATGCTGTTGGATGTGGTGGTCAGCGGTGGTCTCTGCGCAGTCACACTGTCTGCTGGGGAAGGCTTACAGGGCACTGTGGTGGGGTTTGTTAATTTTTAAGGCGGATAAATGAAGTAGCTTTGGTTGCTTTTATGGAAAGTGTCTTCTAAACAAGAAGGGTAGCATGGAAGAGCTGACCTCCATGAAGCGGCTTGATGGAAAAATTACTAAGTGGTTGATACAGGGCAAGAGATCTCAACCCAGCAGCTGCAGAGTGTGAGAGGGAGGAATGTAGGAGGACTGGAGGGATAAGAAACCCTGAGAAAAGTCCAGGCAGTCTCTCTGTGCTTTCTTCCTCTATTGAAAGTTTTCCCTTTCTGGCAAACGGCAAAGAAAATTTTGACTTAGAACAACCGATGGGGATGAGAGCCAAGTATGACTAGGACAGGCTTTGCCAGAGCTTGTGGGGCAAGAAAGAGTGTGAATTGTATGGTGTGGGGTGCAGGGTTGGAAACAGGGCAGAGGTTCAGGCTATATGAGTGAGCTGGATGGAGTGTGTATGTGAGCACAGGCTAATTTCTACAGAAAAGGAGAAGGCGGCTCAATGACAGGCTGATGGATGCTGGCAAAAAGGGTTAACTAAAGACAGGAGTCAGCCCTGTTGTCCTGCAGGATGGAGCTGGGGCTCTGAAAAGCTTAGAAAAGCAAGTCTAGTAGCTTGATGGCATCAGGAAGAAGAACCTACTGGTCTTCACAAACATCAATCCAGGGAAATGATTTTTCTAGCAGCCTCCAGGATGGATGTCTCTGTATATATGAGGCACCAAAGTGTCAGGTAAGTGCTACTATAGTTCTGCCTTGAAGGTCAGGCAGCAGCTTCTGCTCTCGTGCAGATCCTGTGCTGATGAATGGGAGAACTGCTAATGTAAAGGTCAGAAAATAAACAGAATTAATCTGAAGAATCAAGCTGTCTTCCCAGTCTGCACACCGTAGAGACAGTATGTCATGAAAGAAGGACGCTTCTTTCCTATCCCGGTAGTAGAAAACAAGTATCTACATTTCTTACAAAAGAGGTGACCTAGGATTTAGCTTTCTCAGGGCAGGAACACCAAATTGGATGATCAACTGTCATGGGGACTTTTGCTGACTGTTGTTTGGGACTAAGCATTTTATAAATGTTCATGAAGCTTTACATATACAGATTTGTTCCCCCTCTTCACTTTAAGCTAATATTTCTAGAAGTATCTTCGCAGGCTGTGCTGGCTGCTGCTGTGAAATCTGTTGTGTTAGACACAGAACCCACAGGCAAGGAGTTGTTCACCTGTGACTGACAGCAGGCTCTTGTCATCCCGTCCTAGTTTAATTCATAATGCTGAATTGGCTTCTGTCCCACCCGAGCCTTGCATCTGTCTCCACATCAGTTTAGGAGGTGACAGCAATGGGGGCAAACCTTCCTGATGTAGCGGCTGCAGGGCATTTCATGTTGGGGTGATGTGTGCCACATCATGAATGCCATTGGCCAACTGTCATTCAGGCAATTAAAAATAAATTAGGAGACTATCCCAACAATTAGGTGCAGTGAATATCTCCCAAATGATCTTTTCTCCCTGCAGCATGCAGATCTGTACCTTTCATGGATAGGTGTGGCTTTTTCTTCCACATCTGTTGAAGTTCTCATGCCAGGCATTTAATTACAGCAAATCAAGCAACAGCTGATTTCTTCTGCAGATCCTTTTTCAACATACATGCAAAGAATTAGATTAACAGCTGCATGAAATCAGCAGAGCCCAGTGGATCAAACCGTGCTCTAGAAGGTACGTATGGTGTATCCCCATCCTCAGCCCCTTTGCTGCTTTAACTGCCACATATGCCAGATAAGTTTGTTGCCTCAGTTTCTCCATCTGGAGATGGAGGAAATCAAGGAGGAGGTAAGCATTCACTCCTTTGGATTATTGTTGAGATTAATGTTTCCAATGTGTGTAAAAGGTAGTCAAGCCATCCTATGTCCAATTTCTCAGCAATCACACTCACATGTGTGCCAATGAGTGGTCCAGATTGCTGGAACCCATGAATTTAAAAGTCAAAAGGAATTTGGCAGCATCCACTCACTGCTCTGTGTTTTATTCTGTGACAACCGTTCCCTGGGTCACGCCTCCTGCTCCGAGCACCCTCTCAGGGTGTAAATTCCGACATGTGTTCGCCCAAGTCTCTGGCAATGGTGGCTCAGACTTCATGTGTACTCCTGTTCCTGTGATTCTTCATAATTATACCTTGTTTGTGGTTGCCTGGCTTCTTCTATAACCCCTTGAGGGATGATGTGCCTAGAAGGCACAAACACAGGCTTTGCAAAGGGAATTTTTAACTGCGTTTGCTTCATTGCTGCATAGTGCTTCAGAGTTAGAGATCTTTGCAAAATACCCAGAGTCCTTAGATGCAAATGTGCTCATCTGTTTTTGTACCCTTCGCAGTTTGAAAGCATCCTTGTATACCAAATCTAGCAGTCTGTCCTGCCATTCTTCTCCATCGAGCTCTTTTTGCACGTAGGTGCTACCCTCCAGCTGTCTCACAAATCCTCCTCCGCACCCCGTCTCTCTCCTCTTTCACATATGCCTGAGCTGAACAGCTGGAGCTCATCCTTGCTTTCGGGCAGAGAATTCATGGGTGCTGTCATGACTTCGGGCAGTAGATGTTGTTCCATGAACAGATGTGACTGTGCAGTGCCTTTCTCCTTGTGTGTGTTCATAATGTTCACGATGTTAGCACCTTTCCTGAGCCAATGCTCATTTCGGATGAAGTTCATGGACTGACTGTGTTGTGTCCACCAACTTCTAAGCACAAATTGCAAATTGGTGGTCAGCTGCCCACACAAAAATATAGGAGGTGGAGAGGCATTATAGTTCAGTGCAAACTCATCCTGCCCTAGCACACAGCGTGCTCTCTCCACCAGACCCCCACTACCTGACAGGACTGATACCAAGAAATTGCTTGTCCCTGATTAGCCAATTCAATTGATATCACTAATACTAAGTAACAGGCAAAGTCCTGACTTACTGGCATGAAAGTCCTGCAGTTTTGGCAAGCTGTTTCAACGCTCCCTGTTGCTACAGCACAGGAAAAAGGCAAAAACCCAGAATCAGTGTGATCCTGTTTTGTCTAGCAAGGGCCCCTGTGATCACAGAGCATATTTCTCACCCTGCTCAACGTTTTCTGCAGGAAGAGCTGACATAAGTTGGCAAGGACAGCAAGCAGCCCCTCCTTCTCGTTCCTTTCCCAACCAGCATCAGGAGGAAATTCAAAAACTCTTTGATAAAGTGAACCGAGACACGATCACAGCAAAACCCTAGTGCTGTTTTGCATTCCTCCTCACGGTAACTGCAGGCTGCCGTGTCAGGCAAAGCGAAGCCCCTCCCTCACAGAAGCTGAACATGTTGCTAAGGCAGATCTATACGGCTTCCTCCTTTCTCTCATGTAACTATGCTTTACCTTGGTTCCCCAAGGTGAAAAGGGAGCTGGTTGAGCACGTAACCTATCAGCCATGTGGGATATTGTTTAATGTTCACTCTACAGTACCAAGATTAAATTGGTGCTTGGTGTCTGAAACAGAGTGGATTTTGGTGGATGCAGAAAGCACTTGGTCCTTCTGGGAGCGGGTCTACCATGCGGTGAGCTATCACGCAAGGCATATTTAGCAGCGTGCATGATGTACGCGTGAGTGCCTGTAATTTAATGGATGACTGCACAGAAATGTTCCCTGTGCTATTATATGTATGTCCCCTATGCCTCCAGTCCAAAACTCTGGTAACTTTCCTCTCCCAAGATCTCTTTTATCCAATGGAAAGATGCCTCTTTCCGTTTTAATTTGCCTTATGCTGCCACCTCTTTCTGCCGCGTAAAACATGACACTTCCCAGAAAAGTGACAGTCCTTACTCAAGACCTCTTACAATTCAAGGACAGGCACAGAGAGAGATTAGAGAAAAGGAACTGAGAAAGAACAGGGATTTTTTGTTAAGGACAATTAGGTCCAGCAGGATAGAAGCCATTGTACCATGAGCTGGAGTTGCCCGTCTAAGGGCCACTCCAGTCCCATGTTTCTTCGTGGGCTCACTGTAATGAGCTGGCTGGAAATACAATGTTCACAAGGGATATAAATAAAGATGTGACTCAGTCTCAATCTCTGTTCCACCTCTGCTCATGAGCTTCCTGCCTGTGGAGGCAGCTGGTGGACTTCTCACGGGGCCAGAGCAGGACCTGATATACTGGCAGCACCAGACACAGAGGAGCTTGTGTTTGAGCAGGAGTTCGAGCCCCACACTCCCATGGCAGCACTCTGACTGGCACGGTCATCCCTGTCTGCTTCTGAGAGTGAGAAAGGATGCAAAAACATGATACATGTCTCATATTGCAATCTAAGGCTGGGCAGGACCGCAGTGATTCCTCAGCCTGGCCTCCTCCATCACATGCACAAGAAGAAATCCTCATCCTGATTTCAGCATCAGATTTTGGTTGAGATTTTCAATGTTTCTTATCAAGTCTTAGTATTTAACCAGAAGGCTTCCCTTTCTCCTCTGAAAGTTATGAACCAGAGTGGTTTCAGACAACAGTGTGTCTTTTGGCTGAGTGGGGAAATTGTGTCAGTAACTGTTTTCAAGGTGAAAATGTTCATGTGTGCGATTTTCTTTTTCTAGGAGGAGAGAGAAGGGAGGGTGAAGGTGGGTGGATGGATAGATGGACAAAATCACCTTTTGGAAGGAAGCAGAACATTGGCTTTTTTCAACAGAAGGAAGGAAAAAGACATTTTAGAGCCCTAGCATAGCTGAACTGAAGCTGCCCTCAGTCTTCAGCATTTGCTGAAACTCCAGATGAAGCTTGCAACCATGGGTGTCTCCAGAACCTACAGTCCTCCTTAAAGAAAAAGCTAATGTAAATGTGCAGTAGATCAGCATCAGGTGTGGATGTATTTTAATGTGGCACCAACAGGACTCCTCCAGGTCCTGGGCTGAGCTCATCACAGCAGAAATCCCTGTATGGCCGAGGTGCTGCTGAGGTCACAACAAGGGGAACCTCACCACCCTGTATGATCCCGGCTGCTTCTGTGGAGCAACTCGCTGGCCTGGGTGGCTCCAGAAATGGGCAAGGCAGAGAGGAGCCCATTTCTGGTGGTGGACAGCGTGGTATTAACATGGGACCTTCTGTCTCACGGCAAGAGCGAGAGCCATGTGAGCATGGCTTGTGCAGGTAAGAGTGAGTCTGTGGCTGCAGCATGGATGTTCATGAATCACGACGTTGATGGGGCCCATCTCTGCACAGAGGGCTCCAACCACGCGGGACAGTCCCGGTTCGTGTGGGATGTGTTTATATTGCAGCAGCTTTCAGAAGCCACGTGTAGAGGTAGTGCCCCAGGTTTGTGCTTCAGCAGTATGAGCTCCTGACCCTTCCACAGGAGACCTGCCCGTGAAGTGTTTCTCTTCGCCACATTTGTACCATACCCCACTTCCCTGAGCTTGGCTGGAGCTCCTCACTGCTTTGAGCCACCGAGGAGAGGAAAGCGATGGGCACAGGCACCCACCCGCCTTGCTGGGTAGTTTGGGGACCAGTACGGGACCTACTCGCCCCTCTGACTATCTGCCTTCTTGTCCACCTGCCCCAGACCTGGAGAAGGAGCTGCTTGCCCATCTGCTTTGCCTTCCCCAGACCGCAGCTCTGACATATTCACATCCGTGGGAATCCTAATTGCTTTAGGGCAGCTGCATCCCAGCACAGCGCTTCTGCTTGGGTGGATGTTCCTGCATGATTTGGCTCCTTTGAGAGGCCTGGATTCTGGGGTCAGCCACAAATTCCCTCAGCGGGAGGGTGCTGGACTGGCCCTGGGGAAGCAGGATGAGGGCCAGCAGGTGTGAGGGAGGTCCAGCCCAGCCTCCTCCCGGGAGGTGGGGGTGTGCCGCTCCCTGAGGTGCTCTCCTCCTGGGCTGGCGAGGGGAGCGACGTCCCTGACCCTGCGGCTGCCCCTCGGGGCGCGTCGTCCTGGGCGTCCTTGTGATTGAAGGGTGCCGGGGGGGGGGATGGCCGGTTCCCCTC
>VXBO01002227.1:439831-486876 GCA_013400135.1 Rhinoptilus africanus | reverse complement strand
CCCCGGCATCCCCAGCGGGACGGGCACCCCCGGGAGGACGAGCACCCGCGGTACCCCGGGGCACCCGAGGCATCCATGCAGCCCGGAGCGGGATGGGTGCTCTGGGCACCCCGAGGTGGGATGGGCACCCCGGCAGGACCCCAAAACGGGATGAGATCCCCAGGCACTCATAGCACCCCACGCCGGACAGGCATCCCGGGCCCCTTGGGACAGGCTGGGCGCTCTGGGCTCTTCGGGCGGGTTGGGCTCCCAAGGCACCCCGGGGTGGGGTGGCTCCATGCCTGGCACCCCATGCCCTCTGATGGCCCCCCCTTTGTGCTGCTCCCAGCCCTGCCGCTTCTTCCCCAGCAGTGCCCCACGGGTGGCTGATGGGTGCACAGGTCTCCCCGGGTGGTGGCACCCTGGGAAAGCAAGGGACAACATGTCGGAGGAGTTGGGCTACCGAAGAGTCCCCAGGTGTTTCTCGGTGAATGAAAGCTTTGCTTTGGCGTTTTTTCTGGGTGCTCCAGGAATGTGTCCGTGTATGTGGGACTCTCAATGCTGTTTGGAGGGCAAGGGGGTATCTGGGGCTCCTTGTCCAGCTTACGTGGTTATTCAGTTTTTCTTAAGGATGAAATCCCTTTTCTGAAATCCTGTGTCACTGTTGGGACCAAATCCTATGGGGATGACTTCTGTAAAGCAAGCAGAAGTGATTGCCCAAGGTCTCCTCTGTCCCTGCCCTTTTTTGCCCCCTTTTTCTGTAAGCTGGGAGGGTGGTAGCAGAAAAATAACCCATTGTTCTCAAAAGGGATTTCCTTGGGCAGCAGTACACGCTGTATGGGTTCAGCGCTACCTGAGTACCTCTTCACTAAGCACATTTTCACAGTGAACGGCACTGAACGATGGGAGTATAGGGTATCAGACACCTCTCTGTAAGCAGGGAATGAGGGAAGGTGCGGCTCCCACAGCCATTTCAGCTGATCAAAACTTGTTGCAGTTTCCCCAGTGTGTTGCAGAATTTGCAGCCACAGGCGTGGAAAATAGGGATGTTGCTGTTCACCCTCATTTTTACTGAGCCTTCGGATACTTCTTTGGCGTGGTCTAGAGGAGTGCAAATGGTTAACCATCAGCTGGGAAACTGATTGCAATACTGAAGAATTTTCTGATACTTGCATTATTCTTCTGTTACATCTCTCTGCTTCCTTCCTCTGTACTTGGATGATTCGGAATGGTTGCGTGAACTGAGGGTGATTATATCATGGCTTTTTTAATGGCCATGCAAGGAGATGCTACGAATGCTTACTGCTCTGTCATGAACAAAGTCAGACAGAACTCAGCTCAGACAATGCCTGTGCTTAAAATTAGACTTGCAAGGAGAGGGATGCTAAGCCCTAAACGGTGAACCATCATCCTCTATCAATGCAAACATGAAGGCACACGCGATGCTGTAGTAGTTGGTATGCAATTGTAAACTGCCAGGGAGGATTTGTCTCTTAAGAATCATGCTGTCAGCTGGAAATCTTTCTGAAGCAACCTTAAGCAGATAAAAATTTATGAACTGGAGCCAGAAGGGACACTGCCACTTAATCCATTATCAGTGGCTTTTGTGAGGTTTTGGAGATGCTCTGTATGAATCATCTGATTTTGTGGATGTGTGAGGTGTGTGTCAATGGCACTTGGTTTCTTTGTTTCTTCCTTTAATTTCCATTTTAATTAAATTTCTACCTGTGCTGAGGCAGCAAGCAGAAACATTCTCAAGACTGTAGTGTAGCAGAGCACTGAAATAATTTTGATTTGAAGTAAAGAGTTAATAAGGCATTGCCTTTGTTGTAAAAAACAAGCAACTGCCAGGGACAATATGTGCCTTTTCTGTCTTTTTTGAAGTCAGACTGCCTCAGGTCCTACATTTAAATGCGGAATAAACAAGTCTGATTGCATCTGACAGGTTCCTGTAAAATGGTCTGGAGGCATAGCAGCAAAAGTATGAATGTCACACAGTTTTGTTACATATCTGCCATTTAACATTGTGTAAAGTGTATTTTAATTGAAGGTCCCCAGTTGTTCTTCCCCCAGTGTCTGGCTCAGTGTTAGGGATACAGAACTTTGATAATTTGTCCACCTTCTAGTGTTTTCCTTCTGCAACGACCTCTTCCCAACCTGGTACCAGGGATGATTTAGGCTCATTCTTTCTAAAGAAGTAGTTATGATTGCATTAAGTTTTCCAAGGTGGTCTGAGGACTCTGAAGTCAGTCCCTGAACCTCACAGGTTCATCTCTGCTATATAAGAAATAAGACCCCTGTATATAATAAAGCTGTTGCCCACAGGTACTGAAAATTTTTATACCTTTCTGTTTGTCCTGCTAAAACAAGTCATATTTAGTTAAGTAAATCATCTGAAGACCATATGATACTTTTGGTGGTATTGAAAGCATAACACACGTCATTGAAGACTGGCATGGCTGGCAGAATACTTGCTTTGCTTTTGATGGTCATGCATAAGAAG
Organism: Rhinoptilus africanus; assembly: GCA_013400135.1. Lineage (NCBI taxonomy): Eukaryota > Metazoa > Chordata > Aves > Charadriiformes > Glareolidae > Rhinoptilus > Rhinoptilus africanus. The sequence continues at coordinate 484,394 of VXBO01002227.1, read as the reverse complement.
GAAAGCACCCAACTTGATTCTCAGACTTCAGCTGCAGTTTTAAAACCAGGTAGCTGAAACAGGCAGGTCTTTACCGAAGGTTCCTGCAACAGTAAGCCTGGAACCCAGCCCTGGCTGGTGATTTTAGAGTTGCTTTCAGAGTAGGATAGTACTTTAAAATCTGATTATGTCGGGCCCTTTATAAAAGGATTTCACATTGCTGTTCACTAGAAACCGCTTGACGCAAGCATTTTGGAATTACCTATTCCAAAGCAGTATGTCATGCCTGGATTGTTAGTCCAGATTTTGGTGTCACAGTTGTGCCTGCAGGCTTTGGCTGGTTTGGAGACAGTGAAAACTAAAGCCAGTGGAAACAGAAGTCCTCCAGGATTGCAGCTGATCAGATGCCATGGTCCTGATGTGGCTGTTAATCTTAAAGTCCTGGCCAGTGGCTGGAAGGAGGTTGTCACTTGGTGATATCATGGGGATATCACCACGGGGATATCACTTGGTGGGGAGATTGAGGCGAGATTATTTTCAGCATTCCTGTGAGTATTTCCCTTCCCGTAAACCAGATGTGGCTGTTTCTCTGGGGTGACGGAAGGTGATCCATTGTGTACTTTCCTAATGCTGAGCAAAAGATTATGATTATCTGGTAACAATCTCCCTCATGATGCAGCCAGATAAACTCCAGGAAATTTTTGCTGTCCACCCTCTCTGAAATATGGTTTGTGATAACTATGAAACAAGGTGTGTATGGCTGCTTGGAGTGGAACCAAGTGGGAAAACTCCAGCCGTATCTAATCTCCTGGATGCTGAGATGAAAAATATCAACCTTTGCATCAGTGGCTCCTTGTACTATTTATTTACTAGTGCCAGGGCAGTCTGGCTCCAACTGTTCCAACCAAGGAGACTCCTATTATTTCTTAAGACATACATCCTCTGTTCAACCCATCTCCCTGCCCCAGGGTTTTTCCAAGATAGTCTATTCAATCTCATCTCTTAATTCCTTTTTTTAATCCTGATGTGGCTTGGTAAATTACTCTCCTTGCCTAGTGTTACATCTTCTATATCTCTGCGGCTGTTGCATTCCTTCCTCAGGTACTGCTCAGCCTTGCTGGATGTGTTTAACTCTTCCTGCTGTCATGTGTGGGCTGTGTACCCCATTAGGGCTGTTGTGTAGTTCCCAGATTTGCTGGTCCAGGATGCTAGAAATGCAGTTTTTGCTAGCACTTGGGCCAGCAGTGAGGCACCGGACCCGAATGGCGTCTCCCGGGCTCCGTGGGGAAGAGGCTCTTTATCGTCACTTGTCTCCATGTCCTCAGCTTCAAGAAGGCTTAGCTGTCTCTGTGGACAGCAGATCAATATTACATTGTAAAAGCTAAGAAGTATTACCGTTTCCTCTCTTAAATCCTTTCCTCCAGCCTCCTATTCAGGTTTGCTGCTTTTTCCTGAGCCCTCTCTTGCCTTGGAAGATAGATTTCCAGGGTGAATGACAGCAAGCAGGATTTCTTCTGGTCGGTTTTCTCATGGGTTAATGCACCTATGATATTTATGCAAAAGAATGCATGCACTATATTACAGAGACAGCCCCAGCTAGTCAGAGATCCTCTTCTCAGCAGCGGCTGATTACTCATGGGTTATTCTTTATTATTTGTATTACGGTGGCATCTGGAGGCTCCCATCGAGATCTGAGTCATGTTGTGCTGGGTGCTTCCATGGACCCTGTACTTACTGCTCATTCATACAGGTGGCTCTTGCTCACGTGTCTGGGTGATCTCTGTGGGATGATCTGGGGTTTGTATCTTCAGAGTATCATGTATCTTCAGAGGCAGGCTGGTACCTTTGCAGGACAGTTCTTAGTCCCTTCTTTTGCAAAGAAACCTGAAGTAGAGTCAGCAGCAGTTTGCTGAAGGCTGTGGCTCTGCCTTTCTGGCTGCAAGCCCTCAGAAACACAGCTTGGTGTGCAGCACTTTACCAAGGCGGCAGGGGCTTTGCTGCTTCTCCTGGCCCACGGGGGACACGAGCCATGATTATACAGTCTTTGCCTCCATTTTTGCAGTTGCTCTTCCAAACTTTACATCCCACTGACACATAAACACATCAGACTTTTTTCTCTTTTCACTGGTATTTTATGAGCTTCTGAAATACATGCAGAAGATAGTAATCTGGCTGGTGTAGGCATTTCAATAATTGTACGTTGTTGATAGGAAAGACTATCCTGCTGCCAGCTCCATTTTGTGCACTTGCTAGATAAAACTAAGTGGGGAGTAAAAGGACGTCAGCAGCTGATGATCATGGGGATTAGAAGTTGGGGTGCAAGCAGTTCACCGGGGATTTGCCAACAGTGATGCTGTGAGATAACCTCAGCTCCCATCGCTGTCATAATTGGCTCTTCTTTGAAGTACTATTTCATTTTCTTCCAGCCTTAGAGTCAGAAGTTTCATCAGTCAAGGTTTTGAAGGATTCCTCCTGCTTCCTGCCCTTCTGCTTTCATTCTTTCCTGGATTGTACTGGTTTCCCTCTGACCCGTCAGTGTGTCTGGGTTGTAGGTATAAAGTTTTTCCTGCCTGAGGTTCTCAGGTTTATATGCCCTTCTCCCAGGCACTAGATTTTTTCCCAAGCTAGTGACCTTTGATTTATTGCATTTAAACTGCCTCAAATTGCCCCGTGCAATTTATCAATCTTACTTTTCCTTTCCTGTCATCCTTTTCACAAGGTGCTGAAGCCTCTTGGTGGAGCATGTAATCCTGCAGCATGCCAGAAATTTCCCAGGAAATCATGTGGTGCTCTGCCAACATGCGATGGCAGGTATCACCTGTTCCGAAGGCTACTTTGGAAAACCAGTAGGAATCAAAGCATCAGTGGGGTGATTGAGCTGAAAATATTAGTCCAAGGCTCAGTAGCCGTTAAAAAGAGCAAATAAAATATTAGAAAGTATAAGGGAAGCGAAGAAGAAGAAAAGAGAGGCCANGTCCTTTCCAACCCTGGCAATTCTATGATTCTATGATTAGATTGTTGTATTAATCTGAATATTGTGTGTAGTTCTGGTTCTCCCCCTTCCCCCATCTCAAAAAAGATACAAGAGAACTGGAAAAACCTGAGAGAAGGGCAACAGGGACAGTCAAAATTCTGGATGAATTTCATATAGGGAATGATTGAATAAACTAGGACGCCTACTTCTGGAAAAAGGGACCACTGGGGTAGGAAATGACTGGCATGTAAAGAAAGGGCAGAGTTACACTCTTCACTGTATCTTCCAGTACAAGAATTAGGAGGACATCAAATGAAGTTTATGGATTCCAGCTCCTTTTGAACAAAAGGAGGTTATAGACATCTGCAGTGGCTAGTAGCTCTGTCAAGCTCATTAATAGTGGATGTTATGGATGCTTAAATGGGTCCAGTTTTGTGAGATATTGGAGGAGGTCATGGAAGAGGAATCCTTTGAAGTTACATTGCTACATAGAAGGACTACACATATGGCCCTCTCATATGGACTTCCCAGGTGTGTCTTCCTAAGGCTACATGTGTTCAGCAGATAAGGATAACACTGAAATGAGAACTTGAAGCTTCTCCACACCAGTGATAAGTGGAGCTGGGTTGTTCAGACATTGCAGTGATGGCTGGAAGGATAGAGCCTGCTCTAATGTTGGCTGGTCTCTAGCTGGATCCATCCTCTCTTTCATGAATGTCCCTGCCTGGGTGTTCACAGAGTGGTTCATTGCCATGTCAGCATCAAAGTCATGCACGGAACATCTAAGATTTATTTGGGAGACAGTAGGGATTGTGATGAGGTTCCATCACATCTTTCTTGGATGGGGCTGTGTATCTTGCACCCTGTGGTTTTGATAAATAAGGGCGCTTTTGCATTTATGGGCTCTTCTGGAGTAAAAGCAAGCAGGTTCTCTTTGCTTACATTGACCTCCCGAGTGGCAGGGACCTAAGCACTTCATTTTGTTTCCTAGACTACTGAATAGCAGTTTTTGTGGATATCCCTGTATCTGGGAAGGTTTCTAATACAGAGGCTTGGAAGATTTCAGATTTGGCAGCTGTTCTTACCTACTGCTGCTAGGATAATTGCAGGAACCAGCTACTTCTGCATCACTGAAATTGCTGCCCGTGGCAAGTACATAAGTACATGTTGTTTTACTTACGGTGCATACCTTCATGGTGGCTACTTATTTCAAGCTGGGGATCCACGTGTGCTCTGACTTGGTCTGCCTTGAAATTTTAGGACATCTGAGCAATCCAATTCTGAACTGTCCTGAGGAGTGGGGTCTGCAATGCCTGTGTTTCGATATTGTCTCTATCCAGAAATGGTTGATCTGAGATTAACCTTAACCACAGAACTGTGCAGGTGCTCAGCTCTGTGCCACAAATTGACAAATCCCAAAGTATTGGGGACAAGAGCTGAATTTTAACTCAAACTTAGGGTCTGGCAATGGTTAAAGTTTCTGCTGTGACTATGATGTATACATGAGCCTGAGCTACCTTTTAAGTTTGCTAACTAGAGTACTGCTAGATGTGTAGCCGGGGAGAAAGGCAGGCACTGGGGTACTTACCCATACTGAGGTCTGGTTTGATGCAACTATGTGGTTAAAATTGAGATGGGGTAGGTCTCCATTCATTCTTAGGAATCTCTAGCTGATAAAAGCTTGTTGTATATAAGATTCTGCTTCATGTTTATACTACTGGTTATTTGGCCTTCCAGTTACAGGATTAAAACAGGATTGTGTTTTAAAATTATAGGACAGAGGATGCCATGGTCGTATTATGTTTATACAATTCTCCATTAGTCCACCTCGGTTCAACTCTTTGCTGAATCACAGGGAAAGATTCTCAGCTCTCAGAATACTGTCAGATTAAGCATCAGGGTTATTTTATGCAAAACTCTGAAAAGTAAATGTTAATAGTTCTCAGCCAACCTCAGAGATAAAATACCATGCAGGGGTTTTTTATGTTTGTTTTTAAAAAAACCCACTTAATGCAGTAAGTGTAAACATCTTTTGGAAAACCAGTAATAAGGTTCTAGACAAAATAAATTCTAAAGTACTGGCATTGCTTTCGGAGTCTCCTTCCTCTCTTTGTTGCTTCACATTCAGTATTTGAGTTTCACGGTGGGAACGCTGACATTCCCAGGTATTCCTGCATCTGTAGGCTTACACACACATGCCAGGGCAGATGCAGGCATTCCCTATTGGATGTTGATCTCGTTGTTTTTATGATACGGCCAGAACACACCCTGTGTCTAGCCTCAGTACTTGAGAAGATCGGTAGCTCTCAAGTTATTTTCCGGTTGCATTACAGTCCTTTCAGCAATGGCCAGGGAGCTCTATAACTAGCCGGTGCCCTTGGCAGTAATGAGCCAGTGGAGTAGCAAAGAAGGAGCCTGGCTTCTGCAGAGAGAAGGGACCATGGGGATGCTGAGCAGAGCTGGAAATCGAGGATCCTTTGTACAAGTGGAATTAATCAGGGGCACTTTTGGGGTGTTGGTCTCTTCCTTGGGGAGCTGAATGGGAAGACGAAAGTCTTTGTGAGCTGCTGCTCTCTGGACATCCCTCTGGCTTCACCCTACTTGAAAGCTATAGCTCTAACCCTGACCCAGTCAGAAGAAACATAATCAAGTTATGCTTGATTCATTCTAATTTACATTGACTTCCCATATGCCAACATACAATTTAAAAACCCCACTGATCATCTTTTATCCTCGGTTAGGCATAAGCTCTGCTTGATTTCCCTTTAACTGCTACTTGGATGGAGACGTGACTGTATTTTGTGCTCTGCTGCTCATCAACACCATCCAATATAAAGATTAGTATTAGATTATCAACATGCTACTGGACGGGCTTTTGCCAGGCAAGCCAGGCAGCCATAGATCCAGAGTTTATTTGCCATCCAGATTCCAACCCTTTGTCAGACGGTTAGTTCAAATCTCCTCCCTAAGTGGTACCCGTTTAATATAGCATTTAATTTTATTGGTACTAATCAGGATTTCTTTGATTTGAGCAACTGGTGCCATTGCATTTTTAAATACCTATCTATCTATCTTGCAGGATCATTTTTGTCCATCATGAATGGCAGTTTTTCATACTTAACAAGTATTTACTAGGTAGGAAGGGAAGAGATGGTTTGCCATAGAAATATTGAGTCACTGTAGAAGACAGAATACAAATAACTGTAAATGCTGCAAACCAAATCTGTGTATTACGTGAGTGAGTGAGTCACTTCAATAGATGCGCTAGAAAGTGGAAAAGAGAAAATGTACCTCACAAATTGATGATGGTGCAGCATTTCAGCAGATACAGAAAGAGGAGAAGTAGCTGAAATAATTTACTTCTTTTAATTAAAAAAAGGCAGTGAACACGTTGTAAAGGACCTGGGTAATCTCTGATTTTAGAACTGGATTTCTACATTCCCTTTCCCACCTCTGTACATCGTTTAGTGTACCCATTTTAACGGTTCAACTCTTCAACAGTTATATCCCGTAACAGGCATAAAATAAAAAAAAAAAAGGTGCTAAAAGTTCTCCCTGCTTCAGTCTATGAATACCTTTTGTTTTAAAAGCTTCAGAGTTGAGATGCCAAGTGATAAGTACTGACAGCCAGGAGCGTTGCTCCTCCATTTGAAATCTGCTCTGCGTTAGCTGTGGCAGAAAGTTCTCACCATCTGCTGGATGCCTCACGGCCTGTGGAGATCATCTGGTGTTCGGGGTGTTTCCTTTGTACAGTTGTCCTCTGACCTTATTGGCATGCACTGGAGGACTTAGCAGGGAGATTAAAAAGCAGCTTGAGGTTTCAACCGGAGAAGTCCTGCAGGTGGGACCTGTAGCACTGAACGGAGTGAGCTCTCGTTGCTCTCACTCACGGTCCGTGTGTTTGGTGGCTGCGCAGATATTGTCATTCTCTGGTTGTCAGTCCAACGTGAAGCCCAGGAGGCTTCGTGCAATGGGTGGGAACAGAGACTGAGGGTAAACTCCCAATTTAGAAATGTTAATGCTACATTCATTATTACTAACCCCACTGTGAAAGAAAAAAGGCTTTGCTGCAAATGAAGCCGTGACACAGGGAAGTGGCAGGCAAAATTAAAATTTCATACTTGCTGTGGTCTTACAATAAAGGTTTTGTGATACACACCCAGCATTGCCACTATAAATAGTCTCATTATCTAATCTTCCAACTCAGAATATGACAGAAGATTACAAGTAGGAAAACAGTTCAGTGTAGCTTTTAGCAATTTTCCCACTGCTTCCCTTGCTTCTGCTGGAGCATTATTGCTGTTCTCCTTGTAATTCACATGGAGACAACTTTTATTCAGAAGTACAGAATGTCACTAGGAGGAGCAGGGTTCAGATAAAACCCAGAAGATTTATGACATAGTTTAGATAAGGACATGTAGGAATTGCGAGGAGGGAAGTAATGATACTTCGCAGTCCAGCGGTGTTTATCTGGGTGTGGTGAGAACTTCTTCGTGCCAACTCCATCGGGTCAGATACGGAGCGGGGCATGTTTTAATAAGGTACTCTACATGCTTGATTGCAGAGGGAACACTTTTGCTAATGAATAACCCAAACACATCATACAGTATGGGCTCTGTCTACATGGGTCTAGGTAGGACCTGATCCAAAACCAACAGAAAGTTCCTAGAAAATTTCACAGAGGCATAGCTAGCACAGAGAAACCCTCTTTTTCTTTTTGATCTTATTTCCCATGGGAGAAGAAGTTGGCTGGTGGCAAGGATGATACCTCCTCTCCTCCTCTCTCTCTGCCTTGCTGGTGATGCAGATCCTCATTTCTGACCCTTCCTTGGAGCCCTCCCTGGCCCGTTTCACATGGGACACCTGAAGTCAGTGAGGAGGGATACCTCCTGGGAAAGCTCCCCTTGAGCATGGGCAGCTAAAAATGACCTTCTGCAGTCTTTGTGTGTGGACAAAAATAACCCTTTCCCACAGAGGACTGCAGATTGTTTTCTAAACCTTCATAAAGTTTTCTTGTGGCATCCACAGGAGGAGGGATGAGGGAGCATGGCAGTTGTAGATGTGAAACCCCATGAGACTTGAGCCATCCTCCTTCTGCTAGACTTTATTTATTCAAACCCCAGCGCTCCTTGCCCACTGTGGGATGGCTTCCCTACCACGTGGCTTGGAGGAGGCTCATGTGAGTTGGCATGTGTCCAGGCAGCTCAGAGGACCGTGGTAGTGGTGGGCACACACATATTCTCCAGCCATGGCCAGCTACAGAAATCTTCTTCTGTTCCCCTATCGCACCTTCTCATGGAGGAGCCAAAACAATGATAAAACTCGAGGAATTGAGCCTCATCGCAGCTGTTGTGGGGAGGCAGGAAAGAAGGCTTGTCCCATCCCCTTGTCCCAAAATAGGCTGATGTCTAGGGAGGTAAAATGATTTATTTATATTTCGCACAACAATTCAGCAGGAGGAAGACTCAATTAATCTGATGAACACAGTGGTCCTACATCTATTAGTTTCCATAGAGTTCATGTGATCCAGGCTCGGGGGGGCTCTTAGGGAAATGTGTGACTTGAGTGCTTTCCCCTGTACTCCCAGTCCCTTGACACAGCTGAGCAGGCGTTCACCTCCAGCTACCCATGGCACCCCCTCCCTCTTCAGCGAAGCATCGGCAGCATCCTTCCAAGAGGAGCCGATGGTGTTCAGCATTGTCTGACTTGCTCCATTGGGCACTTCTCTCTCTTGCAGCCCTCTGAAAAGCATCCTTAAATATTGTTAAAAGCAAAAGAGCCAAAGGACATCCCTGACCCTGCCTAGCTGAACTGGGGCCCAATACTGCAAATTCTTCACCAGCCCAGATTCTGGTATTTCAGCTTAAATTCCCAGACATAAGCAATTCCAAGCACTGGCAGGCAAAATGCTTTCCGGACATGGGCTTTCTCATTCTGTAGCCCATTCAGCAGGAAGGAGCGTTACCTTCTCATGATTAGATTCTGCAGGCAGATCAAATTTGCTGTTGGAACAGAGGTTTTATATATAGTAAAATGCTCCCAGGTGTGCTTTTTAGTAGTGCTTCTGGACTAAAGCAAGGATTTACTAATAAGAGGCACCCAAACCACATTATGCGCTGAAGCAGAGCTGGAACAGGGTGCTTTTGCTCTGATTCAGGGAGCTGATTGAATTCAGTGACAGATGCCAAGTGTTTATGTCCTTGCCCGAGTTTATCTGTTAAATTTAAGGGTGTTAAAAGCAGGAGTTATCTTTGGAACAAACATATTAAATAGTGACGGAGAGTTCCAGCTAGGTATTGGTAGGTATTTTATTATTATGTGGTGTTGTCTAAAGTGTACTGCTCAGACCATCAAAATGGAAAGCCTTGGGGATAATACGTTGCTCTAGATTTGCACCAGAATACTTGAGTTCAGAGCGCCATTGTGACATTGCTTGGTGTCATGAAGAATATAATTAAATTATGTTTATTGTATATATACAACTGCATATCGTATACTGTTACGTAATTGTAGTATGTGCTGTAAAGTTTCTGACAGTTATCCATATTTCTACATTAACGTGAAGGGGGTGTATTTTAATTTTAAGTACGTTTTTTAACATATTGACAAATGTCCAAACTCTAGAGAAGCTGTTACTTGCCTTGGAAACCACTGGAAACACACCTATTGGTTCCTTTTGTTCACTCTCCCTCCTACCACTATTCTGTTGTGCTTCTTTGTTTAGTTTATTCTGTAACTTCATCTAAAATAGCCCCTGGCCTTTAGTTTTGTTTATAGCTTGTTTATAGCTCCTAATGGTTTTAAATTATTTTGATTTTATTATCACCTCCTTAATGAGTATTTTACCCTATTAGTCATTACTTAGCCTTTTAATCTTTCCATGGTCCATCTCGAAGCCCTTGAATGGTGACTCTTCACAGCTGAACCAAGACTCCGGGTGGGGGTGAACAGCTGACCCATAAACTTCAGGAAAGCTGTCGCATTTCCAGTGCCTCTGAGACATCTTGTGCCTCAAAAACGAACGCTGCTTACAAATTGCCTTCTGCCACCCTCCACCAAATGCTAAGATGCTGTAATTATTTCTGACAGTTAAAATCTCCTGAAGTATTCAAATAAAAGCCAAACATATAGGGACAGCACGTCCTGCGGAAGAAGGTTACAGTGTGAACGATGGCTTGCTTTGTCTGCAGGTCACATTGGCAGGCAAGCTAGAAACACGCGTAAGAGATGGAGACCTAGATGCATTAGATTTAAGGGGGAACTCCGTAGCTGCTGCCATTGGACTATTTTCAGGTGTTTCGATGAGCGAATGACCCAAATATAGTTTAAGCCTGTGACAATTTCATTTTAACAGCAATGCAAATACTGTAGGTGAAGGCTAAGAGCGCTGCATCTAATTTAGCCGTGTTGCTTTAGCAACATCGTGCAGGAGGCAAATAGTCTCCTTGGTAACACTTCCTAAGTGTCATTAGATAAGTGATGGTTATAAACACGGAAGCAGATCAGAATGAGAGACATGCTCTTGTGCTGTGCCTTTTTATAGCCCCAGACATCACGATTAGCAGGATGGCAAAAGGAGAGAGGAAAGCTGTTCTGAGGATCATAGTGTTTGTTTTCTATGTTGTGCTTTGGAAAACCACACCAGTGGTGACGGGGGTTTCTGACTTGGCTTAAATAAGGTTTTAAATAAAGTGAGGGTGTTGTCCCTGCCCACCGATGGCACTCGTCAGAGACATACACTACGTGTCCTCCTGCCTCTCCAGGGGATGCAGATTGTACATGTTAACTCTTCTGCTCTCTACCTTAATAGCATACTCGTGTCTCATTGAGTTTTGAATCTACAGGTTGGGAAGGAGAGAGGGAAGGAGACCCCAGAGCTCAGCATGAGTGTGACCCTCCCATCTTCAGCCTGGAGAGGATGTGGAGGTTGAGGTGGTGGTGGAGGATCTGCTTCTGGGCTGGGATGAAGTACAGGATCTGCTCTCCTTCTGCTGAGCTTCTCCTGCCCTAGTATCACTGCCAGTGGATTACCCTTCCAGAACCAAATTTGGATTTCTCTGCTGAATTCTGAAAACTTTTTCCTAGGGATCGGCAACACAGTAGGGATGAAGGTGAAAAATGGGGTTACATAGTGCTTGGAAACAGGGCAGTTGTTTCTGTTGTTGGAATTGTCATATAGAAAAGAGTCATGAATCGGGGCAGCTTTCCTAGCTCTCGTGATAACTAATTTTCCTCCTAAAGCCTCAGCTGCTGGACTGAAGGGATTACATGAGAACCCTAGCTTTTGTTTAAACCCCCCTCAATTTTATATACTTCTCTGTTACAGAGAAAAACTGCAAGGTAAAAAAAGAGTATGACCTAATGGCTCAAAAATCAGAAAGCATACAAAAGAACCACCAATGCTTTTGTTTTCGACTGATCTTTATTTTAATCCCACTGGTCGAGGCCTAAGGATCTCATCCAAGGAATCTGCATGCCTGATAATGTCAACTGGAGCACATGAAAGACAGTGGAAGCAGCCAAGTCCACAAGAGCATCAAAATAGGTTTAGTCTGGTTAGGGATGAAAGTCTGAAAGAGCAGATGGTTTTATTTTATCATGAGCTTGACCCTGCTTCAATAGAGGCAGACAATTGGTGGACTTTTGAATTTTTTTGGAAATCCTCTGAACTAAAGCTAAGCCAGACCCTTTCAGCCAAACACATCCTGATCCTTGTGTGTGGACACCTTCAAGTCCACAGACAAGTCCCGTGGCTGGAGAGTGGCCAGTCCAAGGGTCCCTTCTTCATGTCAGCGGTGTGCAGCACCTTGCAATTTAGGTACATGGCAAAAGACTGCCTGCAATTTTTCCTATTCTCATACAAAATGGGACTCAAATGTCAATAGCCTCTACACAGAAAACATAGAATAAAAAAAGCAAAACACACAACCATCCCCCACAGCCCTTTTTAGCTCCCAAATCCCCTTGGAATTCATCCATCTTCATATTGCTCATATCTCGTGGCCTCCATTGTAAATGTCAGTGCTAATTAATGAGACCTTGGGCCTCTGTGTAGTTAAGATGAGTAACAATCCAGCGTTTGTTTGTGAGATGGGTGCCCTTACATCTCCCCTTCCCAGGGGAAGGCAGTGGGGCTGTCAGCCTTGTGCATGACAACCTGCAAGAGGCAAAGTCCGAAACACCACTCTACCTCTCCAGTGTCAAAAGCGTGTGGGTGAATCTGTCCTGAGCTGGGTGAGAGCAGTGTTTCCTAAACCTTTTGGAGATTAAAATGGAAGTTCTGGGTTTCCCTTACTGAATTTCTTCCATCCCATCCCTGTGCTGGGCTCCTGGGATTTTGCTGGAAGGCAATAGTACGTACTCTGCTTTGTGAAGGAGACACTGGGGTCGCTGGACCCCAGAATGCTGTGCCAGCCCTAAGGCAAAATGTTGCTGCCTTCCCTGTGCAGCCTTCATGCAGTGGGTCTTGGGACTGATTTGAAGGCAAAGTTTGTCTCTACATCCAGTTTGTTCTGCAGTAGAGAGACTGAGCAGCTGTTCCTCACCTCCATGGCCCGTGGCTTAGGAGGACATGGGGATTTGGACAAATGACTCTGCTAAAGGGGAGCTCAGCCCTCAACCTGCCCTTCCCTCTGCTGTGTTTCTGCCGTGTGCCATTTGGATAACAAGTTCTTACACATTTGTAGGCATCATTTTTTAAACTTGCTTGGGATAGGAAAATGATCTTTCTCCCCAGTATTCCTGACATATACCTGCTGCAGAGAGATGTGGTGAAGTTCATGCTTTCTCGTGAGAATCAAAGGGCTGAAGAGGTAAATGAGGTTTCGTTGAGGTCTACAAGTAAAAATGTATGGGGAGCAATAACTGAAACCTAAATTACAGTCTTGCAATGAAGGACTGGTGACTCTTGTCTGGGAGCAGGTGGTGCTGTGTCCATATGCATGGACGCTACTGGTGGACATGACAGAAACCCTCAAGTCCCAGGGAACACCCTGATGCCATCTCTCCTCGTCATTGCTTAATGCACGTGTCTCTGTGGCTCTTCACTCACCTCTGATTTTGCAAAACCAAACGTGAAACTGTCCAGGATGATTTAGACCTGATTCTGACTTGATCTATCTGAAGAGCTGTCTGGCATTTTGTTCCTGTAAGCACCGTAAAGTGCAAAGCCCCACCATATGTGACATTAGCAGACTTTTTCATTGGTCACAGCCCGAGGTGGAGTGGAACCTGAGACTTGGTTTCCATGACAGGTAGGACCGTGCCAGCTCATCTGAATGTGTGTGGTCCTTTTTTCACCTGTGGGGATCTCAGGGGGCATTTTCCCTGCCTGTGCCCCAGGGTGGTCGATGCAGCCATGCTGCAGCCTTGACCTGAGCCAGCTCAGGCTTTTCTGCACTTGCACCACAGGCTCATCCCAAATGGCACCTCTGCGCGGCGCTGGCTCATTGCCCGTTCAGCAGAAAGAGCAATGCTTTTGTATTCCCAGCTCTGCTTCCTGCAGCACCTGGGTTTTCCTCGGAGATCTCCTGTTCACACATGGAGCCAGCCCCACTTCTCGGGGCTGATGGCAGCACAGGGCCCTGTGGTGAGTCTGTGAGCCAGAAATCCCCCAACCTCACCTCACACACCTGAGACCAGAGGGCTCTCACCATTGTGCAATTGCAAACTCCCTTTAAACCAGTGATTCAATACAAGCAAGGCAGCTCTGGCTTTTCTGAGACCTTGTGTTGGGTTTTTTTTGGTTCCATAGTGGGAACCAGGAGTTTCACACCCCACTGTGGCTTCCTAACACACAAGGAAATCCCTTCTTTTTTCTCTTGATTGACTGATGCTGTGGTTTTGCAGTGCACCCTCTGTTAGAGGGAGGAGAGCAGTGCAGGATTGTACTGTGGCTCTGATGAGGGATGTTCCATCCCTGCTTCCCAATGAGGGATGCTCTGTCCCATTTGGATATCGCTCCCCAGCTCCTGACCTGTCCCGCTCCTGTCCCCTGTGCCCTGGCTGCTCCGTGTCTGCCAGCCAGGCTCCCCCTGCTACCATCCAGTGCCAGATGCTGACCCTCGCCCACCTCCCAGCCACTGAGGTGGTGCGTAGATGAGGACTGAAGTGTTCCCCCACTGCAGGAGAGCACCCCAGTGCCCAATCCAGCACACGAGACTCCTCTCTCTAACCCCCCAGTCCTGACCTCCAGTTCGCCCTTTGCTGCCTGTCCCTGTGAATACACTCCTTTTGGCATTTCTTCACAGAAAAATAGAAGAGTTCGCAGACAAAACCCCTTCCCAAGCAGCTGGGGCAGCCGCGGGGCAACTCTCCCTTTGACACAGAAGTCCCTCAGTCAGTGTCACCTCTGACAACAGATGACTTTTGGCCACTTTCTTTTCACTCAGATGCAGTTGTTATCTATCGCTCCCTGGGTGCTTCCTCTGCAGCTGGGAGCTGCTTTCACGCCCGTGCAGTCATCCGCTGTGTCTCAGAATGGCACCCTTCTCTGTTATTTTTATATTTTTAGTGGACTTCCTTGTGCAATAACATGAATTATCTTCCTTTTTTTTTTTTTTTGACAAGCATCTTCTTAGCAGAATATTAATGTATATAATTAAGATAGTATTGGGCTCTTGAATCGCACTGTTCATCCCAAAATTGGCTTAATTACACAGCTGCTCCTCTAGAATAAGGCTGTGTTTGTTTAAAAGCTTAAATCGGGAGATAGGGGCAAGATTTCTTCCTCCAAGGAGAAAACCTCCATTTCAGGTTTCTAGCTATGTTGCAAACAGGGGCTTCTCTATTTTAAGGAGGGGAAGAAGTCGAAGGAATGGTACCGCTGATTTTTGGTTTAATCCTCTATATAGGGAATGAGCCACAACCCCCCCTGATTTATTTGGTTTTTGTTTTGTTTTGGTTTGGTTTTTTCTGCATTATTGAAGGTAAAAAGCTGGGGATCTTGCGTTCCTTGGGTTGGTTCATATGCGATTCCTCTGTGTTTCCTCTCTCTCTGATGTCTTGACACTGAGGCATCCCTAACAGCCAGATGAAATCTTGTCAGTTCAGCCACCTGCTTTTCACCAGCTTCCAGTTTGTGAACCATAAACCTAGCTTTAACAGCAGCCTTAACCTCTTGGTGTTACGAAAACATGGAAGAAAAATGCCTCTAGACAAGTCTGTGGGATTACTTCAGCTTTCTGCGAGGCAGCTGAGAAGTTACGTTCAATTTTACTGTCAATTCTTCCACTTTAAACATTGCTGCTGTAAACTATCAGCCCCTCCTGCGAATATGTTCGTGTTTGGAACTATGCAGTAAATCAGATTATAGCTGCCCTTTATTAACTCTGATGCACAAGATTTCAGCAGTAGAGGTTTGATTCAGAGAAAATGAATGAGGATAGTTGAAGTCAAATATAAATAGAGCTCATTAAAAAACAAACAAACCAGCCTCTGTTTCATTATGTGACTCTTAACTGCACCATGAGAATAGAAGTAGCTCTCAGTATAGTCCCCTGGCAGCCTTGTTCTCTTCATCTTCTTCTGCAAACTCGCTCACCAGCTCATAGGAGCTCTTGGGGACGTGAAACCAATCTGCACCTTGGACTGGAAGAAAAGGAGAAAGCAAACAGGAGCAGCCGGTGTGTGTGTGCACACAATGAAATGAGCGTAGCCCGGCCAGAGCATCTGTGTCCCCTCCAGCCCCTCATTGCGCCTGTGCAGACACCGCTACTCCCCCACATCCGAGACCCCTCTCCTGTGCTCTCAGCAGCACCCTCTCCTTGCATGGCCTGGCCACAGGAGCCCCTCCATTTCTCCTCCTTTGCCCATTGCCCCTGTCGAGGTTGGTGCTGTGGGTGCTGGTGCTGCTGTGGAGCCAGCTCTGTGTTTCCCCCCTGGGGACCGCTGTGGGCGGCTAGTACGCAGGGATGGGATGGGTGGCGGGGTCAGGATCGCTTCTCAGCTTGGGGGGAGGAGAACATCCCCTCCATATAACCCCCCTACCACCACAGCAAAGCCCAGCATTGCCAGTAAAATGTGAATAAGCTGCTTATTCCTGAGCGCGCTCTGTGGGGAGCCTCTGCCCTTTCATCACCACAGCCTTTGCAAGAAGAGCTCAGAGTCTGATTTACACACTCGCTGTCCCCGTGTAGGTGGGTTTATTCATTTCTGGTGGGTTTTCAAGTACATATGTTTTGGGGGAAGGGAGAAAGTAAAAAAGCAGTGATGAAGTCAGAGCATGGAAAAAATCCAGCTATGGTAACAAAATACAGAGTATAGCAGTCTGTGCTGAAGAAGTAAAGATTGCAGAATGGTACCTAAAGCTTCCAATTCACTAATTTACAAGCAACCATGGAGTTTAATGAGGCTTCAGCTATTGCTGTAATGAACAAGACATGCTTACCTTCATGAGATCCTGACCATGCAGGTACAGTGAGTGGGAAAAGGGTCCTGGTAAGGATATTGGACAATGTTTGAAAGGAGGAGCTGTAGTTCTGGAAAAGGAAGCTACTTTTAAAGCAGAGTTAAAACATATTTTCTTTTAAAAAGGGTCTATTGAAGAAAAGACCACACAAGTCTCATTACTGCTAGTGCAATAGCACGAGTGGGAGATTAATATTCTGTTTAAGGGAATAAAACTGCAATATCTCTTGAGCAAATCTATTCCCACATGAATGAGCGAGCTCAAAAGCAAATAGCAACTTTATGCTATTTATGATTTCACTCCTCAAACACATGTGGAGCCTGTAAGGGACCTGGCTGTATCAGTTGCACTTTTCTCATGGTTTCCTCCTGTTACAAGCACCAGTTCAATCCCACTGTTGTCACCAGTTCAGTCCCAGAATCAGTAGCACTGGGAACACGAGGTCATGGAGTCCCTGGTATTTTAAAGCAATGCATCATCTACCCCTGCTCCCTGCAAGCTTAACTGGCGTGATGCCCAAGTGCCTGCCATAAGGGCTCCCACCGTTCCAACCTTACGTGGAAAACCATTCCAAAGTTTTATTTCATTTTAATTCATGATCGCAGAGCAATTTGGTGAGTGCAGATGGAAATCAGTAGAGAAGTGTTAGTTCATCACACTTTAGTATTTTTTTATGTATACATATGTTTTACAGAAAGAGTTGCAGCTTACTCAGAACCTGGACTGGACTGTGCCCGACTGTTTAATTACTGTTTACGCAGAAGTAATTTGCAAAGTGTTAATTTCCGAAATCAATGCACTCCAGTCCAATAAATATTTAATGCTTCCATCTGCCATTTTTAGGTTACTTACCAACCCTGCTAGATGAAGTCTATGAAACAGTTGTCTGCTGTTGACATAAAGAAGGGTTTTGAGATCCAGCCTGCATGGAAGCCTAGAAGAAAGCAGGCTTCCTAAACCCAGTTATTCTCTCTTCTAGGTTAAATATGGGTAGGAAGAACATTGCATATGGAGACAGGTTTATAGCAGGCAGGCCTGTGTAAAATTACATCTGAATTTTATGAGGGGAAATACATCAAGTCTTTCCTAGTGAGACTACATCTGCTGATCCTGGGTCTGAATATTGGGAAGAATCTAGCTGGAGCATGCAGCAACTTTTCCAGTGGGAAAAGCCTAATAAAGCAAAGGGCACAGTGGCCATTTCAAAGAGCAGAGAGGAGGTGGAGATGCCCCCTGCCCACACAGGCAGCTGTGGGTCGGGGTGGGATGTCAGCCCTGCTTTCTGCCAAATTGGGGGCAGTGAAACTTGCCCCCCCATGGCTTTGTGGCAGACTATTTAATTACTGATATTCATGGAGGGTTTGGAGCTCGCTGGATGGGAATGCCCAGTGCCAATGCAGATGTCACTGCTCGCAGTACAACACAGGGGCCTTGATGATTAGCTCTGTTGTACTGTTTTTCTAGTATAATTATGTTTAATTCATGTGTTGTTTCATCAAAGTGTCTGTCACTCAGGGCTTGGCCTCATCTTCTTAAATAGCTGGATATAAAATTACAATGTGTTCCTCCAGTGAGACCATATTTCCAGAACATCATGACAGCTTTATTATGACACAGGGCTTTCTGTTTAGCTGAACGGATACACTGAATTATCCTTTTAAAAAATCAAAATCTCTTGCGGTTGGATCATTAGACTTGTGCCATATTCCATACAGAGTTACCCTAAATCAACATAATAAGGATCTTGTGCGGTGGCCTCTAAGCTTTCTTGTTGGGTCAGGGTGGGACAGGAGTTATACGGGAGGCAAATTGCAAAGCACCAAGCAAAGCAAGGCTGATTTTCCAGCAGAAGATGTTCTTCATTTGAGTCCTTTCACAGTCCAGTGGCAGCTTCCAGGGATTATTCAGAAAGTAGTGAACTAGTGCGAATGACCCTCGTGTCCCTGTGGTACCGAAAGCTCCTGCAGGAACCTGGAGGAGCGTTGCTGCCAGTACTACCACGCATTAAATACCAGACCCCAAACCACCAATGTGGGCTGCTGCGAGATGGATGGAGGCCTGTGCCTGTAAATACAGATCTGTAGTTTAGATAATGGTTTTAGCAGTGCATTCAAATTATTGCCCAAAGCCATTCCCCACTGTACTCTTGCATGTAAAAAGACCAACCTGTCCAAGCCTAATAGGACTCTAATGAAAGTGTTTCCTCTAGCTTTATGCTGTGCATCTGGATGCAATAACTCCAGCGAACACACCAGGGACACGCAACAGCAAAGTTCTTCTCAGTGCACTGGATGAAGTTCCTGCTCCAGTGGATGGAGGGCTTTGGGGATGGGTAGAGGTGTCAATCAATCTATAATGAGACTGCTGGGTTTAAAAAAAAAAAAGTTGGATAATGGAACAAGCTTTTGAATTACTACTGTGATGGGCTGCCCTTGTGTAACCAGGTACTACAGTCTCCTTTTGGCTTTCGGGTGGGTGGTGATGTACCAGGAAGGGAGAAAAAAAGAGAACCATGGGAAATTGTGTTGGAAGCATAATTTGCAGTATTGCTTTGGTACAAGTCCCTGTCTTTTTTTGTAAGATGGCTTTTAAACTTTGTAAGGCAGGTGCTGAATGTCTGCTCTATGGCTTGATCAACCAGCATCTAACCTTAGGAAAACCCCAGTTTTATTAACCACTCCTTTTGGCTAATGGCTGTGCCTCTACTGCCAGTAAATCACAGAATCATAGAATGGTTCAAGTTGGAAGGTAAAGTGGTGTCCCAGGCAGGTTTTTTGCTGTTTTTATCTGATTTCCTGAGGGAGCCAGGACCACTGCAGTCGGGTGAAGTGCAGGGGGGGAGGAACCATCTCACTCTTTCTTACTCTTGATCTGGATGTGTGCATGGTGGTGGGGGGGGCAGTCCTAAAGAGTGCGAGGCGCTTTCTGTCCCCATCGTCTCCTTTGCAGCAATCTCTGCTGGAGAACAGAATCTGAACACTGCAGAAATCTGCTTATTAATGTAAGACAGCATGGTCTACTAGTCACAGCAGGGCTTAGTGGAGATAAATCCCTCTACTTGATGTTCCCAGCTCTCCCACACAGATACCAAGGCATTTCACTTCTCCGTGCCTCACAGTGCCTATGCATAGGGATAAAGGAAGGACAGACATTGCATTATTGTCATTATGGTCTAATTCTAACCAGAACCGAGCAACAGGAAAGAGATGGCAGTTCTTGGTTCCAGCTTTCATCATTTAGACCCAGATTGGTGACTCAGTGTGAGTTCAAAGGCGGTTTGAGCTGATCAGTGTTGGGGCTGCTGCAGGCCCATTTCCTCCCCTTGCAACTGGTGGCCATGCAAGAGAATACATGTTTTTTGGCCAAAAAGCAATTCCTTTTTTCCCTACCTCTTATTTCAAAAGGTTTGTTTTCATCTAGGTCCCCGAATAGCCTTGCTGTGCCATGTGATGTGTCCTGAGACAAGGGATGGGGTAGAATGGTCTGGCCAGGGAGAGAAGCCAAATCGTCCCTGTGGAAGGATTGTCTCATGTGGCTTTGGTGAAAATTAAACTTCATTGGAGGGGTTGTACTGAAGACTGAAGGCATGTTTAAACTCAGGGTGTGGGTTGTCATTTCACCATCTTGTTGGCTTGATTTGATGAGCTTTTGTGCCATTTAGGGGAGATTCTCCTCCTGCTGACACCTTTTCTACTCTCTGTGACAGCCCTGTGCAATTAGGACCATCCTGGAGCTGACTCTGTGCACACCACACTGATTTGCAAGGCTGCCCCTTGCAGTCTTCTGAAGGCCAGTTTCCCAGGGCTGTGATTTACACGTTTTTGTGAACCAACTGTTCATCACAAATTCAGCAGATGAAGCCAACGAGGCAGCCTTGTCGTACTGCTTCCATCCATGTATCTCCACCACAGGAATCATCCTCCTGTCTTGCACAGAGGCCAGGCAAGACCGCTTGGTTGGTGGAAGAGCGGGCCTTTTGCAAGACACAGTACTTTGCCTCCTCATCATCTCACTACAGAGGCCTGATTGTGCTTCCTCTGTAAGCTTCAATCAAGGAACTTGCTTCCAAAGATGATATTAGTATTCTGCAAAGAAAACGGGAGTGCTTTCTTCATTGAGCCTCCTCAAAGGACTAGTGTGTGTCAGCTATTGTAGGAAATAAAACAGATGCTGGAAAAAATAAAGCATTTTTTTTAAAATTTACGTTCTGCATTATTTAGGCTCAAAAAATAATTTGCTTTAAAAGGATGGGGGCTGGTTCGGGAGAGCAGTGCTGTGGGAGCCAGCAGCCCCCCAAGCCTGCAGGGTGAGACCCCTGGTGACAACATGACTTCTGTGGTCTCCTGCAGGGCAGCCAGCACAGAAAGAGCCTTGTAAAAGAGATAAGCAAAAGCAAGCTGGGGAATAACAGCGGTTCCATAATACTGCATTTCCTGGGTATTAGAATAATTCTATGCTACAGGAATTTAATAGTACAAATCTGGCTGATAACTGTTTTGGTAAATAATAATAGAAGAGCTGTGACAGTTCTGCTCTAGCTTGACTAATGTAGTGATAGTATCTACCTTGAAAAGAAAAATGCAATAGCACAGAAAGTTGCTTTCTGCCATTTGTCAGGTGTGTGGCTGTCATTGGGTGACATTCAGGCCCGTGCATGGAACCAGCACACACTTACAACACCTTTGGGTCTGCTTTAAGCCTTCTTAAAATGCCCTGTTTCTATTTCCTGAACCTTTGTGCTTGATGCATTTCACCCATTGCATGGACACCAGCAGCCTCCTCCCCACATTTAACGTGGGGATTACTTCTTTCTAACGTGCAGGAAAGAGTAAGGTGGTAACCCCGGCAATCTGTTTCTCCTTTACAACATTAATAGCATTTGCTAGTGCTGTGAGACCTCTGCAGCCGTGGGCAGCAGTATGGGTTGTGTGTTTTTCTTATTTAATGACCAAGAGGAGCCACAGATAGGTGATAAACTCGGCTAAACATCAAGTGCTGAGTGGAAGGGCTTACATCTGACCAGGTGGGAAATGGCAGGTTCATTGCTGTGCCTTCCTGTACTTCCCCAAGCATAATTTATCACATTAAAAGTTGGAATTATTTTGCTTTGGGTGGAGTTAATTGGAATTAATTGCAATGGGCTGTTGAGTCATCTCCTCTAATTTGCATATTAGTGCCACCTCCCACCCTTTTTCCCTTCTCATCCAGTCTGGGAGCAGAGGGGTGAGGAGGCTGCCTGGCACTACCTGTGCAGCAGAGGTGGGTGTTGAAGCTCCAGGATCTGGCTCCCCTGAGCAGTAACTGCTGGGAAATGCTGCCTTCCACAAACATATTTGTTCTGTGTTTGTCTCTTCTGGCTGCAGCCAAGGTACCCTACATCTCTCTTTCCCAGATAGACACTGATGGAACCAGCTCATGAGTTGTCTGCTTTGAGCAATGAGATGTTGGGAGCTCTGCTTTTAAATGCAAGCGTGCAGCTCCTAATCTGTAGCCCAGATTAATTATCAGATGTATTTTCATTAAAATCATGCTTCTTGGGATAAAGAACAGAACATAGAATCTAACCCAGCTCTCATTTATTTGGATGGGAGCAGGCTCTGGCTTTCAAGGTGGTGATAACCAGTATTGTTGGAGTTTATCTTATGGTAAGGCAGAAACCCCATCTAGGATTACGGTCTATGTGCTCTGGTGCAGTAAGAAATATGCAGGCTCTGCCTTGGAGAACGTGCAATCTTCTTGAAATGATTGCCTATAGACCTGTACAACTTGCTTGTCAAGCTTTCATTAGCTCTGTTTCAAAAGGGACAGTTTTAAGTGCCCAGAGGTTCAGCTTTGTTCTTCCTTCTTTTTGGTTGTTGTTTTTAAAGCAAAACTAAATGAATTAAAATGGCCACTTAAGTAAGGTAATGTTATTTCCAGCTTTCTAAGAAAGTGTTGGAAAGGGAAAGTGCAAACCTTTGCGAGATTTGGCAGTTTCCTTGGAAACTCTATCCCTGTGTGAGAGAGCATTAAAAATAATGTTCTCTGGCAGCTGTTTTGGAGTCTGGAAGTTAAAAGGTAGTAACCAACTCTGTATCACGGATTTCTTACATCTTCATTAAATCAGAAATTATGAATATTTCAGACTTGCTACCCCAATGCATGGAGAGGAAAGCAGCTGCTCACACTTAATTTTAAATACATTTCAGTATTTCGTTGTTCCTCCTCTTTCCCCAAGCCCTGCGGTGAAGTTTGCGCTTTCATGCGATAATGCAGGATGAACCTTACTAAGTCTCTCTGCTGGCTAATTCCTGGGTGTAAGTTTGCTTGGAGCTTCTCTGCTGCTGCCTGCTGCTATATTGTCTCTTCAGCTGGGACTTCATCCAAGTTTGTGAGCAGGGATGAGGCTCAGCCTCTGAGTTTTCAGCTCTTGAGTTTTCCTGGAGTGCCAACTGGCCGAGTGTTGGGTACCAACTGTACCAGCTCTGCTAATAAATCACACTGTCTCAGGTGATAAAATTCAGTTTCTAAATCTAGGATACCGAAGAATGTGGTAGCTGTTATTCAGTGGGCAAATAGAGAAATAGAACATTCCACTCCCATCCCCTGAGTTCTCACTAATCGGAGACGTGTGTTGCTGGAAGTATCATCTGGTTTTTTTGCGTGTCTCTTTCTCTTATTGCATAAAGACTTATCCATTCAACACTTACCACGCTGTAAGAGTATTAGTAAGCATAATCTTGTTGATATTTGGCATTCTAATGCTTGACTGGAGGGGGCTGGAATAATAAAACCCCAAGTGTAACCTATGCTTAGGAAATAACAATGGTTGATGTTAGCCCTGAGGGTGTTGGGCTTTTCACTTAGCAGCAAAATGAGATCCTTGACTGAGAACTGTATAATTGTGCTGGAGCTTTGTGTCTGAGGTTGTGGCTCCTGATCGCCTTCTGTGTGATGTGTGACCTGAAGAGTTGCTTTGCTAAGGACATTGAAAGGTGGTGATTTTACAGCTGTCTTTAGCTACAAGGTATCTCTGATTCCCCTAAGAAATGGTTTCTTTACCTCTCTGCTGCAGGCAGCGTAATTTATCTTTTTTTTTTAAACTCTTTGTTATCTTAACTAAGAATGATAAATGTTCAACAGAAGCATCCCTTGAGGCCATGCTGTATCTCAAAAAAAAAAAAAAATCTTTTTCTCATTTTGCACAAATGTTTTACATTAAGG
Organism: Rhinoptilus africanus; assembly: GCA_013400135.1. Classification (NCBI taxonomy): domain Eukaryota; kingdom Metazoa; phylum Chordata; class Aves; order Charadriiformes; family Glareolidae; genus Rhinoptilus; species Rhinoptilus africanus. The sequence goes on along the minus strand of VXBO01002227.1, from coordinate 460,830 downwards.
AGAGCTGGATGTGCGAGTCTGGAGAGCAGGATGAAGGCACAAGGGCTGGCTTGACAAGGTCGTGGATGCAGTGATTTAGTGACATGCACTCTGCTTTCTCATGTCCATCATCCCACAACTGTTTCAGCTCTCTGGCACATGGCTCAGGTCCTTGGCACTTTCTTTATTTCTAGCACAATTACTGATGCTCTTTTGCAATTGACTGCATTTAATCTGTTGCATCAATTCTGGGCACCTGGTTACTGGAAAAGCTAACAAGAAATTTAGAAAAAAAAAATATGGTTATCAATTGGCCTGAAAAGATTGATTTTAAGAGTGAAGATCGAAAGAGCTGAACATGAGTAGCTTTGCCAAGTAAAGAGTAAATAAGTAGATAAAGTTTTACTGTACTTGATAAATGCAAACATGAGGAAGACTCATTAAAGTGCTCACTGGATAGAACAGGGATGAAATGAGAAGACTTGATGTGATTAGCAGGTCAACTTTGAGATGTCACTGTGCTATAGAAGCCACAGGCCTCGTAACATCAGACTTACGCGTTCAGTTCTTGGGTAATAAATTCAGTCTAGGAACAATCCTTCTCTAGTAGAGAAAATTAATAGATTTGGGCATGTAGGAGTTATTCTGATCCTGATCAGATTCTGATCTAGTCCCTGCTACAGTAACTCTTCTCTACCCTGAGTGCTCAGTGACGGTGTGTGGCCAGCGGACGAGTGTTAGCCTTGCAGGTAGTTGGGTTCTCCTGGGTAATGGGGTGAAAAGCTCTGAGCTCTGTGTCAGAAAAGCACTGTATAATTATCCAAGGAGGTTGGTGTGTGCTGCTCTTCCTTTAGCATATCCTCTGTTACAAACAGTTTTCTTGGCTGCTGTTGGTGTGGAAGGTGGTGTGGCATCTCCTCTCATGCTCTTGCGTGTTCCCAGCCTCAACAGAGAGACAGCTGGGAAGACCAGGTCTTCAGATATTGATCCTCTTGAGATCTTCACAAGGGTTTAAAGTTGCTCTCCTTTTCCCTCAGCTCTTGCACAGCCAATCTTGCTTTGCTGTCAGTGCTTTCAGCTTGAACCCCTTTCTCTGCCCTTTGTGCCAGTGGGGCAATGCCCAATGCCATGGGGCGCTTCATGCAGCAGAAAACACCCAGTCTCCTGAGGGATGGCACCATCATATTTTCTCCCTCTCCTCCCACACAGCTGTATGTGTACAAGAGGCACAGTGCCTTCTCTTCCCACCCTCTGTCACCCAACTGCCTGGTCAGGCTGCAGCCCCTCTGAATCCATGACTCACAGCAGAGCCTCTCATAATTAAAAACAAAACAAAACCAAACACAAAATCAACCTGCGAAATAATCTCTCTTTTCCAACGTTTTTCTAATTTTATTTCTAGGGCTCTGGCTTTGCTTGCAAGTGGGTTGGGAAGCCCAGGGCCACCCTGTGGAGCAGAGCTGTGCTGTTGCTTTTGCTTCAGCAGCCTCTAGCGGGGAGAGTAATACAGTCAAAGCCGGGGCAGGATGCATCCTCTACTGTAACTCTGCTGGCTTTGTAGACCAGCCAGAGGAGTGAATTAGTGTCTGGAATCTGAGATGAACTATCTTTTAATTTGTTTTGTAAGAAAAGACTGGTGAGTAGAAGAAAAGGCTATTTTATGTTTTTTCCAAGAGGCCAATGTGGGGGATTTTTTGGTTTTTTTTTTTAAATTTCAAAGGTGGGGGAAATAAAACTATCTGAAGGTGAATGAGTCACTTTACTGAGTCACCAATAGTGGGAAGAGGGGATTTAATATTTGTGAATCAGAAGCACAAAGTACAGTCTGTTCTCTGCTTGTGTGAGAGAAAATAATGGACAGTTTCAAAAAGCTATTTTCTTCACTAGAAGAAGAATAAGGATTAGATTTTAAGTTCTTCAGCGTCTCGGGGTGAATGGCTGCCACCCCTCCTGGCGCTGTGGTCCTGCTGGTCCCTGGGCTGACTACACCCCAAGTTACTCGTGGCCTTGTGGGTTTTTCCAAACCGCGGGACTTCAGTCGCATGCTGCTGGTGTGACCTTGGGCATGCCTTCCTACCAGTTGTCACTCACTTTCTCCTCTATAATACGATGCCAGTAACTTGAAATTTAGGGAGAGCCAGACTTTGTGCCTTCAGCAGCCCATTTTCTTCCCCGCAGAAGGAAGATGTGTAAGTGCAGGCAGTGGCAGGGGGAGCAAGCAAACTGCAAGGCAGTAAACCATGCCCTGGCTCTGCTAATCACTCTTTCAAATGCAGGGTTGGTGCTGCCTAAGAGTGTAACCACCCAAAAATCTCATCGGAGGGAGGGTGTACAGCCCTGGCGATAAAAGCAGCAGGACGAGAGGACTGCCAGCACCTGCGGGTTGGGGGGGTTTGGTCCTGGGCGCTTTTTGCCCAAAGTGCACCCAGTGAATGTACTGTGGCTCCTCTCTCCAGGGCTTTTGGGCTTGGGTTGAGGCTGGGCAGAGGAGGAGGAGGATGCGTGGGGTTCCCCCCGTGTCCGCCAGCTGTCACTGTTGCTGCAGCCGGCCGGGCGGCCGGGACCTTCTGTCTGGCTGTGATTTACGGCTGAGCCCGTCCACCCCCCCCACCCCCCCAGCCTGGACCAGCGCCCCTCGGGACAGACACCGCCAAACGCCCGAGGTGATGTTTCCTGCCCCAAAAGACTGAGGATGTTTGGCTCATCCGCAGTGGGAGAGTATTTAGGCTCATCTTAACAACCTGTTCCTGAAGCCGCAACTTTATTGTCTATTAAACGGCTCTGTAAGAGCTCCAGAGATAATTTTAGTGCATACACATTTCCCCCCCTTTTGGGTGTAACCGTTTTATAGATTTCTTTTTTTTGAGGGAGTTATTACAGAACCAAAACTCGCTCAAACTGCTTCTCTGATTAAACAATGGTTTGTAAAACTAAGGCGGGGGTGGGGGGGGCAGGGGGAAGTAATAGTAAATCAGGAGAAGTGGTCACAGCAGGATCTGGCAGGCTTGGGCAGTGTGAGCACACACACATGGATATCCACATACCTTTCTGTGTGCATAGGCACTCAACTTCCTCCACCTTGTGTTCTGTGTGAATTTCCCTGGTTTAGTTGAATTAATGAGAACTGCTTATGCTTGTAAAGTGAAGGAGATGGAGCTTTGCCTCCCCGGTAGAAACGGCTCAGAGATGGGGCTGTTGCTGTGCGTGCTTGCTGAGGGCTACTCTAAAATGACTTGTAGAAGCTGTCAGCACCTCTTCAAGGTATTACACTTATACCGTCCGAGTTGACAAACACAAAATTCAATTGCTACTCATCAACCTAAAGCAAAAGTTGTCTGAAATTAGCCTGACATTCACCCTATGGCTTAAGAGACCATATATCTATATTATAATCAAGTTTTACTTGAGTTCTGGTATTCCAGAACTTGACACTTGAGAGGACTGAGTCAGCAGAGTGTTACTTGAATTAACTATTTATGTCCTTTGTGGAGATTATGCAGCAGCAAAAGACCCCACCACACTGTTTTACATGTCACCTTGTTTCAGATTGGACGTTCCAACACTCACTGGACCAGATTCTTCTGTGAGAGATATAGATGTAAGATGGAAGTCATGCCATCCCTTGGTGGTGGTGCTGCTCTAGACGTGCAGCAAAGAGCACCATCTGACATCCAAAATTTAATTCTGGTAAAAGCCAAATGCCAATCTACAATGAATTTCTCCATTTAAGTTAGATCCTGCCTCATACAAACATAATTCTGAGGAGAAAGTGAGCTCCTGGCAGAGACAGATGGATAGTCCCAGCCCCTGCCTTGTGCTTATACACTTACTGTTGTCTCCTTTCAAACCCGTGTTTTCTTGTTGGCTGTCTCCCTTGAAGCTAAGCGTTAAGAACAGCAAATTGATGTTTTTCAATAGTTTTCTCAATTCCTGACTGGATTAGCAGTGCTGACTACAAAGGGGAAGAATTTGTGGGAACATGTGGCCATGCACAGCCAGAGCTGTGTGGGGGAGTCTCCTGGGAAGAGCTCGGTTGAGTTTAAATTGTGTTTCTTCTTTTACATCCATGCTACGGCCTTAGTCGGACACCTTCCGTGCTAGGTGGCAGTGCGTGTAGGGGGGAAAAAGGCACCTTTCCCATCTGCGTTTCTGCTGTAATTTGGCAGGGCAGAGGCCTGGTTTGCAGCCAGGTGAGCCGCCGTGCTCCCAGCCCTGCCTGCGCTGTCCACGCCGCCGGGTGTCCGCACCACGGGCTTGGGAAGCACAGAGGAGGCGAGTTGTGATCAAAAAGGCCATTTGTTTCTCTAAGGTATTTACATGTGCAGTTCAAATAAATACAGCTGGAAATGAAGCGCCCTGGTGCGTGCTTGGAAAGCAGGGTTGCACTTGGGGATGTGGAAGGAGGCTGATAAGGAGTTTGATTCTTTCTGATTTCTCCTGCCTGTGGCTGGGTGCTGCTGCTCAGTGCTCCTCCGGACTATTTTTAATTGCTTTCTACTGATGTGGTGACTTCTGTCTGGCTCTCCAGGGAGCTGGCAGTAGCACAGGCGAGTGGTCGTGTTCCCTGCACAGCAGTAGCAGCAGAGTCGGTCCTTAGCTGGAATGTCTCCTTGCTCTTCTGGCTACAAGAGTCCTTTCCCTGCTGCAGCCCCAGTGTTTCCCATGTGGGGTGGGGAGCTGGCAGCCCACTGTGCTGAGTTTTGGGAAGAACAAAGCTTCTCAATAGCTTAATTATGGGGCAATAATGTATTCATGGGATTGATGGGACTTATTCTTGATTTATGCAAGAGGAGCTGGGGATGGGTTTCCTCTTAAATGTTGGTGAGTGATGGGGTTAGTGCCCTTGTTGACTCCAAGGACATTCCCTAGTTTCTCTTCTGTCCCTCTCCCTGTTTGTTTAACTGCAAGCACTGCATTGAAATTCTATTGCTGAATAAATGTCACATCCTGGGCAGTATTTGGCTTTTTTTTCTATATTTCCTTGCCATGTGGAAGCTTATCTTTTTTATCAGGTTTGAAAGAACAGCCTGTGGCTGTGCAGAGATGGGAAAAGCAAAGGAAGGGTTAACAAGGTGATACCCAGCTGGGATAGGAGCATATGCCCATGTGTCAGGCAGCAGCGAATTCAGTTTGCCGAGGCTGAACCTGAGTAAATAAGCTCTGCTGAGAGGCGGTAATATTAGGTTGAGCTCAGCACTGCACAAAGCGGCGTACAGCTGCCACGTGGCTTAGAGGACAGATAGAGTAAGGCTGCATCTGTTCAAGGAGTACAGCTTAAAAATACCCGATTCAAGCTTTGCTGCAATAAGTAGGAGTCCTGATGGAAAGACAACTGAAACAGTTTAAATAACAAGGGGGAAATGAAGTACGTGCTATTATTTACAGTCATGACAGCAGTTCAAAGATACAGAGTAGGTGGTGTAAGTTTGTTGCAAAGCAGTGAAACTTCCCCTCATCTGACATTTGATAGATATGCTTAAAAAAACCCAACTGACTTCCGTGCTGGCAAAAATAATGGGTAAATACAATAGAAAAACTGTGGTGGGGCTACACATTAAGCCTGGTCCACATTGAGAGAAACTGGAGGGAGATGGTGTGGTTACACCGAAGTGTGACTCGGGGCTCGCACATGTTTACTTCTTGCAGAATCTGTCCCAAAGACCCTTAAGAAAGAGGAGATAACCTGATGGCGGGTTCACTGTGCTGCGGTTTCCAAAAGAGGCTGCTGGCCGCAGGACTCTCCTTCATCTGCACTCTGGAAACAAACAACTAATTTTTCATTTTTAGTGGTTAATTCTGCAAATATGAAGGTCTGTTTAGTCTTGTCTCCCTAACATAAACCAGCCAGAACAAGGCAGCTTGAGGGGAGCTTGCAACAAGTTCCCTTATTTGGAATAAGAGTCCCTCTTGTAATGTGGCGGCCGTGGGACTCTCCCACCCCGGTGGGGCTCGGGGGCTCCGGCTGGTCTTCCGACACATCGCAGGGCTGTGTTGGGGGAACTGCAGCGCAGAGGGGCATGTTTGAGGAAGCACAACGGGATGGATTCCGTCCTGCCCTCAGCCTGTTGGTCACACCCAGTTTGTATAGGAGGGAGGTTGCCATGTGAATGGGGCCGGGGAAGATGAAATGCAAAAGAAAGTAAAATTTGTGTGGAGCCAAACTTTCTCATGTAACTTCCATAGCTGTGCTTTTCTGCTCTCCTTCTGTAGGGCATAAGGCTGTCCTACAAGCTTTTCCAGGGAGAGCGGCTGTTCCCTGCTGGTCAGGTACTTGTGGACAAGTGCCACCTTTGATAAGGGATCCTCATGTGGGACCTACCGGGCACCTCCCTGTTGCTGCCCGCCTTCCTCCTCCTCTCCATAGCCACCCTCACCCCGCTGCTCACAGTGGTTTTGATCCTGTGGAAAGGAGCACAGAACAGCCCTTTTGCACATTATATCATCCTTAACGTACTCTGTTTTTCTCTACCAGCATCAGATTTTCAGTAATTTGCTAATGGTGCGAGCTTGTAAGCCTTTCAAGTTTAAACCTACCTGTGGTCTGACATGACATCCCTCCATCCTTGGCAAACAGGGGGCTGAACTCTCTGAGCTCCTGCTGAAGGTGTGCTGGGAATTAGGGTTTGGTGAGCCAGGCTCCGCTCAAACTGTGGCATGCTCTATGTGTTTGAGTTCTGGTTACTATTTACCTTAGACAAAAGCAGAAAAAAAATTAAACACGTGCACGTAATTTCTGTCCATGGCTTTTAAGTTAAATTATTGTCCCTTATGCTGAACTACTTGTTTACACTCTTCTCTAATGCTATCTTTCGCTGGTAGTATTAGACCTTTCTTTTGCTCAGCTGCTGGTGTTGAGAGTGTTTTTTCTTTCTTCCATGTCTTCCACTGATAAAATACCTTTATTTGTTCTCTTTGTTGGAATTGCATTGCATGCTAATATTGTATGGCAGATGCTAAGCACACTTAGACTATGAAGATACTCGGATATGCATTCATCACTGAAAGAGCCTTTTTTAAAAAAATTGTTTAGCAAAGCGCTAATGAAAGGTTTAGATCCCAGACAAATTCTGTTTCCTCCCGAGAGGTTTTTCCAGTATCAATAAACTTGGTTTTAATTGCAGCTGCCTTTAGTACATTTGTTCATAAATTTGGAAGGTAAATTTGGTTCTATAGGTAGAGATTTATCATTTCATAGTCTTCTAACCAAATTTCCATAAATGGAGTTTTAAGCTCTGTCTAAATTATTTCCATGCCATCTGAAATGTTTCACAGACCATTTTCATGTCCTAATGATGACTCTAAGACAATGGAAATCTGCATTGCCATGAATAAGTGTTTCCTTTTCACATAGCTTTTTTTTTTTTAAGGAGTCGCTATTATAACTTGTATTCCTGGTCAAGGTACTTCATGAATTCTGGATCGAGTTCAGCAATCCAGCCCTATTTAACAAAGCATTTAAGTGCCTATTTGAATTATACCTGCTGTTAGAGAACAAGTCCAAGTTCACATGTTGAGAACAGGAGAAGACCCAGAAGAACTTTCTCCCTGGCGTGAGGACTAACTAGGGGATGAACTAGGGGAGCTGTTACTGCGAGTGCCGCAGCTGCCTGCCCAGGGTTTCAGCCACATCACCACTCCAAGATTTCTTCTTGAATGAATTAAGATGGGATGAGGGGAGCCAGTGCACATCTGAGACACTCTGTCTGTTCGGCACTTGTTAAATCAGTGAGTTTTGTCAGAATTGCTGCAATTAGCTCATGTTCTGTGCTCGGAGGATGGAGCACTGTGGGAGCCCTCCTGGTGCTGGGAAAGGAGGCATCAGGGTGTTTCTAGGAGCTCCCAGCCCGGTTCAGACTGCAGGGTCCCACACCACTTTGGAGCAGCCAAGCTCTTTGCTTTTGCCTGCTTACTCAGATGAGTGGGATGATCTTTTGTAAATCTGCTCCTTTTTTAAATCTTTCCATTACTAACACTTGCTCTTATTGACAGTCAGAACCACAAGAGTTTATTCCCCCTTTCCACCCACCTTTCCCTTTAAAACTCCCATTTCCAGAGCGAGCAATAATTACAGATGCTTTCAGATTGCTTTGCTGTCTCTGTAAACACGGACCCTGACATCTGGCACATTTTGAAGTGACTTTATTGAATCTTGATCGTTCCTGTAAATAGGCTGTTTGTGTGCCATACCTCAATGGCAGCGAATAGATATATTTCTTCCTGCACAGACTGGATGGGAAATATTTTCCAGGCAACCCTACGGTGGCCACAGGCTGGTGGACTGATGCCCCCAGGATTGAACCTGTGAAATAGGGACTCTTCCACAAGAGTGTGAGGGCATGTGCATGCTCATGACTACGTTGGTGTTAAGATGCTGGTAGAAATGGATTGCGAGATGTATAAAGAATATAGATGGAAGAGACAAAATGTTGTTAGGGTTTAGGACTGAGTCAGTCTTGGGGTAAGCCTTGTTTTGATAGACTTAGATGTGGATCGGTGTGAAGCTTAAAGTATCTTTTTCAGATTTAAAAGCTTTTCTTTCTTTTTTGTGTTTTTTTTTTTTTCTTCTATGAACAGAAGTTCCTTGCTAGTGTAGCATGAAACTCGATAGTTTCCAGTATGAGCCAGGTGTAAAAGTAGGTTTTATTTTTACAAATTGGGAGATACTCAGCAGAGCTGTATATTTGAAAAAACCAAAACATTCTAACATGGTGGTGTGGAAATCCTATATGTATAGCATGAAATTCAAAGACAGCCAATGGCATAAGAACTGGGAGAGTGAACCTGGTTTTTAATGCAAATACAATGTCAACTTCTTACTTCACATAGCAACCTGGGTAATTGGTGCTGTTGAGTTTAAGATGGCATTTCCTGCCTCCGTGTAGTTAAATGTGGTCATAAAAATCATTAACAGAGGCTATTTTCACAGCTTTCTGCTGAGGTGAAAGTGTCGTTCCTAATTTACAGGTTGGGGAAGAGGTGGAGGGAGGTGAAATGATTTGTCAGGAATTGATCCCAGGTATCCCAAGATCTCTTCTGACTTTTCAGCTGTGTTGGGGGAAGCAAATTTTCTGCAATTACTACAGGAATTAACACAGGGGAAAAAAATGTTGTTTTTTTAAAGTTACATTTGGTATAAACGCAATTCTTTTTCAATACTTTGTGTTTGTGCGTGTCTTGTGACAAAGAAATACTGAAATTTGTTATGAAGGGCTGTAATTCTTGCACATTGGAGGGGGAGGAATGAAATATTTCACTTAATCTCTATAGCATATTCCATATTTTCCTTGCTTTGGTTACATTTTTGTGAGGCAAACTATGAATTCCCTCGCCTATTATTAATTTATTGTTACTGGAACATAATAGCGCAGAACGCAGTTCGTCCAGGAAAAAGCTTCAGCAGGGAGTGACTCACTGATGGTAATAAACTTCCGTCCCTCTCAATAGACCATAGGACCGTTTAGAAAAATGTTTTTGCTATGATTCCTGAATTGCTTGTACTTGTGCAGCAGCTGGTAAAGATAAAACTGAACGGAGCTGGGCAGACTCCCTGTCTCCCCTCTATTACTATAGCGTGTTTCTGAATCATACACAAAAAATGTTTTTGGTATGTAAAAGTGACTTCAGAAAAGCAACTCCAACTAGAAAACAGCCAGTGCTGTTTCGGAGCATGATACCGAGTGTGATATCTACCATGTACATAGTGCTGAGGGAGTTAGCGATGCATCGACGTGCAGAGCTGAGTTCTCCAGCGTTGCCTGTCCGTGAGACACGTTATCTCCTAGGAGCCCTGGGGCCTTCAGGAGGCAAATCTGAACGGAATCAGATAGCGTTTCACAGCTGCTCGTGTTAGGATGCAGCTTTGCATGTTACTGCCTGTAACCTCCATCTTGTTGATGTGCAAGACCTCAGCTGCGAGAGGCTGGTCTCGTGTCCAACAGAGCTGTGTTCCTGGATCCGGCAGAGCAGGGACCATGCTACACGGGAGCGAGTGCCTCTTCGGGTCCAGGAGAGAAAAGTGTGTCTCTGACCATGATGTTTTGCTCTCCCTATGAAGAGGCAATATGGTTAGTGACTGGATAGGTAATAAACACCTTTTGAGGATGTTAGGTCTATTAAATATGGCATTGCTGGGATATGAACAGCATAAGCATTCCCCAGTCAGAGAACAGTTTGCGGCATGGGTCTTCAATATGTGGTGGGAAAGGGTTAAATGCTTTTAGTATCATTTCCAGCCTTCTTCCATCAGAGTCCTCTCATGGCTCTTGGTCCTTCAAAGTACTACTGCATCCACAGGGAAGGGTGCATTGTGGCATTGCTGTTCAGAGTATTTGGAGAGCTGCGTAATCAAGAACTGTGTTGTTATCATATAACCGTTAGAGACAGATTCTGTACAGCTCATTAGATGGTGTATTATGTATCTGTGCAGCAAGCTGCCCCCATCGCGGTAATGGACCAAGTCAACTAAACATCACGACTGAAGGTTTTGCAACCCAGCCCGAAGTGAATGGGAAGGGGCTGGTACAGCTCTCGTGTGAACTGCAGAGCTGCGGCTGGACGGCCACTTTTAAAGTAGCCCAGTGCAAATAGGGAGCTATATTGCATAAACAGTGCAGTAAGTGAGCCCAGATTTGCTTGAATAATGCTTCTATTTCTAGTTTATCATATGATGGTTTTAGCTGACAGATTTTATGATTCTAGCAAGTGCAACTGGTGTTACCCTTCAGGGCATGTTTTCATTGTAAAGCCTGCAATTGGGTGACTTTTCTTGAGTGCCGTGGTGTTATCTGTAACACTGCCTGTTGGAGTGCTAATACAAGCTTCTTTCCTTTTTTTTTAGAGTAACAAGCTTTTTTTTTTTTTTTTCTTTTTGCAGGAGATAATAAGGTATTATGAACTATTTCATCATTTTTATCAGTGTTTAAAAGATTTCTGGATCTTCCTTCTTTAGAAGCCTCAGTAGATTTCACATATTCACAAAAATATTTCACTTTTTATTCCTCACAAGAGTAGCACCACTTCTGGAGTGATGCACAGCAGCAGCATTGCAGTTAGGGGTATGCAGCATCCCCCAGGGGAATGGCACAGTCAGGATCTGTGGGTTCCCAGGTTGTCATCATCTCTCCTACAGCTGAAGGACCTATCCTGCTCAAGTATCTGTGGGTTTATGTCTCATCTGCCAAAAGAAAAAGACTTTTTTTTTTTTTTTAAACACTGTGGCACTGTCATGAGACTGAAGCCTCACAAAAAGAACCACTTCCTTTCCACCTTCAACAAACAAAGGCTTTTCAGTATTATATATAAAGCTCCTAGTCTACTGTTAGGACTTTGAACATCCTGCAGAAACCCAGGTATTTGGCTTCCTCTTATTTACTAGAAGACACAGCCTGTCCATTTCCTGCGACCCCAACCTGCAGGGGATGCCAGATTTCCTGCCTCTCGATGCAGAAGGTACCCTCCTAAATATTTGACGCTGCCCACTTGCTGGGCTTTCAGGCTCCCTCGTGCCTTCTCTGCTCCCCATCCTTGTTCCCAATGTTACTGCATGCTGGGAAGAGAATTGCGCATACGTAAAGAGGAGGTACTTGCATTCACAAAATGGGTGTTTGTGTGCACCAGTGCTTGTCCTCTCAAGTGCCTTCTCAGTTGTAGAAATGCTTGATACATCTCCACAAAACTGTGCTTGGATTTATCGCTATCTTTGAGATTCTCATAGGCATGCAAATCCCACTGGCAGGGCGGAGCTGGGCATCCTGGCGTTTCTTTATGTAAACTTCAACAGCTGAGAGAGTTTGTGCTGTGCTGCTGTAAGGGATCAACTCATTGGGAGAGATGGGGCTGTTGAGGAGGCTGTGGAGGTTAGAGCAGAGCTGGAGCAGGTTGGCCCTGGAGCACCTGGCATTAGCCCAGCGCAGTGCTGCCCACGGCAGGGGAGGGATGCTTCTTGCTGCTGCTTCTCACCTGGGAGCTGCTCCGCACCTTGCTTATGTACGGCCATCACACGGCCTGCTTTTCCTCTTTTATTGTCACCCGGAGCATCACTTGTGTGTTGCTGCCTCGTCTAAGCCAAGCAGTGGGACGGTGGCATCTTCCCAGACTGTCTCCCTTTCCTCAAACCTCCTTGCTCAGCAGGTGCATGACTGATGCCTGCCTAAAACGCCACCAACTTCTGTGGAGTAACCTTGGTTTGATTTTGCACAAACAAGGTTGAAATTGGACCACGGCACAGAGATTTTGAGATCCCAAGTGAAATACCTTGCTCACTGTGTCCAGAAATCTTGAGTACCTACAACTTAAATTGGACAGCCAAGGGGGCGACTGGAGACTCGACTGTCAGGGGCTCTGAGAGGTCCTCTGCTGAAAGGGAATGGGGGCTGCAGGATTGCAGCATGTTTAGGTCAGGAACATGCGCTTTAGGTGCACAAATACTGTGGTTTTGACCAGTACCCAGAAGGTGTTTATTCGCTGGCTAGGACTGGCTTAATTTGTTTTATCATTAATTGTTTAATATCTCTGCTGGGGCAGACCAGCACAGTATAAACAGAAGAATAATCAGTCTCGCTGCAATTGTATTTAAACTGGTTAGAGTTCATAAAGCAGAAGAAAAATTATTATGTGTAGTCCTGTTTTATGTTTACCCAAGGAACTCATTGAGTGGCAGGAGAGGAGCACACAGTGAGATGCAGACTGGACGGCGTGCTCTCTCCAGTGGGGCTAATATGCAGTTGTTAAGGTGTTCTTCAGTGCTCCCATTTAATCATGAGGCAACCAGCCTGAAGGCAAGGAAAGGGCAGAAGGTGAAAGAGGTCAGAACATAGGTGGTTTTGGTTTTTTTGGACATCTGGATAACTGTTGCATTGATGTGCAGAAAGCATGCCATGGGAACAAGGCATTCAGTGTATAAGTGTGAATTGCAGGTGCAGGGAAAGCCCCTGGGTACCTGCTGTATCTGCAGGCAGAGTCCCAATGCAGGGATTAGCACAGACTTCTGTTCAGCTGCAACAGGTTTGCACAAAGCCCAGGAAATTCAGTGCCAGTTCTAGATAGGTTAATGAATATTAAAAACCTCGAAAGCTGCATCAGGGAATCTCTAAAGAAAATAAATGTGAAGTGCTGCAGGGAAGGATGGCTGGATGCTGGCTGTCTGCCGTCCCCAGGTCTTGCTGGCTGCTCTGTTCAGCTGCTCTTGTAACCCATCAGTCATCCCTGCTCCCGTGGGATGTTCTCCCTCCCCGATCCCTGCTGAACACGCTTGCTGGTTCTTGTCATCTTCCTCTTCTTGGTCATCCAAGTCCAGCACACAGCACTGCTCCCATAGTAAAACTCAGCAGTGCCAAATCTAACAGCTGTTGTGTTGCTTGGGAGAGATACAGAAGTCCTCCAGAAATATGGTTCATGCCAGCAGTGTGGATACCCTGGGGAGCTTTTGCTAAAGTTGTGTTGCTCATGCTACGTTGGAAGAGCAGTCCATGCTCTGGTTGGGCTCCTCTGTTCAAGACCCACAGCGCGGGAAGATCCATTCCTGGTCTCGTACAAATCAGTGGAAAACTTGTCACTGAATTCAGCCAGGACAGGGCTCAGCTGTAAGTTCCATTTTTTCCATGGAAGAAGGGATTTGCTTGGTAGACAGCACCAATTTTTGTAATCATATCAAAGCGTTTTATTTCTACATTCAAAATATGAGGAAAATAGGTGCTGTCCTAATTCATGCTAGATGCTTTTAGGTAACGTGAGTGCTTGCTGCCTGGCTTTGGTTTTTTTTGTCCGTGTAATTATTGGACATCTCTGCCATAAGCTCCACTGGACATCTTTCCCAACCAAAAATTAGTGGGAAGAAACTTTCTCCTAAATTTCATGTATTGCTAATTGAAGCTCAGTGTGTTTGCATCCCTAAGGAAATGGCATGCCTTTCTGATACAGGAATTGCTGCTGTTGATTCTTATCTCACAAAGATATTTTGCAGCACTTTTCTCTCTTCAGTGCCTGGTGTGGCTTTGCTATAAGCTTTTTTCCTCTCTTGTTTCCTACTTCTGTGATTATCTGATGGCTGCAGCAGGCAGTGGTCTGACTATCTGCAGTTGGTTCCCATTCTTGTACATATTTTTATCCTTTTGAGCTAACACACAGTAATTGCTGTCGTTTTCACTGAAAATTAAGCATACAAGTAGCCATCGTCACTTGTTCTCATTTGCTGCCTGTTCTTCAGCATAATGGCAGATGCTGAGATACACTCAGCGCTTAACACTGAGCTCTGCCGTGACCAAGTGGAAGATGCTGACGGGCTGTGAAAGGAGTCTGTGTTCCCAACAGCTTCCTAGGGGATATGTCACTGGAGTTTACCCAGGTGGCCTCAGGTTGTGTTGTGGGTTCAGGATGGCAGGTGTTAATTTAAAGGGCAGAGAAGTGATCTGTCCACGTTTTGTCCCAGCGTTCTTCTCTTTCCATCAAGGGTGGTCGTACAGGATGGGTGAATACTGGGAAGTTTGTGTACATACTGTGGAGAAGAGCTTCTTTTGCGTATCTCAGATTATCTGCATTCAAGGCAAAGGTGTGTTAAGCAGATTTGTGAATAGGAGGTGTTGCTCAGGTAACAGCACGTTTGGTTTGCCCTGTGTTCATTAACTTAAAGAGGAGCTAAGGCAAAGGGTTTCCCTCCTGTGACGGGCACCTCTCTCCAATTTTGTCTTGTAATGTTGTGTAATCCACTTTAAAATCATCACTTGCTTGTAAATATTTTAATGTTTGAATACACTTTAAAAGGCTGTTAATATTTAAATCTGCACCCTGAAATGTTTTTTGCATGGCAATTAGAGTGCGGCCAGGGAACAGCGCTTCAGCTTAATGGCTTGTGAATTGAAATTGTAGCAATGTTGTTTTCTAACAAGTGTTTATGTAATTTTCAAGAGCAAGGATCAGTGAAAAGCTAAAATATTCACCATGTTGGAAAATATCAGTCTTTAATCCTGGAGCTATGAAATCCAAAATATGATGCATGACCCAGCAGGACTTTATCTTGGGTGGGAGATTGTTAGCTGGGTGATATAGATTTAGCCTGCCTCGGTTGACTTCAGAAATAATTCTGCTTACTAAATAAATATTCTTACAGAACTTCCACTCATAAGGATGGACTGGAAGTTGCTGTATTGAGCGTGTCGCACTTCAGGTGTAATCGCTATATATCATACATGGTCACAGAGACGGCCATCATAAAAAAATCATGGTGTAATCATCCCAGTCTTCTGCAATGACTCAGTTTTTCATGCTGATCCCTTTCACACCTATACCAAATTTACTTTTCATTACTGCTTGTTAATGTTCTTCAAATGGGTAGGTTTCCCTTTCCCATGGAATTTATTTGTCGGGGGTATTTTCTTCAGGATGTACCAAGTTTGTGTCCTTGGAGCCTGCTCACCCTCTGCAGTCTTCTGCCAGCCTTCCCAGTGCCTCTTGCTTATTTATTAACTCTTCCTAGTGATTATATTTACTAATTAATGCGTTCTCCCATTTCACTTAATGCCCTGTGGCCCTCTTAGGGGGATGTGACTGGACCTGTATCTGTCCATCAAGTGATCCTATGGATACCTCTGCTAACTTCCTCCCAAACAGAGGGGTGTCTGTTCCATAGAGTGTAATTACTAGGAAGCACCATGAATATCCTTGCGGCTGCTGGTTTCTTCCTGCCAGCTCAGCCACTTATAGCTATTAATGGACCTGACTGATGGAATGCGCACTATTCTCTATCAGCTTTTAAAACAATTCCTGACTATTAAACAATTTTAAAATTCCATCAAGTTCCTTTAAACCACTTCTTCATATAATTTTGGTTTTTAGGTGATTTAATTTATTTTATTAAACAAGTCTCTCTTTTTCTGAGCAGACTTTTTTCTTTAATTGTCACTTTTCTGACATCTGGTAAAGTATCTCCCTCATCAGTCATATTTTTCCATTAATTCTCCTTCCCAGCTAATTTTGCCTGTAATAGCTTTCATTTTTGTGATTTGGGTCTTTTTATTGTACGCATTATTCTATAATTACTGTTTTGAACTTATTATATTTCACATGCCAAATGCAATCAAGTTGAGGAACTGGAGCACCTGGCTGCTACTATTTTTGTTCTTTCACTCCTCATTCTGTGTGAAGATGAGATCTGATGTGGCATTTCTGCCTGTACTGGAGATCTTGGAAGGTGAACATTCAAATTGCAGCTTAGCTTCAATTAAACACTTGGGTCTTACAAGACGTGGATAGGAGCTCATCACTGATGGCATTGCTGGGTCAGGCACTTGCTACTATGGCCTCATGATCCCAAAGCAGCTGCCAGTTGGGCATCTGTCCCCAGTGGGACCCTCCCAGTTGTCCTTACTGGAACCTCTGCTGCAAAAGTATTTGCTCTGTCTTCTCCCTGAATGACTTCCCAAGCTGACAGCATCCAAGAACCTCATTGCAGATTTGAGGACCCAAGCACTCGGCTTGTGCTTTCCTGGCCGCTGCACCAGGAGTGCAGAAAACACAGTGCTGCATCTGACAGCATCAGGGTAGCTCCGAAATAGCTGCTAAGAAAAAATAGCCAGTAAGCTCTTTTATGTTTTGCCTCTTCTCCTGGAGAGCCCTAAAATATTTGAGTTATTTGGTGAAGTAGCCTACTTGTCACGATCTCTCTGTATTGATTATCCTTTGTGTGATAATGAAGATGCCACTTAGGGCAGGCTCTTGATGTGGTGATGCCTCTGAAATGAATATTGGTAACAAACCTTTCTTCAGGAATAGATTCACCCCTGCGATGAGGGAAGCTATAGCATTTTACTGCACGTTTCAGCAGGCAGAGATCTTGGACAACACCAATTAGTGTGGCTCATTGGTGGGGGATATTTAGTTAAGTAATTGGTTATGGGCCCATGTCTTCAATCCTTTAACTGGATCAATGACTTAACCTAGCACAGCAATTCCTAATTCCTTTATGAAACTTTGCCTGGATTCCAGTCCAAGAGCTTGCTGTTTTTTCATTAGTGGTTATCTAGGAAAGCAGCTAAGAGCAGCCTTTAGAATTGGTGTCGAGAGTGACGTTAGAGGAATATTTGTTCTTACTTGAGGAGCAATAAATCATTTTAAAAGGAATGAATTGGCCTGAGAAAAATCTCACAATTAATCAAGTGCCTGCAGCGCCCCTCTGCCTGTGAAAGCAATCTTGCCCCCCCCCCCCAAACAGCTAAACTCCAAAACAAAGATAGGAGGTGTGACTGCTGGAGATCTTACTGAGATGGGGTTTTTTTTGAAAATTATTTTTTTGTGACCTTAAAAACTGGTAATTAACAACTATATCAAGAGCTATATTTGGAGAGAAGATTATCTGAAAAATGCCTGCGTGTGGTTTCTTTTTCTAGTGGCTCAATGTCTGAGACAGGCTGAAGTTTATACCGTTGTTTGAAGGGAGTCATTTCATTTGAGTGAAATCTGCAAAGAGGTAATTATGGTATCTGTTATACCAGAGAGGTAATTATGGTATCTGTCGTACCAGTGGACCAGACCTGGAAGTGCTTTACTTGCTAGAAACTCAAAATTAGGTTGATTATAAAATTTGAGAAGTAATTTGGAATTGGCAGATGCGACCCAGTAGACACAACAGCACAATACTGTTCTTGGAAAGAATGTGTGGGTGCAGATAACCATTAGTGCAAGGGGGATCTGGGAGGCAAATTCAGTGGGAAGGGGTGTAATCCTGCTGCATAGGATGAAATCTTATTCTTGAGGGAATTGGCAGAAGCCCCAGGGCTGGGCTGGGGCAGTCATCCCCTCAGAGATGGGGGCTGAGCTGGGATAACACGTCCAGTTTTGGCCAGCACACTTTGAGAAGGGTATGGAAACACTTTACTAGATCCCAGAGGAGATGAACAAGAGCAATGAGGCAGTGGGATCTATTTCCAATGAGAAAATTGTACAATGAAGTGGATTAATTTCCTTTGAGGGAGTGAAGAGAGGTAAAGTCTTAGTGGAGAAGGCTGTGAGAAAATGCAGAGCAATTCCCTGTTCTTCAGCAGCAGGGAAGGGGCAACCACCTTCAGTGGGATATTTTAGACAAATATTTTGGAAAAAACTTCTAGACGTTAGGATAGATAAGCACCAGAAATGGCTACTGCAGGAGAAACCTGTTTTGAGGGAGGTTTTAGTAACAAGTCAGACAACATCCAGCAGGTGCAGCTCCTCACCGTGCCTGTGCCCTGTATGTGCTGCAGCTCCCTCTGTCCCGGCTTTCTCACATCTGTCCCCACATGCACTGTACATCCCGGCCGGTCCCTCTGTCAATGACAGTCAACGTCCTGGCAGAGAAAGTCCATGGCTAATCCATGCAACAGGTAGACTGCAGTGGCGCCACTGGGATGAGCAAGAGCACGGTGGTTTAATCCTGACCTGGGGGGACCACCTCAGGGGTGAAAGGGTGCTCAGTCCTGTGGAAGAGTATTATAGGATTAGGATTGATTTGCTTAGGGGTCAAATGGGCAATCCTGGATTTCTTTTGTGAAGCCATAGCGGAAATCTAAATTGCAACTCTAGTTATAAAATCTAAAAAGTGAAAAAGCCCCTATCTGTAAAATCCATAAAAGCTGTTTATAGACACCTTTCCAATCTTCTCTTGCCAATGGAAAGGAGAAAAAAGTCAAGGTGGCTGGTCTTGCATGTACCTTAGTGTTCAAGAAGCTAAGGAAACTAGGCGGGTTTTACGTCTTGCCTTAGTTAATTTGTATGCCTTTCCTCTTCCTTCTAGATGGTACCATGTTATATCTCTGTATGCCTGACACAACGAAGATTTTTCTTTCTCTGATATAAGAACTATATTTGGGATGTCACTTGAGGGCTGAGCTTTAAGATTCAACTCATTTAAAATGCTAAATTATTGGTCAAATTTTTGCAAGTTTTGAACACACCGCAGTCCACTTAAATCCTGTCTGAAGCTTCAGGAGTTTGACTGCTCAGTGATTTCCAGCCTGCTGTGAATATCCAGCCTCTGAAAATCAGGCTTATTTGTTTATTTGCTGAGTGGTGCTGTTTAAAGTATTGTGTGATGGATGAAGCTAATTGCCGAGCACTCCGAATACACCTGGTCTGGCACTCACCCTCCACTGGTATCCAACCCCCTCTTCTTTTTGAGCATCTGCATTATGTTGCAGGATCCTGTAACATGAGAAGTCAGGACTGAGCAGAAATGAACTTTGCGAGAGCAGTTAAGAGCATCTTGTGCTGAAGCAGCAGATGCGGCTGTTGTTTTCTGCAAGTAGATGATTCCCTAATCCTCTTAAGGACAGGCTGAGCAAAATCCCCTTTGAACATTAGGCGCAGCTCTGGGCCAGGTGGCCTCAGCTTCTGTCACCGGCTTCGTGGGCTGCTTTGCTCTGAGAGACTCTCCGTGCTGCTGCTGAAAAGCCATGGTAAAAGCAGCCGAGCTGCCAAGGTGTGCGGGAAGAGCCTTGAGTAACAGCCAGCATCGTGGTAGTGCAAGACCTTTTGCCGAGCACAGCTAAGGGGTCCTGCATGTTCTTAGGTCCTCGGAGCCTGTGGGTGTCACGGAAATGCTGAGTGCCCATCCTAGCAGTAACAAGTGGGAGAGGGCAAAAATAAAAAGGGTTGGCAGCGAGAAGTGAGGGACGAATGAGATGGTATGGAAAAGCTTAATGTTGTGAGCTGACTTGGCACAAGGAATATTTTGCAACTCCCTCTGCCTTTCTCCGGGGAAAACCACTCCTTTCGCTGATGTGTCTGGCCTGTGCAGTTGCAGAGGAAGATTTTTGCACATGGTTGGATTCTGAATAGTGTGGTGACGGAGAGTGGTCAGGAGGTGGGATGGTGGTCTGACACCTGCCATCTCTTCTCAGCCCTATCCTAGGCTTTTTGTGACCTTAGACAAAATATTTCATCCTGGAACATGGAACATACCCAACTCTGTAAACAGTCTGAAAAAAGGACTTGGAAACTGAGATACTTCCCCGACTTGCCTTAAGTTGATACTCCTTGTACAAGCCAGTAGTGACCCTTTAGAAAGTCCTATTGTCCATTAAATAATAATGCTTAATTAAAATGCTTAATAAAACATACTCTCATCAGAAGTCAAAACCCAAGCTCCATCCCATTGCTTTCCTTTTTCAGTGCCCTTCAGTACCCTCTTTCCTCCCCCATCTCCTTGCACCATATTCAACCACCAAAGTCTGCATCTTGAACATTTCTTCTAAGCCCATCCTATTAACTGCTGCGAGGAGTGATGAAGGCCATGTGTGAATGCCATATGCCACCTTCATATTTGCAGAATAACACTGAAATTACTGTAAAGACAAATGGCTTTGAGATTATTGGGCCCACTGTTGAATGAGACAGGAGCCATAGTGACGGAGGATACGGAGAAGGCAGAGTTATTGAATGCTTTCTTTGCTTTGGTCTTTACTGCCCAGCCTAGCCCTCAAGAGCTCCAGGCCTTGGAGAAAGTAATGGGGAAAGAGGAAGACTTCCCCTGGGTTGAGGAGGATCAAGTTGAGGGATCAGTTAGGTCAATTAAATATTCACACATCATTGGCCCTGATGGGATGCATCTGAGAGTGATAAGGGAGCTGGTGGAAGTCATTGCTGGGCTGCTCTCCACCATCTTTGAAAGGTCCTGGAGAACAAGTGAGGTGCCTGAAGACTGGAGGAAGGACAGTGTCACTCCAGTCTTCAAAAAGGGCAAGAAGGAGGACCCGGGGAACTACAGGCTGGTCAGCCTCACCTCCATCCCTGGAAAGATGATGGAACAGCTCGTTCTGGGCGTCATCTCAAGGCATATGGAAGAAAAGAAGGCCATCAGAAGTACTCAACATGGATTCACCAAGGGGAAATCATGCCTTAGCCTTCTATGATGGCGTGACTGGATGGATAGATGAGGGGAGAGCAGTAGATGTGGTCTACCTTGACTTCAGCAAGACGTTTGACACGGTCTCCCACAGCATCCTCACAGGGAAGCTTAGGAAGGGTGGTTTAGATGAATGGACAGTGAGGTGGATAGA
>VXBO01002227.1:416171-439769 GCA_013400135.1 Rhinoptilus africanus | reverse complement strand
GCTACCAAGATGATTAGGGGACTGGAACACCTCTCTTATGAAGAAAGGCTGAGGGAATTGGGTCTTTTTAGTCTGGAAAAAAGACGGCTGAAGGGGGACCTTATTAATGCCTATAAATACTTAAAGGGTGGGTGTCAGGAGGATGGGGCCAGGCTCTTTTCAGTGGTGCCCAGTGACAGGACAAGAGGTAATGGGCACAAACTTGAGCACAGGAAGTTCCACCTAAACATGAGGAGGAACTTCTTTACTTTGAGGGTGGCAGAGCCCTGGCACAGGCTGCCCAGGGAGGTGGTGGAGTCTCTGTCTCTGGAGACATTCAAAACCCACCTGGACGCGTTCCTGTGCAACCTGCTCTAAGGTGGCCCTGCTCTGGCAGGGGGTTGGACTAGATGATCTCCAGAGGTCCCTTCCAACCCTATGATTCTATGATTCTATTGTTTTCCTTTCAGTTTGGTAGACACCACTATTTTTGTCCTTGTTTTAACTAGCCAAAGAATTTTGGTAAGCCATAATTCATCTTTGGAATGACACAAAATGCATTGTGGGAGCACATCAAGGCTGCTAAGTTCTCTGGATTTTGGTGAAGATAATTTTGGAGGGTGCAATACTGAGGTTTTTACTTGGGCAAATCTCCCGCTAACTCTTCCAAGCCTACCATGTTAAAGTCATCAAGAGGAGATTATGAAAGGGTTTGAGACTGTATGTGGTATGTTTCTGTAATGTATTTTTTGTGTGTCCAAAGCAACTGGTATTAACTTTATTTCCATGTTTTCTGGTTTATTTTTAATCCCTTCACCACTCTGGCTCATCTGTTGTAAAAAGACCCTTCCTGACATAAGAATGAGGTAAAAATTGCCGGCCTTGCTTCCTTTGTAAAAGACGGTGATGGCAGGGCCTAGGGTTGCCAGTAGTAACAACTTCAAGAGGGAGAAGATAACATTTTAGTGCAATTAAACACAGCAGCTTTTCTGTGGTGACATGCACCAGCCTCACTTAGTCCTTGTGACTCAAGATTCAATTGATAAATCAGCTGGGACTCTGGAAGCATTTTTAGGCTAGAGAAGGTGTTCAACATCTTGCTGTTGGTCAACTACTGACCCTCTTCTACAGATTATATATGAATAGTATGTAAAATGTAAGATATGTCAGTTCACAAAACAATTTCTAGATACAGATTGTGATTTTATTGTTCTTCTGGGAGTTTAAAGAAATGTGCCCATTTCAAAAGAGCTTCCTTCTTAACTGTGTCCTAAGAGCCTGCTGGAAGTCCAACACCTGCTGTGGAAGTCCAGCTCTGTGATTCAATCATTCAAGCAGGAATAAACTGCCCTCTGAAGGTATTTTCCTCCGTTCAGTATCTTTCATCAATGAAAGTGCTGTTTACAAAAAGAGACCACATGAAAGGAAGGAGTCTGGGGTCTCAGCTTTCAGATGTTGAAACACGCAGTTGACTTGAAGTTTGGTAATCCCCAGATCTGTTCCTGACTCAGCCCCTGCTTTTAAGGATCCTCAGTCTTTCTGGGCTTGGGTGCAATTCATGAGTAGGTAAAAAGATGATTAAGAAAAAAATTAAGGCAGTATTTGCATCAAATTAGCTTTTAACAAACTGTATGGCATGGGACTGCTGCAGCATTATGAACTTTTTTTGGCTTCAGTGGAGCTACTCTGCATTTCCCCTGATGTAAAGAAGATCTGAATCTGCCCTCTTGGCTGCTCCACTTCAACAATTGATTCTAAATCAGCCTCACTATCCAAACATGTAGAATTAAAGATTCATTACTAATTACGTAGCTGCAATTCCTGACTATTTTTCGTCCTAGTTTAGGCAAAATCTTTTTGACATTTAGCAGATTGACATTCTCATAGCATCTCCACAACAATCTGTCCAGTTTGTTTAAGAAGGCAACATTTTTGGAAGAAACTGCAGCATCTCTGCTGGAAACTCAAGTACCTGGCAAGAGATGCTTGAGATACTTGTTGAGCTGGCCAAGTTCTGCTGCTATGCTTAGTGATTGCAATGGGCAGTTGTGTGACCTCATGCATCTTCGACTGTCCAGGTTTCACCTTATGTTTTCTGCTGGATGGTTTAGGAAAGAGCAACATGGAGTGACAATCCTCAGCAAGAGCCATGTTGCCGTGGATGGTTTGTTCTCTACAGTGCTGCCTGGCCTCTTTGGTGAGAGGTGACTGATGCCAGCATGACACATGGTCATATGTCTAGTGTGTTTGCACATTTCCTCATTCTCCTGGTGGGGAAAATAACTGCTTGCTGGTCAGATGTTGTCATCAATATTTTGAATGTTGACTGAATGTTTGACTCACCTCAGGGAAGGTATAAAGTGCTGGATGAAGGTTACTGTTCCTAGAGGACTGGAGAAGACTGGAGCAGAGGGGAAAGGTTGTCGTTTTATGACTGTATTTTAAGGGTCTACCTGGTTAAGAAGTAAACCTGTCCTAGGCTAAGGACACAGGACCTATGTCCTCTGAAACCAAATAACTACTGAAGGGCAGTCATCAAAAATATCCATGACAGCGAAACAATTTACCCCCTGCCTGGGGGCTCTCAACTCCACCTGCGGACTGCATTTCTCCAGCTGCCCAGGTGTATAAAAATACTTCAAAAAGGCATTCTCTATTGTTTTCTGTTGTAGGCAATGCTCTCCCAGGTCTTTACACCTCATGCATGTCACATTTCAAAGTGATCATGCTGACCTCTGCTGATGCCTGTGCAGGTCAAGATGGGGATGAATACATGATGTGTGCTCGAGTGACGCTTGATGTTCCTTGTTTATTTGTTTGTTCTTTATCGTAGTAGTTTGGTGGCTGCAGGTATTCTTACATCTTGTGGGGCAAATAGGTTACCTTACAGGATCAGCCGTGCTTTGTAGGCAGAAGTGGTTTCCATGTTTGTTTTTTTGCATAATTTACTGCACAGCAACACTCATTTTCTGTTGTACATGATGAAAGGTACTGAATTCCAGGTTAGCCATATTAAAGTATGCACTACTTTTGTTACAGTCCTTTTTGGCCATAGTGAAACATAGTGGTGGCTTTGGGTGTTACTAACTGATTCAACAAGGGTTACACAAAGTTCAGCCTTTTAGCAGATACTTAGCTTATCTGTACTTGTCCCTATTGGAAGATCACTGTTTATTCTCATTTTGAGCTCCATGATTTGGATAGCTTTTTACACATTGCTCATTATAAATTATACTTAGTGTGTTTCCATTTGGCCCGGATTCCTCTCTGTTTAAAAGCTTATTCCAGGATTTGTTCGCTATCTCTGTTTCATATTCAAGTGGCCCTTTTATAACCTTGGTGAGAATTTACATGTAATTTAAAGCCTTGTGTCCAGTTTCAGTTTACAGCCCCCTTTCATTTATGGCACAAGCACAGACTTTGTTCTCCTGTAGATACAGCAATAAAATCAGTGTTGTTGAAAAGTGCTGAAGTTGCAGACAAAACTTACTGGCAAACTGGTTGCTGTCTTCATTTCGGAATGGCAGTGGAGAAAATACGAGGGCAGCACTGAGCCAGAGCATCAGTGATAACACAGTAGCAATCAATACCTCTCAACTAAATATTTACTGATGGATGCCCACTTGTCAAAACTTCACGGTAAAAAAGGCTGGAATAGATAAAGAAGTCCTTTCCCTCTTGCCCAGGGGTCTTTGACTTCAACTGAAAGATAAGTTCGCCTTTGTTCTTTGTTGAAGAGGGCGTATGACTTGCTTAGGCATTGCTTACTCTGCCTGCTGCTTTGCTGTCTAAGAGGCCATCTATTAAGTAGTACACTGGCAGAAACTTATGCTCTTTTATATAGCACTTGTCATTTGAAGATCTCCAAATCTGTCCAAAGTGGAGGAAATTTATCATCTCTCTTTTGTAAATTTAGAAACTAGAAACAGACATAGACACTCAAGGTCAGAAAAGCATTGCCAGCACTGGAAATAGAACCCAGCTCTTTTGAGTCATGGTTTCTGATCTTGCTAAAAACTAGATCGCAAGTGAGGAAAGGAAACCGGTTCTTAAAACCACAATTATTAATTTGCTTCTGAACTTATCTTCTGTTGCAATTAAGTTGCTAGGCTGCCATGGTCTCTTGTTTACCCATGCAAGATAACAATATAAAGCTGTTTGCACAGTGTAACCCAAAACATTGCTTTACACGCAGTGTCAGTAAGCCATAGCATAGCGCAGGAGCGCCCGTGCATGCTCTGGGAGAGTCGAGTCATGTGGGCCAGCATTGTCCTGTGATGCAGCTTCAGCTGTAGAGCTGGATCCAAAGGAATGGGGATTGTCTACCCGTAACTATGTACAGAGCCTGGCAAAATGACATGTTCATCCTGCTTTGATCCAAGATGTTGCTGAAATGTAAATAGTATAATAATATATTTTTAGATGCAAAGGCAGGGAACTTGTAAGAGGCAAATGGAAAATCCTCATGTGTTGCAGCGTCCAGAGAACCTGCTATGTTTTCTTGCCTCCTCAAGTACTGTTCCACTCACTGTTAGGAAGTAGGGAAGCACTTGGTAACCTAATTTGGTACCAAATACAAGAGACAAACAAAAGTTCTTTGTGCAGAAGAGCTGCAGAGACTTTGTCTTCTATATGCAACTGACTTGGAGAACATTGCTGCTGCTTTTAAAGATACCAGATGCTGGCTTGCTGTGTGAGGCAGCATCTCCCTGGGAAGGACACTCTCCTAAATTCCACCAGTCCACTATTGGAGAAAAGGGAACTCATTTTTCATCCTTGTCTCTGGTGGAGTCATCTCCTATCTGTGAATCACAAGTCATCTCTGCTAGCGGTGGCTGGAGCCTTGACATCATGAAAACATTTCAGTTGTATCTATGGTCTGTAATTAGTCCCCATCATGGTATTCAAACATCTGCTCCCTGGGGAAGACCATTTGCTTCAGTATATTGATTTGGAAATTGTATTGATGTAGACAGACAGCAACATCAGATTCGGAATCTTGAATGCACTTTCCAGACTCTGGATATCTTCAGGCTATCTACTAGGGAAAAAATTTGGAAGTATTTCCAGTGAATTCACTGAAATGCTAAGTCATGTAAATTCTCAACCTTTTTAGCTATTGCTGTTAGTAGACACTCGAATAATGGCACAAAGAAGTAACGTTCACTGCCTCCCCCTCCGCGTTCAGCCCAGCATATAGTCTGGTGGGCTTGGGGACAGCAACTTAATGGGATCCCTTTGTTAAAAGGGGCATGTCATCTCTTAAATGGAGGGCACCTTGATCTGATTGGAAGATGATGGGGGTTGTTTTTATGGAATAATACAACACAATGTTTCTGTGTCACATTGACGTAATAGCAACTTTAAAAATCCTCGGCTTGAAGGTACTTTGGGGGACTGGTGCATCCAGCTGCTCTAAGAGCGGCTGTGAGTCTGAGAGAGAGCCTACCTCTTGCTTTTTCTCAGTGACAGTGCTGGGAATAGATTTTTTTCTTTTTTCTGCTTCTGAAATGGGAACTAATTGAATGCTGAAGACCATTTGTGCAAGCCGCTGCTGAAATGAGGTGATAAAAATTCCTGAAAGGTCTGTTAGTCTAAAGCACAGTGAAGGTGTCTGCTGTGCTTTGCTGCAAGATATCCCAGCAGACTTGTTGTGTTAAAGATGAAAGCTTGCAGAAGGGATGGCTATCCTATTGTAATGTCTTTGCTGTATTAAGGTATATAACCTGAAAGTCTTTCTTTCAGGTTCTGTTGGGTTTTTTGAAGTCTTGTCTCCTTCCTTATCTTTCGGTTTTGCCTGTTCAGGAAAGGTGCTGATACAGGGCACAGTAAGAGTGAAAACTAAATCTTGATGGGATAAAGATTTTTTAAATAGAATGCTTTGAAACTGTCTTCAATTAATACCCACTTATGTCCAAAACCCAATGGGCGGTTTAGATTCCTGACCTAGAGGTTAAATGCTCCTTGAATTCCCTTTGATTATCCTCATTTTGAACAGACCTGGTGATTGTCAGGGTCATTCAGCAGCACAACCAGCAATGGCCAGATTTCATATTCCTGTCTTAAAGCTTAAAACCAAGCTGGAAAAGAAAGCAAGCCATCCTGTATTGTCCAGACTGTTGAAAGCCTTTGGGATGATGAAGAACTGATGCTGTTCATGGTCCCACCTTTGCTGAGTGTTCTACAGTTTATCAGTAGGATCTTGTTGAGTAAGTTTATTGCTCCTATCCTGCTCAGGGTCTCAGCTCACCTGATAGATATGTAGGTATCTTGAAAGCTTTGAAGGACTGATACAACATAGGAAAACATCTAGTTTTTCTTCTTCAGCCCTGCTTGTCTCAAGGTAGATGCTGTAAGCAATAGTGAACAAATTTAGGATGAAGCTAAACCAAAGCTGTATGCTTGGTGGTATAGCTGTAGATTTTTGTCTTAATTCCTTCCAACTGTGGAAACGTATATATATTTGTAAGGTACTGAGTACCTTGGTCTCTTAAGCTGTAAAACATTTAGGACCTGTGGGATTTGACAAAACACCTGGCTGTTTTTCTCTCTGGCACATCTTCTTCTCAGTTGTATGATAGTGTGAGGAATAGCTCATGGTTAGAGGATGGCCTAGGTCTACTCTAGTTGTAGAAATAGGGCAGGCATTTTCCACCAGTGCCGTATCTCTCTGTTCTGCCCCTCTAACTTCTCACTGCTCATTTCACAAATGAAGCTCCTGGACCAGAGGCTCTGGGGCTATCTATGATGGAGGTACCCACTGCAGAGGCATAGAGAATACCATCCTTGAGGTCAGTTGCTAAACTCAGTCACCTTAAAAGCAAAGTAAAAATGCTCTTTGTGTTTGTTTGTGGTTTCAGGTTGTTGGGTTTTTTGCATTTTGGGGTTTTTTGTTTGTTTTTTTTTGTTTGTTTTTTCCCTGCAACGAGCTTTTAAATGTCTCAGCTAGATGCACTGCTTGGTAGGATTCAGCACCCACAGGATTCGATGCATAAGGAGAGGTTGGTCTCCTGGACACACCAGGGCATCACCCTACAGCCTCCCCTTGACCGCAGCTCTTCCCATGCTATTTCTGGAGTCATTTAGGTTCCCCCATATAACCGCTGCTGCCAGCATGACCACCTCTTACAGGCAAGTAGAAAGAAGGAAAAGCTGAACCCAGTTCATGTGTTTTCATCACCTCCAGGCAGATCTGGTTATGAATAATATCGCTGAACTCCCTACACTGTTTGCAGGGAGAAAGAGCCCAAGCCCAGGGTGTGCGCCTGGCAGCAGGCTCAGTGTGGTATGTTGCTGTTCTACAATGTCATCCAGGGGCTGTTCAAAACAAGAATCACTCATGGTTTTATGCTAGTGTATATTTAGGAAACCTGAACTAGACCACGTGAGAGATGTTCAAGCGAGATAGAATATCGCTGGGCTGGGCAGTGCTGAGGGTAGGAGACAGCATCATGCTGGATTTCCTGCATCCTCCGCTTCGGCAACTGGATATTTCCTGCCGTCTCTGCTTGCACATGCTCCCCTCTGCTTGGCAGGCTGCGTGGTGAAAGCTAGCTGTCTCCTTCCAAACGTCTGAGGTGTCAGATTGCAGCAACGCTAACAGTGAAAGGAAGGGTGTTAATCATGCTAATAACTACTTGATCTTCATGTTTACCTACCAGAGTCTTGCACATTTTGCCTCTGTAGACCAAGTGCGTTGCATGTACAGCAGTTATTTACGTCTCTGTATTCTTCCCATAAGGATCCCACCCTTTCATCCTGCATTTTGGAAGCTCCCTGCATCCCTGGCTTAACACAAGGACTGTGGGGACTTCTGAAGATTTCCCTTCCTCTCCTTGCTCAGGGTCTGCATATCCCATGTGCCATTTCTCACAAGCCAATGGTTTGCATGGCCCCTTTTCTCTCTTTGTGGGAGAAGTCATGTAACTTCTGATTTTCCTATAAACTTTCTAGTGATGGGAGACAAGTGAGATGAAGAGTTTTCTTAGCCACCACTACCTGTTCAGTTCACCTGCATGTAATTACAGAAGCCGCAGCTGTAGCATCTGCAAGTTGAATGCAAACAGATCTGCTCCTTTTTTTCCCTTCTGATTTTTTTTTTTTCCCTAATGATCTCCCCCCAGATCGATAGCTTTCTGCCTCACGGTGCCTGGAAGACTTCTTTTCATTTTGCAAGAGATGCAGCAGGGTGTTGCAAAATTGTTGTGCTCAAAGAGAGCAAACTGTTTGCTTGTGATCTGACCAGAATACCTCACTCTTCTTACCATTTCAAGTCAGGAAAACTTTTATCTATGGGTTGTCCTTCCAAGCATCTCTGACAGGCACAGGCCCTTGGGAGATGCTCTGGTGTAGTTTACAGCAATCTCCCTCTATCGATGGGCAGCTGAATGAGGAATCTGTTTTGCCATTACTAATTTATCGAGCTGTGGCAGCGTGCTGCCAACGAGCACAGAGCAGACTGTGGCATTGAGCAAAGCAACTCAGACCCAGCCTGGCTAATACAGCAATTTAGAGGTGCATTTTGTTTCCTTGTCTCTCTCTCTTTTTTTTTTTTTTTTTTTTAATATGACTTAGCAAACAGTGCTGTGTTCCACAAGTGGAAAAAGCAGTCGACTCGGAGAGAAGAGGAAATGTGTAAGGAGCAGCAAGTGCTGGGGCAGCGGTTGCTGCCCCACTGCTACCTGTCCTCATGTTTGGAGGAGAAAGCCCTTCTCTCCGTGGCTTTTCCTTGGCTCACATCTGGATAGAGCAGTCGTAGGGATGACCTTGTGCATCTCCATCCCACCCTCAGAACCACAGAGGGGTGAGCAAAGTCTGGTTTAGGATGGGAGGAAGGTGGGCATGTGAAGGGGCTCTGCTCCACATGGAGAGAGAAGCGATGATTAATTGGTGAGATCCATCCACAGCCTTGGTCTTACTCTGGCAACTACCAGAACAGGCTCTGTCCTGTAAGGGACATTTTGTTCTTAAGCCTTGAAGAAAGTGCATTAGTCATGTTCTGCCAACAGCTGATGGTGTAAAGACAGCAAAATAAGCGAGCTGCAGTTTATGGGGGTGCTGTGGACATGTTGTTATCCTCTGTGGACTGGGCATGGAGCAAACCCTGTAACTCTTACCTAGGGTTACAGCTGTGTTTCTTTCAAGATTTCGTTGCTGTTGAGTCAGTCATCCTCCAGAGTCCCTCTGGATGCTGAAGATAGCACGTGCTGACTAAAGTTGCTGCATGGGTGACCTCTGGGAAAAGAGGCTTTGCTTTTGATCCAGTTCCATTTTCATGTCACAGGCAAGAAAAATCAGCCTTGAAATTGCCACGTTGCTAACAGCATGAGCAGAGAAGCCCAGGATAGTGGGGGCTGCACAAAACTTTCCCCGTAGAAGGTGGCCTGGGAACTGCAGGAAAGATCCCTGTGGGCTGCAATAGCACCTCAGACTGGGTGCGCTGTGTGCAGTGAACAGTTTCAGTTATCCCCATTCCCTATTCTTTAATTGCCTGTGGTAAATCTGGGATGTTTATGTGTGTGTTTGTTATCTAAAGTTTGTCTTTGCCTGGTTGAACAATTAATTGCTTATGACCTGTTAATAATGAGTTTTCATTCACTGCTCACCTCCCACGTGACAGATCTCTTCATGATAGTGTCTCTACTTACTGGTTGGGTGATTGCAGCTGTCAGATTTGGAATGGGAAATATACTTTCTCCAGACATTCCTATTAGCACTGTTTTGCTTGCCTGCACATTTATCAGTGGTGAATACAACTTATTTCTACGTGTGGTGGGTTTATATGTGCCATTAGTGGTCCTAGTTGCCGGCTGGGGTTAAACCATGACAAGAGCATTGCAAATGTCTAAGGTCTGGCTGAGGGAGAACGCTGATATCGTGGTCACATTGTTAGGCTTGGGCAATGAGGAGAGGCATTCATGCTGTTTGACTTCTGCATCTTTTAAATTTAAAGTAGGTTTAAAACATTTTTTTTTTAAGTTTAATGCTATAAATACTATTTGAATATGAAGAAACAGCAAAAGAACTTGCTCCAGCAGAGAAGCTTCCTGTACATAAACAGAATCAGAAAAGATACTGAACTTAAACCACATGAGATTTGCCATTTCTTTGGAGCTGGTAATGACGAACTTGCCGAGTGTCACAGTTGGTCTATCACCAGCAATGGTCCATTAAAATGTTGTTTGTTGCTTGGCTTGCGTCCCTTATGGGAAGAGGGGCAGAGGAGCAGGCAGCTCTCGAGCACTGTGGTCCTAGTTCTGTGTGTCTGATGCTGGTTGCCTCTCGCATCTCATCTGGGGTCTGACCAACTGCTGGTCGGGGATGACAAGTCTCAGGTCCTCAAAGGACTTGGGATCTGACTTGTCTGTGACATCCCTGGCTCTTGCTGGCCGTGTTTAGATGTCAACATTCATCCGGCATTACTCTTCCTCCTCCACACCTTGCCTGGTGTCAGAGTTTTCTGTCTCCTTAGTGCCTCTTCATATTAATCTTTGCATATTTAAAAAGGGGGAAGAAAGCCAAGTGGTGTCAGGCTCCATTGTGCGTGCTGCCAATTCACCCTCTTACAGCCCTACTCTGTAATTTTTCATTTGTGACTAAGGGGGAATCATTCCACTTACTGCTGCAAACTTTGTTTTCAGAAATTTCTAACAAGGTTTGGCAAGAATGTAGAGAGTAACTGAGGAACCCCCACATTTTCTTCTTTTAAGGACAAAACCTCTTCATTTTATTCTTTTGACTAAAAAAACATGAACACCTGACTTATTAGGTGAAAAACAGATGGCAGAGGCTTGAGGGATACTGTGTACACACAAAACATCTGCTATGCTGGTAGTATTTAGAAAATTATTATATCAGAACCTGTTGCATTTTGAGGGCTGTAAATTGTGGAAATGTCTCTAACAAACACCATTCCCACAATGGGACCTAACCCCAGATTTGACTGCCTCAAAATGCTAGACTTGGATCTAGTTGTGGGGGCTTGATGATGCAGTGCTACTTACCCAAAGGTTCATTGTTTGGGCTTAGTGGGAGATGATCTGTCTGAAGAACCTTTGGCTTTGAAGACTTTGGCCACTCTATATGTTAGGGACATCTGCAAGGGCAGTGTGTGAGTAGCAGTATGGGTCTGTCAAACAGGAATTTTAATCGTTCAGTTGTGGACAAATTAGCAGTGTAATTATGTAATTAGTTTTTCATGGTCCATTCAGTCTTGATGACTCTGTAGGGACTCTGCTGAGATGGCGCTGTGATGGTGTAACCGCTGTGTGGATAAAGACCCTCTGATGGCATTCTAGTGGCAGCATGTGAGCAAGTGACTTTTTTGGGGAAAGGTGACACATCTTTCCTACTATCCTGATCTATCAATATTTATCTTTACTGTAGGAATCTTGGAAAATATTTCCTTTGTTCTGAAGCTTTTCTTCCTCCTCCTGGCTGTGGGATCAGTTGTCCCTGCTGTCAGCAGAGACCATTCAGCAGCTGCCTCGCTCCTGTAGATGCCCAGGAGAGGAGCTCTGCAGGGCAGACCCCATGCTCCTGGCTGAGACTGGAGTTTCAGTTACTGATGTTCATTACTGATGGTGATATACTGAATTTGTGCTGAGCACAGGATGACTCCTTCACATCTCAGCAGTGTGGCCTTTTGCCACCAGGTTACCACTACATGGTGATGTTTGGTCAGCATCTATGCTAAGTGCAAGTGGTGCTTGTTTGGCCTCTAGCTTCAGCTAAACTCTCTGGTAAGTGAGATATCAGCAAAGATATAGCAGATAGATAGTTTTTAAGGCTGTCAACCATTGTGCAGCCTTGCAATTCTCATTTTTGAAACTATGAATACTGAAAAAATAGGTATGTTTAATGACTAGCACACTGCTGAGTATCTTCTTGGCTCTGTCTCTGTGGGCTGCTAAAATAACTGATGGTGAGATGAGGATTTCTACAGGTGCTTTCCTTCTGCAGTCATTAGGTGTTTCCAATGCGTCTGCAAAACTGCAGCCCTTGGAGTGATGCATATGATAGTTTCTGTGTCCCAGAGCTTGGTGTGTGCATGTGCCAGACAGACTGCCACTGCTGCCAGCCACGAGATGTGAAAGGCTGGAAAAACCTACTTGAGGTACAGACTAGCTCATGCTTAGGTTGTTTTAAAATAAAAATGCGCAAAGCTTTGCTCAGTAGGAATCTGTGCGCCTAAAATACATTGAGCAAAATTTTAAATTTTTAAAGTGGTGGGATTGAGACGTTCAGGGCCACGTTTCCAAGCACCTGCCATGCTGTCAAGGGTTGAATGTTTGCAAGTCTGACTGGAAAAATGATTGGTGACCCTCTTGCTGAGCTCTTTGTAAAATGTGACCTCTTTGTTTGCCATCTTGGTGGGAGTCGAGAGCTTTCTGAAATGTCATCTCTCCCACTCCCTTTATTTCTTCTTTTGTTTTTCATTCCTCTTCTTGCTTTTGGGCTGCTCTGTAGATTGCTCTCCAGTTCCTCATGTCATTCTTCTGCTGTCTCGCAGTGTGGGTCTGCTGCCTGCACAACTAATCCGCTGCGTATCCCTGGGTTTTGATGTGATAGTCCAAGCCCTGTTTCTCTATTCTGCCTTGTTATCTTCATTATACGTTCTGTGCCCCAGAGAGATATTAATTTCTGAATATCATACTTTCCACAGTGACTGCTCAGCGGCCATCTCATTATGATCTTGAAGATACAAGGCCAGATGCTTTCATTTATATTGGATAAGGACTTTGCCTCTGAGGCTTATATGATCAGTTCCCAAACATTAATAATTTACAGAAATATTTTGCCTTTTACATTCCAAGAACTTAAGTTTGAGGACTACTTCAGCAATAAATTATTTACAACAAATTTTAGCCGAATTCTTTTCTATTCTTGAGCACGCATCTTAATCTCTATGTTGTATTTTTATCTTTTTTTTCCTTTCACATGTTCTTTTGTTTGGTGTCTTTATAGATTTTAGCATGACTACCCAAATGGAAAATCTTTCTAAATGTGACTCAGCACAAGCAGCCTTTATAAGCTTCAAAACTCTCCAGATCATGACACCCTCATACTGTGAAAATGGAAGTTTAAAATCATCCACTATGTATGGTATATTATTTATCCATCTCATAGGCTATTAACTACAGCAGTTTGTATGAGTCTAACACAGCAAATGTCAGATGTTATTTCCATTTCTGCTTTTGTTTTGCTTCACTGGCAAAATTCTTATTGATTTCAGTGGTGGCAGATTAAGCCCTGCATATGTTTCATTTTCATGAGCCAGCAAAAATGTCTTTGCTCTTTATTGGGCCCATCTCCTTTAAATATTTCTGTGCCTCTTTACACAACTCTCCCACTCAAATTTTAACGTCTTCCCAAGTCTCCTTCCTCAGATCAAGTTGTCTAAATCCCGATGAGTATTGGCTCAGACTGTGGTCTTACCCAGATAAGTGTCCATCCCAGCTATGTGATAGAGGCGCTGCTTCTGTTCACTAGAAGGTGAAATAAGGCATTGAATAAAGGTGCTTTTCTGTGTCGCCTGAGTTCGGAGGTCAGGCTGTTAGGTGTTTCACAGACTTGCGAAGCAGCAGATAGCTGAATGACATCAGCAATAGATAGTGGGTTGTGGGGAAGGAAGTACCAGCTACTGATCTTTAGGTTTGCCTGAACAATATCCAGGAGGAATGACCAGCACGGAAACTCTGGTCTCTGAGCATCCAGGCACAGATGGCTCCCTGTCCTCCTCAACAAGAGCAGCTGGGAGTTGCTCTGGTCATTGAGGTGCGAGTTGCCCACATTTCATATATATATTCTCTTAAATAAACCTCTGCATTGACAGGTGGTACTGGGGTTTGTCTTGAAGCAAAAAACTTATGTCTGGGAAGACCACAAACTGCTAAGACATGGATCTTGAATAGGCTTCTAGCTGTTAAAAGAACCATCATCTGCAGTAACATCATGCCTGGGTAACATACAGACCTGTCCTGCTAACACTGAACATGCAGGTATTAAACTTTTCATGCCTATGTCTAATGTTCCTATCTTAATCTAGATGGATGGAAAAAGATTTATACTTCCAAGCTACCCTGTATTAATGAAAAACATTCTTCCCTCCTGTCCTCCAAACATACACTGCAGCTGTAGGGGAAATAATCTCTGAAGTGGGAGTGAGACCAGGGTCAGACCTTGGATGAGGTCTTGGAAATGTCAGTGGACTGAGTACACTGTATGTGAATTAAAAGTGAGTCACAGTGCAATTTGACGAATATCTGGTGGAATTTGGG
This sequence comes from Rhinoptilus africanus, assembly GCA_013400135.1. NCBI lineage: Eukaryota > Metazoa > Chordata > Aves > Charadriiformes > Glareolidae > Rhinoptilus > Rhinoptilus africanus. The sequence continues at coordinate 425,511 of VXBO01002227.1, read as the reverse complement.
GAGCACTGAGTGTCACCTGTCTGTGTTTTCTCTTTGGAGGTGATGTCTAGGTGAGAGTCAGGCTGGGATTCCCCTGGGAAGAGCAACAGTCTTCTATGGGCAAGGACACACTGCTGCCACCAAAGCTTTGGCATTGGCTCCTGAAGTTAGAAGGCAGGAGATGTGTGAAAATGTTCACTTCTACCCTGACAGGTCAGAAACATTGACAGAGAGTGTGGTGGCTGATCCACTTCCAGAGAGACATGTGAAAATTTGATTTCAACGGAGCAGTCTAGCTGGATCCTTGGTGTAACCCTGGTTAAAGACTGTGCCTGCATTATGAAGTCTCTGTTGCTACAACTGTGTTGACAAAGCTCTTGAAGATGGGCATTTTGTCTGTGTGGCTACAAAAAGCTAAAGTGGCAAAAGTCATCATAGTTGACACGTAGCTGCACAGGTAAAAATGCTTTTGTGCAGATAAAACACCTCCAGAACATTACAACAGCTGAGTTAAGATGACCTGATATGGAGAGAGAGATGTTCTGTTTGGGCTGATGTTGTAAATGATGTCATTGCTGATTTTTACCAGCTCTGGGGTATGGCTCACAGGTCACCCTAAGAAAGCAAATATCTGCACAGAATAGCTTAGAGGTTTTGAGTCATCCTGTGGAACATACACTTTGATCCTAATAAACAATGTTTATACCTCATTGAAACTCAGCTTCTTTGGTTCTGTGTAGGAATCACAAACATTATTTTTAGATCTTCATGTTGAACAGAGTTCAGATGTATTTTATCTGCTTAGTGAGGAGTTGTGCTGAGGTCAGATTTGGCCTATTATTAGGAATACATGAATTTAGTAAAATCTCTTGTTTATATCTAAGTTAACCATTTTTTGTTTCTCAGATAGGTCTGACTTAACTTATTGTCTTTTGGTATTAAAGATGTTTTCCTGTGTTCCACAAAAAACAAATAATAGTTTTGGAGGCTGAGAGAAAGAAGGCTGGGAAGAAGCAGACATCGAAGTGAAACATATCTTGAGTGGGGAAAAAATCAGTCATCCTGGGTTCTGGTTTTGTGATTATTTCCACATGCCTGGACTGTATCGCTATGCTATGTGCCACTAATGTCATTAGATGCTTTATGCCAGAGTGGATTTTTGCATATGCTGATGAGATTGCAGGATTGGGACCTTGATGAGTAAACGCTGCCAGTGCCGCATCAGCAACGTGGGGGTGTGTGCTGCACGGGGAGGTCTGCACCCTTCCAAACCCCTCCTTGTGCTGCACTTGTGGGCACGTGCCAAGCCGTCCCTGCAGTGCCGATATCTGCCTGGCTGGTTAACCAGCCTCCAGGCAGCAGAGTTTGTCCTCAGCCCTTTTTCAGAAAAGCAAACAAGAAAACTGTCTAATCAAACCCCACCTTGTAAAAAATGGGTATTTTTAACTGGTGCTTGGTGCTAGAGAAAAGCATGGTTAAAAATAAGCTTAATGTTCCTATTCAAAGGTGCCTGTGTGTCGGGAAGAAATGCCAGCCTCTCTCCACCCCATTTTTATTGCACTGGTTAGTGAGAATGTGAGACCTTGGGAGCCATCCTCATTCCCTTCATTCCCTTTGGTTCCTGGTGAAAGAAAAAGATATTTGATTGCTCCCCCCAGATAAAAATACAGAAGAGTCTTCTAGGCCAGAAAACAACTTCTTTTTTCTTTTTCTTTCTTTTTTTTTTGTTATTATTTGAGCCTGCCAGATTGGTCTGCTCTCTGCTCTCCAAGTGTGTGGGCGGCACAGAAGAGGATGCTGAGACAAAGAATGGGGGAGGGAGGAAGGAGAAGTGAAAAAGACCTTTGGATTAGAGGCATGGTGTATGGGAGGAAGAGAACGCAATGGCAGAGGCAGCGTTGTTTTGGTTTGTGAAAGTCTGCAGCAGATCAGAAGAAACTGGTAGGTCAGAGACACTCAGTCTAGCTGCTGTAGCGATCAATATATTAGCATGGTTTAGATCCTAGGCATACAGACATTTTTCTGCATTTGGTAATTTTATGAAGCTCGTGGCCTACTGATCTCTGATCCTGCCTCCTGGAAATGGGGATGTCAGATGGAGGGGGTGGCTGGAGGGCAACATAACCATTGCTCTGCTCAGTACAGTATTTGCATTTTATGTTCATCTGCTTTGTGCTTTGATAAAGTAGGTCCAAAACAAGCGGCATTTTGGGAGGTAAAGCTCTAATTTTTTGTAGTGATTAAATCCTGTTTTCCTGAGCTGAAGAACCAGTCTACTGCGTCTGGCTCATGGTCTTACATGATACTTTTGTGAGACTATTTTGAGTAATAGAAGAAAGGCGTTAAAAGATATAACAAGGGAGGAAGGGTAAATTTCAGATAAAAGTTGAGAAGCCACAAAGAGTGTAGGATGGGGAGGTAGAGGAGGGCAGTATCTGGTGAGGGAGAGCAGGAGACCAGAGAAGGGTGAGCAACAGATAAACAGAATGGGAAAGGGCAATGCATGTAGCAGTCATTACATTATTTGGTTTGTATTTACACCTGCAAGATTCATCTTGCCTGGTCTGGAAAATACACCCCTGCCATACGTTTTGCCCTTGGAGTATCTGACCTCCAGCTCCTTTGTTTCCTTGAAGTCTAACGTAAAAGGCCTTGCGAAAGCAGCCTTGTTAGGACAAGTTTTGTAAATAAATCCCATTTCCTATAGGATGGCCCTATAGCAAGAGGCAGGGAGGCTTCGGTGTGAGAAAGGTTGTATTGGTAGCCAGTCCTGGGAGAGGACTGGGGACTTTCCTCTGCAGCCCCAGGAGCTTTTCCAAGCCCAGGCTGAAACTTAGTGTGGGCACACGCAGTCGGGGACATTGTCTCGTGGATGTGTGGCATGGTCCTGCCTGCCTGTTTCGCCAACCCAGAAGGTTTCCTTTGGACCCTGCTGCCCTTCACCGCCCTCTCTGAAGGACTTTCTAGAGGGTAATAAAAAGGCGTTTCACTGCTGGGCTAATATTTACATCACAAACATACGGTGCCTCTGCTTGGTTACAAACATCGGTTTGTGGAACTGAGAGCTTTTCTCAGAAAGGGTGGGACAGGAAACACAGAGGTTATTCTCTCCTGTCACTGTATTTGATAAGAAAAATCTTTATAAATTACACGTCTACACCAATGGAACATTATTAAGATTACCAAGTCAAGTTCTCAAAAGCTCACACGTGCTGGAGTGGAAGTTGTCTATCTAACCTTCATTTGTACCCTGGTGCTCTCTGATTGACTTATCTGCCTCTTTGGTTTCACAGAGCTCCTGCCTGTGTCCTTTCCAGAGGGCATTGAATTAAGATTGTTAGAGGAAATTAACCTGTTGCTCGTAAGATCCTCATTTAACTTTCTTTGCAAAACCTCAAAATATGCTTCTTTAGCTCGGGCAGAGAGGCATCTCCTCTTCCTACAGGAATATTCGGAAAACAAATGTGGTGTTTGCTCAACAGTCACATGTTAAAGGGAAAATGCCATAAAAATGCTGATGGTTCCAGCTGGTAATTTCATTTTTCAGTGCGGAGTTTGGATGGTGCCGATGATAAAGTGTGAACAAGCTACTTTATATATATTTTTATATAATATAGTACCAGTATTCCCTGTAGCTCTGTGTGGAAAAATAGTACGCTTTTGTCGCTAAAGGCTGTCATAATGCCTTATCACATAGGATCATACCGTTCGAAGTTTGCAAACATTTTAATGGCTTGAAATAACAGATTTCTCGGTCCTGCCATGCTGTTGTCGTGCTGTGCCTCAAGTCAGAGTGAAAATAAAGATATCACATGAGACTACAGATAATCTTTGCTTGAAGATAGAAACTTTCATTTTCTTTATGGTTCTTAAGCTTGTTCTGAAAGCAAAAGCCAGCTTCATCAGGTGAGTGTTATGAATCATTACTTTCTTTTTTATTACAATGGCTTTTCTAGGGCAGTGCTTTTATTTTCGTTTTCCATTACATTTGGATAGGCCTGTGATTCTTTCGAAATGTGTTGTGCTTGAAGTGTCTGAAATGGCAGTGAGAGGCTAAGCTATTAATGTTAATTTAACATATAAATGAAGGTGAGGACTGGAGGCATTTGAAGGCACAGTTGGTGTCATCCACCGATGGAATGGACTAATACTTGCCCTCAGGAATGGGCTTTTGGCAGATTCCAGGGGGTATTGTCCCAAAGCAGGCATGGGTTTTCTGTATCATCTAAAAGCTGCTTTTCAGAAACACAGGTTAGCCCGATGTAAGGCTTTATTGCAACATGTGTCTTATGTTGAAATCTGTCATTTCCAGTCTATGCTACTTTGTACTGTCCCACGGGGTTTTTTCAATATATTATCCCAAAAGTATTCAAGGTGGAGGGGGCCACTCTTGGCTTTGGGGGCATTAATTTCTTTCTTGACACCCTATGCACTGAGTCACTGTCTTTGAAGATAAACCCAGTAGCCAGTGGGGGCTTGCGGAAGCATTTGCATGCTGATGGAAAAACATTGTGCAACTTGGCCTGAGGTCAGTTCGGTTCCTTGCCTTGGAAACCCTTCTGGTTGCTCAGCCGCCTGCCCCTCTCCAGCAGTGCTGTTCTCCTCTTCCACTCCTGCAGATGGAATCATAGAATGGTTCGGGTTAGAAGACCATCTAGTTCCAACCCCCTGCCCTGGGCAGGGACACCTCCCACTAGACCAGGCTGCTCAACGCCCCATCCAACCTGGTCTTGAACACTTCCAGGGATGGGGCATCCACAACTTCCCTGGGCAACCTGTTCCAGCGCCTCACCACCCTCACAGTAAAGAATTTCTTCCTGGTATCTAATCTAAATCTCCCCTCTTTCAGTTTAAAACCATTACCCCTCGTCCTATTGCTCCACTCCCTGATGGAGGTGGTCATGCAGGGAGGTTGTGATAAAACGCCAAGCGCTGGCAGGGTCAGAGTTAAGCCTGGGATGTCTGTGGCAGCTTTGGCTTTGAGTGAACAGGGGTCACAGCCCCCAGGCAGTGACATGAGACCTTGGGCTTTCCTGTTGCTGACGTGTTGTCTCCACCAAATCAATCTGCATCCTGGACATCCATTACAACACCTCGCTGATGTCTTCATTGCCCTACGGAGAGGCAGCCTTTACTGCTGCGCCACTGTGGCTCCTGTCATCAAAGCAAACGCAACTGATGTCTCATTTATGCTGAGTGCAAATGTGAGGTGGATATTCAGCCTAAAGAATTTCCCTGTCCTTAAATTCCCCATCCTGCTGTGCCTGCAGAGAATAGTGCAGGGATAATTGAGCACCTGGGTTAGTGGTTGCGGTGTCATAGTTTGTAGATTTGAGTGGTGACTTCAATTTTAAGAATTTCAGCCAGAATTTTTAATTTCCTCTGACTTACACATTGAGATTTGTCTTTCATCCAGAGCTGCAACTTTATAATAATGCTTAATAAACACATAACTCAAAGGGCTGCATAAATGTCAACTAATCAGCATACCTTTTACTAGGGCACTATCTGTATCTTTGCATTACAGATAAAGAATCGAAAGTAAAGATGTGTCTTTTGTTTCAGCCTCCTCCATTAATGGCAATAAATTAATGTTAAAAGGATGCATAGAATGTAAGATTTCCTAGCTCTGGTCCCTGTTTCTTGTGCACTAGGACATGCTGGTGAGATGTTTTCTCTTTCCTATTGAGAACATTGTTTTTCCTCTGGAGTTACAGTGGCAGAGGTTTCCTGGAGGAAATCTTTTCTCTGTACAGGTGAAGTTTCACCCCTAACAGCAGTCAGAGACTCAGCCGCTTTTTTCCCTGAGAATGCACTCCCCTAAATTCTCGCATCTTTCCTAGATGATCTCCAGCTATTTACTGAGAGCTACTGTATTGAATGAAAAAGGACAATTTCCAGTCAATCTGTTTGTTAACATAAATTGAAGTGCATGTGGTAATAGAGAAATTGATGGCATCTTTTTAAACATAAAAATCATTAGGAGAAGATTCCCTGTCCCTGGCAAATATCAGATTGATTTCCGCAGTTCCCTCCTTTCACCCATACTGAGATTCAAGGAAAATCTTTGGACTTCTTGGTGAGATGTCTGGTGGGATGTCTTGGTGGTTTCTTGGTGGGATGTCTCTACCTGCAGCACCGTTTAAGTGGGCGAAACCCCCATCAAAAGAGGTTTTATTGCTTGTTTTGTCTTGCTTATGAAAAGTAAACTCCAGTTCTCCATAGAGCCAAATCCAATCCCAAAAGAGTTTTAGCTGCATGAGGCTCACATGAACTGGATTTTCTTGTTCCTGTGCTGACCTATGCATATGTATAATCTTATCCTTGATCCCTATGAGATGGATTTTTTTTATCCTCTCCTTCTTCCCTGTCTCTTTGTACCTTTTTCTGTGCCTCCTCCTGTGCAAGGCAGGTCTCTGCTGAGCTGGCTTTCCCCACCCTGGCTCCCTGCAGGTATCTCTGCTGCTTTCCATCAGTCGGGGTGGAATGGGCTGTTTGGCCATGTTGGGATGGCTTTTCCCAGATCGTGGTGCCACCCTCCTTGCTGACTGCTAGCCTTCTGACCAGGACACCAGGGAAACAACACAGTTGCTCATGACCCCTCAACTTCATACCCAAACCTGCTGCCCAGTGTCCAGGGCTGGGAGTTTTAGTGTGGAGGGGTGGGAGACGTGCTCTGTTGTCTGCTCAAGGCTGCTCGGAAAGATCCAAGATTTTAGTCTAATACACAGCCTGATGACTGTGAATCTATCTGCTGAAGTCCTCTGCAGCCTCAGCATCCTACTGTTGTGGTTAGTAAGTATATTTAGCAAGATCGGATGTTGCCTCAAAATACTCCTGTAGCAGATTCCTCTCGGCTTGGACAACAGTGCTGCTGCTTGGCCGGAGCTTGCTGGACACTGTTCATGAATGGGAATGGATTTAGGGGCTGGACTTCTGTTGGGTTCAGCCCTAATACCTTTGTCAGTGATTTAGAAGGGAGCACAAATGGTGCTGCTATTGATTTTTATATTTGATGCCAAAATGGGAGGCCTTGCCCATATTGGCAAGGGCGAAGAAATACCCCAAGGGGACTGTAGTGGGTATTGGCATAGGGAACTGTAAAATAGGGACAGGGTGGCAGATAGAGGAAACCCATGTCTAAAGAAAAATCAGAAACACGAAAGACTGAAGAGGAATTTGATTAAAGGGTAAGGTCTGAAATGGACTCGGAGGTGATAAGAACAAATCAGGGATAAGTTCCAGCATGACATGGCTGTGAAGGAAAGATTTGCTATCTGGCAAATAATCCTTGAGGAGTTATCACGGTACAGAGTGGACTCTCTGTTTGACTACCATGGATGGCTCTGTGGGCCTGCATCCCCAGGAGCTGTTCCACAGCAGTGAGGGAAATTCAGGAGATGGGGAGCTGGATTTTTTTCTGGGAAAAAAAAAAATGCAATTTTTAAATCAATTGAAATTGTTTATCATTTTCTGCCAAACGGGATGACTCATTCTGGCAGTCTGCCCTCTCCACCCTCCCCCTCAGACAAACAAACAAAGCCAATAAGTTGCAAAAAATAAAATAATCTGAAAAGATAACAATTCAAAATTTTCCTTTTGATATATTCAAAACAAAGGGCCTAACGCTGGGCTTTTTTTTTTTAAGACATCATTTCAGAGCTGGATTCAATGACCATAACTTGAAAAAATGAGGCAAAAATAACTCCGAAAATAAAATGCTTCATTTTGAGTTAAAGAAACATTTTGTTCAGTGAGACGCACAAAGCATTCGGTTTTGGGCCAGCGTGAAATGATTTTTTTTTTTCCTAGCAATCTCTTGGTTGAGGCAGTGAACCAAGAAGTCAATTATTCACAGAGCTGTAGCAAGATTAAGGTAAGGATGGAAAGCAGAGCTGAAATGAGAAACTGAGGGAGAAAATTTGGGATTGAATATCCAAGTCAATCTTCATTCTTCCAAGTGAAATGTGGTAGTTGATGGTGTAAGCACCCGGACCCTTTGCCATCAGCCCGAACGGGTGGGATGCCCACCGGGAGACAAAACTGGCAATGTCCTTGTGGCATCCATGGGTCCCCAGTGGCGTGAAATGAGAGCAGGGTGCTGTGATGCTGTGATGGGTTGATGTGCCTCAAGAGATGTCCTGCACCCATCAGAGGCCATGCTGCTGTGGTCCCAGGGACTCATCCTCATCCCTCACTGCTGCTGCTGTAAATGCAGCATCATCTGGGAGGGGAGGAAAAAAATATAGAAAGGGGAAAGAAAAAAAAAAAAGCAGAGTCTTCTGCCAAGAAGCTGCTGTAAGCTCTGCAGAGTGTGACTTTGGGCAGGGAGGAGCAGAGCGCTGCCTGCGCGCTGCTCAGCCAGGGAAGAGCTGCTGCTCCGCTCCCGGGTCCGGGCACGAGTCCCCTCAGCTGGGCAGGCGGGAGCTGGTGGTGGTGCCTGGCTGCTGCTGGGGGACTCGGGAGAGGGTCCTCTTGCAGGTTGGAAATGCTGCGCTCAGCTTTCCTCACGCATGCAGCGTTAGTGCAAACACCCTGACTGTGCTTTTTGGCTTGGGCTTTTTTTTGCACTGCTTTTTTAAATTTTTTTTTCTTTCCAGAAGTGCTGAGACCTCAGCACCCGGCCATCCTAAGCAATAATCCTTCCAACACGGGCAGGAGAAAAATCTTATTTCCCATTTTCCGGTGGCAGAGTCGAGGCAGTGGGATGGCAGGATTTGCCCAGCACCATGGTAAGAGTTAGGAGGCAGAGCTGCACTCGAGGCTGCCTGAGTTTGACTCCCGCTCTTTTGCGGAGTGAAGAGCGACTGCGGCGTAGCATAAAGATGCATGAACTAGTTTTAAACGAGCCAGCTGGGCTGTGCCATGGCCGGCGGTGGCAGCTCGGCGCCTGCTGGGGTAATTTACCCTTAGAGCAGTGGAGAGGAGAGATGCAGGGAGATGTGCATGTGGGCAGGGGCGTGCGGTGCTGGAGATGGAGAGGAGGGAGCGAGCGAGGTCCTGCACCGATGGCGGGGTGCGGGGAGCAGCTGCGGGACCAAGCCTGGCTGCGGTACCCTGCGCACCTCCCTGCACCACCCTCCGCATCCCCCTGCTTTTAATAACGCTGGCCATTATCCATCAGGAGAGGTAATGAGCTGGAGAGCAGGAAGCATTGTTTCTGGGCTGAGCATGCAAGCCTCACACAAAAGAGTTTACAGGGGGTAATGTTTTTATTATTACAGTCCGTGGCGAACCATTCTGCATTTCAAGCACTTCTTCTTTGCTGTTAAATAATTAATAATTAACCAGCAGAGGCCGTTTGAAGACTCTGATGCAGGGATGTCTGGTAATAATTTTTTTTTAACTCCCCCCCCCCCTC
>VXBO01002227.1:249167-414904 GCA_013400135.1 Rhinoptilus africanus | reverse complement strand
GCGGAGGGGGGTGGGATGCGGGATCTGCCCGGCTGGTCCTCCCGGAGCATCCTGCTCCATGCCGGGGCTGGGGGCGCGCTGGTCTCGCTGCATTGGTGGGGATGAGGGAGAAAAATCTGCCTGTGCAGCGGGGCCGGGCGTGCCGAGAGGTGACAGGGACGGAAAGAAAGTCACCGTGTGTGTATGTGCTGCCTGGCAGCTCCCACCGGGGACAAACCGCTAAGCGATGGTACAGGTTACTGCGAGGCAGCCCCGCAGGGGTCTAAAAACAGTCACCTTATTTCTCCTTTCCACCAGCAGTCTCTTCTTAATATAAATTCTGGTTTATTTCGGCTTTAATTGGTACGGTTTGGAACGAAGGCTGGTTTGCATTGACTGCTTCCAGGCGAAGCTAAAGCCGTTACGTGCAGCCTGCTGTCTGCCTCTGCCGGGTAATGTAAAGCGGGGGAGAGCGGGGAGCTGGAAAGGGACTGGAATATCCCCCACAGGCCAACGTTAAACCAGAATTTGAATCTATAGACCATGTGTGATACTAGCCACGTCCCAGCCAGCGCAAATCTCATGCCATAAATGCTTCTGTGAGAATATTGCACTCCGTAATATTAAACTTGCCTATTACTCTGAAATGATCTGTTTAACTTTGGGTGTAGTAAATGTGCTGCACGTTCAGTGTGGTACGAATGCATTTTCAGTGAAACTTCCTTGTTGCAATAGTAAATATGGGTATGAAACATGCAGGTAAAGCAGTGCGTGGCCTTGGAGTATCTCATATCCTTTCTTTGAATAGAGATGCATGAGGTATTCACTTTGGCTGTGAATATTCACGTTACAGACCTGATTCTTCTCACGTTTTCCACCAAGTCTAAACTCTATAGTTTAAGGAACAAACAGGGATAGTTTGGAAGTAGATGACTTTTTTCCTAAAGGTATTTAGCAAGCGTATCTCAATAGAGATTTTTATTTGTTCATCATTTGTGTTCAGAAGTTTCATCTGTGGTCTGACCTTATTTCTTCTCTAATCTCATGATATACATGCGATATGCAGAATAACAGTACTGTCGAGTCAACACACACAAAAAAAAGAGCTCTGGCTGATGTCTTGTGACTGTACGTGTCTTTTCCCCTTTGAAGCATTATTTGAATGAATTTCAAAAAAACCCAAAACCCCCACCTGGCTGGGAAAGAATAATAGCTATGTATGTTTCCTGTGTGTGCCAGGGACTTGGCATTCCTGCTGGGCCTTTCTCCTGCCGGCAGCGCACTGCACAGTAATTCTGCAAGTTCTGCCTTCCAGTGATTCTACTCCAGCGAGCATGGTTCTCTTTCGTTTTTATTTTGTTGGGAGAAGGAAATTAATGAGGAGATGTGGGTAATTAACTCAAATTTCCCTTTTCATGCAGAGGGGCTACAGGCTGTGTTATATTCAGAGGTGATGTACTACTGTGTTTAACACAGAGATACTTAAAAAAACCGATGTACATTATTTTTAAAAAAATTAAATAATAAAAAGTCATGCGACAAAAGCATATTTAACAAAAATAGACTGCATCTGCACTTGTGGTTTGTCTGTGGCTACTGTTCCTCCAGTTCCATCTTTCTGTTGAATATTTCTATTTCAGATGTGTCTCAAAATAGCTGGGTAAAGAGAAATGAAACCTTATCCGTTTCTCTGAAGGATAATTGAAAATGAATGTAATGATACTGAAAGAAGTTGCATTGACAGCCCTGGGGGCTGACATCCTTTGTTTTTAGAAAGCACAGGTAAAGCATAAATCCATGTCGCCCAGACATTTCTGATGACCTCTCTGTGTTGCAAGGATGGGCTGGGATTTTCACAAGCACCTAAGTAATTTCACCTCACTGAAAATGAGCTCAGATGAGGAGATACTGCATGGGCTGGCTGCTTATGGCTCTGCCAAGCCAGTCCTGGGGAAGCAGCTGGTCTCCCCAAGATACGTGCCTGGGTCCCTGCCTCCTCTGAGGCCCATCCTGATCTTGGCAGGGTCGGAAAAGTAAATTGAAATAAAAGCTCCTGAAGCAGATCAGGAGGGAGGCACAGTTTCAAAAAAGCATAAAAGCAGGGTGGTGATGTTTAAAAACTGTGGGTGCCCTGACGTAAGGATAGAGGTTTATAGGAGGTAAGTACAGTCATACAGACTGTCACGACGAGGAACACCTGGCATCTTTTTACCCTCTTTCACCCGCAAATCTAATTTCAAGCAGCAAAGTCAAGTCACGCAGCATTCTTGTTGGGCAGAGGAGTCTCAGCATCTTTTGGCATGGGGAAGGCCATGGGTGGGTGAAGCATGATGCTCAGTGATGGTGGTTGTGACAGTGATGCCCGATGTCTCTGGACCTGCACAGCTGCTCGGGTCTATGGTGTGTGCAAGCCAGTGCTGTGTTGATCCTGTTTGAGCCATCTGGTAAGAAACAGGCAGGTTTGCATGGGCAGTCATCTCCCTGAGTGAAAACGCTGCTTTCCCATACAGTGGCAGTGCAGGAGAGTCAGCGCTTATCTGTCTTAATGATGGAGCTGGTGGGTGCTGAAGGCGTCCTGAGTTATCTGCAGGAAAGTTTCCCACCTGATGGGACTTGAAGGAGAAATAAACTTTGAACCAAGGGCACTTGGTTGCCTGAGCTTCCCAGGAGAGACACACCTCTGACTTCAGTCCTCGCTAGCAAATAAACCTCAACAGGCTTGTGCCATGAAAGGCAGCGCTTTTATTTTTGAAAGGTCACTTTTCTCTGTGGAATGACATGCATTGCCCAAGCGTCCTCACGCAGTCTCCATCTATGTCCCTGCACTTGCCTCCGTAGCAACCTCTGCTCCTCTTCCTCATTCCCTCTCCCTTTCCCACCACCCTCCACAGAAGTCTTGAGATGCTTTTGAGAGCTCTCTATGCAAAGAGAAGTCAAAATAGGAAGTTCAAAGGTAACATAACCTTGATGGACAGGATGTTTACTTACTATTTAAAAAGTAATATCTATATGTACAATGTTTAACAATATTTTAAACAGGATATGCTAATATGATTGCTTGTGGTTTACTTTAACAATATTTAAACCAGGAAATGTTAATATAATTGCTTGTGGTTCATGTGAAGCTCATTTCTTCAAAAATGACTCTGTACTATGGCATTCCTATAACATAGCTAGTTTACTAAATATTTATTTTAAACTACTTGCTAGCTAATAATGCTTCAAACATATCTCTAATAGATGCATATCATAATATGTATGTTCTTATGCATTTGATTCAACTGTCACCTGCTACATTAGTAGTGAGATGATATTTGTGGAAGGTCCTATTCTTAATATTAGGGGGCCAAATCCTGGAGTTCATGTGTGAGAAGGAAAACCCTGAGGTTTTTTTATTTCTCTGTCACTCAGAACCAAAGTAACATAAAGTGATGGTTTATCCAAGGAATCTGCTGCACTGTGCTGGGAGAGGGATTCAGTGTATGCAGACGTGCAGAGGTTAGTGATTAACATGTGCACATCTCTTCAGAAGGCTTTTTGACTAGCTGGAGCATACACAGTGGATTAATTCATGTGCAGGGGATATGTGTATCTGTGTGTACCTTCACATTTGCTCAATAACCTTCTCTCCTACAAGTCATAATTACTAATAAGTTCCTCACTGCAGGGCTTTGTTTTATTTTGTTTTTAATTACTCCCATGTCATAGGCATTTATCAGTGTTTTGTGGTGGAATAATTTTTACAAGGAAAAGGGAAAAACGTATCTTGTGCCACATTTTCCAAACTGTAATTGTATGGCAGGGATGTAGCTGCAAAGTCCCTAGTGAGAGTGAATCGGCTTTTTAGCCTGGGAAGCAGTACTGATTGACAGATGTAATTTTCAGTTTGAATGGTTGAGATTTTAAGCTGCTTGTAGAAGATGCTCTGTAAGTTGTGGATACAATATGAATAATGGCTCATGTGTCTTTGTGTGGTGTATACAGAAGCACACGTATTATCTATGGCCAGATTTTCCCCTTACTGCATGTATACAAGACCTGATGAGCAATGCAGCCACAGTTGTGCCTTTTGGGTGGCTGGCTGCATGAATTTCCCTTTTGACTGGGATCTTATTTTCTATAGTCTTTCCTGCACCTGACTGGTCATTTATTCCTGTGCAAAAGAGGTGTGAAGCACTGGTATTGTCCTTCAGCCCCATTTAGTTCTCCTGGAGACCAATGCGTGGGTCTTGCTCAAACTGTTGGCAGGATGTATGAGGTATTCGGGTGTGGTGTGGAAGCCTTCAGATCTAGCAAGAGCTGCTGCTGTAGGGCTTTGGGGAGCAGCAGAGGGTGGGGGCCCTTTCCCTGGTGTAAAATAGCTACTGTATAGAACTTCATTTACTCTTACTTTGCACAATAGATCTCTATTTTTAGCTTTCTCTTAATTCCTCTTAGTGTAGTGAATGGTATATCTATATGCGAGTGCTGGAATCAGCCCCACGCTTTGTTTCCCACTCTGTACGTTCATTGCCTATACCGCAATAACCTTTCCAAATACCACATTTCACCCTTGCAGTTAATATCACTAAACAGAATTGTACTCCAGTGCACGCTGCTGTACATGCCTTCAAATTTAATAATTTCCATCTTCTTACACCTAATTAAAACTGCAAATATCCCAGAAGAAATAAGAAACATTAATAGTGTAAAAAAAAAATGAAGACCTGGCAACACCAATTGTTATTGGTATTTCTTTGCAAATTAGTATTACTTTGTATTCTTATAATCTCTAAATTATTGTCTAGATTTTGGGGTAACTTCTCATTCGATGGAGTGACTGGTGATGGGTTCAGCCTCACTAGGAGCTTTAACATCTCCCATATTCTGCAGACTGTTGCTTGTTGAGAACCAATATGGGACTGGGGAGAAAAGGCTCTTTCTAAACTCACTCTGCTTTCAGCACAATTGGTATATAGCCCTGACAGCGAATGAGTGTGTGTGTGTATGAGAAATTAATCCTGCTCAGGGTTGGATTAACTGGTGCAGAAGACCCTGGGCAGGGTGCCAAAGCAGTGCCGGCATTTGCTAAATGTGGGGCTCCCAGAGATTATTTGGATTCATGCCTCTGACCTGTGGGTCACCTGCCAATGTCCCAAGGTGGCTGATAGTAAAGCGTATGCTGACAACACTTCTGAAGATGAAGCGTAGAGTACCTCTATATAGAGAGATTTTATGGGTAACCACATTTATACTTGAAAACTGTTCTATGTATTGTGAAAGGCAAATGAGGTTTTCATTAGTCATGACAGTATTTGACTGTAGGCAACTTGCTACAAGTGGTGAGAGTAAGAGCATCCCCCTTCTCATTTTGTCCTTTGCTTCCGTGGCATTTTCCTGGTAGCTTTTCTGTGTTGACTTGATGCTCTTGTTCTGGTGGGACCTGGGGACTGAATGCTGTTTTGTTAGATTTTGTTGTCTTATTTGTCTCCGCTTTGAGTGATCCTTTCCCTCCTTGATGTGGAAGCGTTCTTTCATCTGATCCTTCTTCACCTCTTTCTTACTTAGTTCCTGTGTTCTTGAGAATTATGGGTGATATGTTTAGCTATCATTCATTATCATTATTATTAGCTGTCATTTAGAGGTAGCAGGTGTCTCTTCAGGAAAGTTTGTAGGATCCCCTGGCATGTCCTAGGGAATCAGTTGCATACTTAATCAAAACAAGTACTCCCGTAGCCAGAAGACTGATATTGTTAATAGTATAAAATAAATTTGCAAACCAAATACAATTACCATTGCAGACATCTAGCAGAAATCAAGAAGAGGCAGTCTCTAGACATATAATCTTAAAATTGATAGGCCTGCTTTCTTTTTATTAAAGAATTTTACATTAATGATATCCATACGTGCATTGAGAACACTGAAAGAGATTAATCCTAAAGGAAAGGGAGCTTCCTGGAAAGTGAAAGCAAAGGAAAGAATTGATCCTGATCGATTGCCCTCGGGAATCGGCAGGGATTACTGACGGCACAGCAGGGTACCGAGCTGGAGGTCAGGAGAGATCTTGTCTCGCAGGGGCTGAATGAAAGCGTGGCTGCCAGCCACAAGACTTGCAGTACGAGTGCCCATGGTCAGAGCAGATGCTGCAGCCCTGCCTGTGGCTGTGCTTTGCTCTAGGGTTGGTCCCTGTTAGTGTCACTGCCTGTTAATTTTTCTCACGACCTATCCCCCTCTAAATCACAGTTTAATGCTTTGAAAATACATGTATTTGAGTGAAGCTGGTCCAAAATGAGTCAGAGCCACCTTCTCTGTAGCCCTTGTTGAGTTAGTCTCGTCGGTATTTCTGTTTCTTGACTCTGTCCTTGATTGTCTCTTGAAAAGACACTGTAATTCGTTAGCATTAAAAATAACATTCAAGATAACTGCAGCTGATGGGGCTGAGGAGAGGAGTCCTTTGGTTTATCTGAGATGTACCGTGGGTCTGACAGCACAGC
Source organism: Rhinoptilus africanus (assembly GCA_013400135.1). Taxonomy (NCBI): domain Eukaryota; kingdom Metazoa; phylum Chordata; class Aves; order Charadriiformes; family Glareolidae; genus Rhinoptilus; species Rhinoptilus africanus. The sequence continues at coordinate 408,452 of VXBO01002227.1, read as the reverse complement.
AAAGGGGTTGGCTTAGAGAGAGCCATGATAATTGATCGAATTCATGAACGTATTTTTCCCTTTGGAAACACTGATAGCACTTTCATTTTAAAGAACAAGGGAAAGTAGTAAAAAGAGGATATAATAAAAGCCATATACATTAACAAACATGATACAGAACGTAAACAGTGTCAGCAGAAATCTGGAGTTCTCACCCTCTCCCTCAAGTAAAAATTGCTTTTTAAAGAGAAGCCTTAGCAATAAAACAAGCACCCTTGCTATGAAAATCGGCTCCTTTCTGTGGTTCGGTTTACATACTTTGCCTATACTAGTAAATGCACCCTAATACAAAGGGGGGAGCACGTGAGGTCAAGTAATGCTAGGTACCCAGGGTCTGAATTTGCCCCATCCCATTGTACCTAATAAGGCAGGTCTGTGCACGGGCTGTGTGAGACTGGTCCATGTGAGGTGACCTACCCAGACATGCTCGTTTCGCCCCTAGGGCTCAAGAAGTTGCTCACAGCAGACTTTGCTGATGAAGTCTGGAGAACAGAAAAGGACTCAACATTTGATCCAAGCAGGATGGATGGATATGCAGTGACCTGTCTATAAAATTTGCCTGGATAGCAGAGGCTGTTTCTGTCTTTGACCACTTTTGGAGAGAAATTCTTATGGATCTGTCATGGATGGAAATATTTAACACAGTTATGATTTAGCAAAGATTCAAATTTATTGATGATTTGAGGTAGATCACGAGGTTGAATTTTAGCAGCACTTAATCATTAACTGATTTAAAGGTTTACAAGGTGATTTTAAAAAATAACTGAACAGCAACTTAATTACAGATTCAAAGACGTCAAGATTCACACTAACTTCCTGTAAAGTATCCCAAATCGATACATATGAGCAAAAGCACAAATCTCAGATTAATACATAAGCAAAGCATATAAGTGTATGCGCATACACATACAGACACACACACACACAGAGGTCTTCAGTTGCTAGGATCAAGAATTTCTTAATAGTGAGCAACTGTAGCAAGCCAAAAGGTACCAATTTTAAGTCCTACACGTGCACAGATAGAGAGAACATCCACATCCATAAAGCTAATGTGTATCTCACAAACATGCAGGTGGAGAGGTGGGCAGAAGAGAGACTATCCTATAGTCAAAGTTTCCCTGTCTCAGATTTAGGGTAAATATAATGCATCGACGTTCCTTAATGGGCAGTAGTTGAGGCTCCAGGAGGATTCTCTCGCCCTATCCTCGAGGTGTCAACCTGAGAGATGTCTCAGCTCGGGGGAGATACTGCCCACAGCCCACTGTGATCCAGAAGAGCTCAAAGGGTCTTTAGTAGAATCGCTACTTATAGGATCCAAAATAGTAGACTTTTGTCAGGTACTTTTCCACTCTGGCCCAGCTTGGACAATGAAATATTCTGGTACTTTCCATCGGCTGTGCAAGCCCAGGACTTGGGATCCTGGTATTGCCCCCACTGTGTCCACAATCCATACGTTGTCAGGAGTGATGAATTATAGGTATTATTTTAAAACAGTAGGGGCCACGGGAAGCAGGTACACTGAGGGGTTGCTGTAGCGTTCTAGTCTGCTGCTCTCCGACTTTTCTTCCTTTCACGTGGGACCACGGTGCAACATTCTGGCCTGTTGTATTGTTATGTGTCCCGGTGGGGAGGAAATGGCACCACACACGGAGAGGCCTGAGGGCAGAGGGGGCTGCACCACCACAGGACGGGAGCACACGGAGCCCGGAAGAGAAAGTGCCCAGGACCGACTTTCAGTGGGGCTCTGAAAATGCCAGTTTCAGTCTTGCTGCAGTTAAAGCCTTTGGGTATCGTGCTGCCATTTCAGGAAACTTTCTCTGGCTGGCACCGCCATATTTTCTCTGTGACAGGCCTTGCTGTGCAGCCACGTGGTGCCGCGTCCACGCAGCGGTGGAAGTTTTAGGCTGAAAGACTTCTCGGTGAAAGCAGGGTGTGCTGTGAGGTACCAGGGCGGGGCTGAAAATGTGTTTTCCAAGGAAGCCTGAGGCTTGTGGCCTGGCATACGCTGGATCGGGCATCCAGGCCGCAGCCCCCACAGCGGTGCCCGCGGGACCGGCAGGCGGTTTGAGGGAAGCCCGTGTTTGAGTTGCACCTTGGCAGGTCTGGAGGTTGGTTTTGACTCTGACCCCTGCAAGAGCCTATTCTTCTTCTGTTCCCTGCGGTGCTTCCTACCAGCCGAGCCCTTAGCTCGCTCTACCAAGTTCAGGTGGTCTTCAGGCTACTGCAAGCCCCAGACCTAGCCAGGGGGTAGCCTCAAGGAGGTTTTATCCTGGTAGAGCTCTCCCACCGGCGGAGGCATTTTCACCTGCAGAACAAAGGTGCGGACCGTGCTGTGCAGAGCCCTGGTGCAAAGCTACCCCCTGCTTACAAGCGTGGAGGGGGAACTGAGCCATAAACCACACCGTGGCACACAAAGAAGCCATTTTAATTTCAGCCTCTGCTGGAAGCACCACATGGAAAAGAAAATGCGATCAGTATAAAAAGAAATGTTTATGTTTCTAGGAGCTGAGACCTCCCAAATAATTAACATCACTTGACAAGCTGCTGTTTAAAATGCAAGTGGTTTAAGTGCTGCAGCTCAACAGGCATTCGTCACAGCTCTGGCGTAAATGCGATACGCGCTCTGGGTTGGTTGCTGCTTTAAAGAAGATTTCTGGTAAACATCTTTTGCTTAAGGAAAATGTTTCCATCGTTTTACTTTTTCTTGTTTGGAGAAGCTGAATGTTAGAAAACTGGCCAAATGGCAACTTGGTGGCATGGGCATTGGGGATATGGCTTTGGAATGAAATAGATCCTGGATTTTCAGGCTTTCAGTCAGAAGACAAACATATAGAAATGTTTCATTGGCTTTTGGGAGGAGGACAGAGAAGAAAGGGCTTTTGGGGGGAGATTTTTGGAAGCTACAACTTCATCTCTGATCTCTCCATCTCTAATATTCACTGACACAACTAAAAGTTCTTTAAATAAAACCTTATTTTTCTCTAGGGCTCTTGGGACACTGACTGGAGACATAAGGATTGTTAAGAATCGATATTTTTCAAAGGTTAAAAAATAGCAGCTTACAAAGAGACTGAGATTAAAAAAAGAAGTTAAAAGAAAAAAAGCCTTTCTGGAAGATAGAAATATGTGGGTGCCTGTCATGTGCTGAAGCATTCCAGATCAAAATGACTTCTGTCTTTGCAGACAAAATAGAAGCAGATTATCAAATATAAAATAGGTCCTTAAGAATCTAATTTATTTTACAAAGGCATTATTGATGCTGTGAATTTCATGCAACTTGGAAAAGGAAAATCGCTCGATTTATTTTTGAGTTATCCCAAACTAGTTCAATGCCTCCCCCTGATTTTTTCATCTCCAAAGGCAAAGAGAATATCACTTGTGCTGCCGCCTTGTTTTCTGAGTGAAGCTCTGTATTTAGAGGGAATGCAAGTTTGGGAGTTCTGATGCGTGCTGGTCCATCTCACATGGAGCTGTAGCTGCAGCATGGTAGGAGTTGCTGTCCTTCTACTCTTAATCAGTGGCTTTGCAAACTTGCTAAAGATACCTTGATCAAGCAGCATGTCTGTGACAAGTTTCCTGGTCAAGCTGTCTCCTATGTCTCCAGCCCAAGACTTGTTTGAGCAAGGGTAGGTGCCTCTGTATCTCATTGCTTGGATTTTGGATGGTTACTGACTGTAAACTGCTGTTGCTCTCCTTGGTCTGTGCTATTCTGTGCATGGCTTCTAGCAATCATGCAGCAGAAGATCTTGTATCATGTTAGAAATTAATTCCTGAAATGGAGATGCAGCAATTACATCTCCTGTATCCTTCCTAGGCGGATGTGCAATGGCATTTATCATACAAAGGGTAAAACATTCAGGCTATCTGTTCCCATGGTAGAAAGGATAAAATGCAGAGAAATATCCTTCAAATGTTCTACAAATAGATTTGAAAGAGTGCTAAAGTCATTCAGTGTATCTGCAAGAGATGACTGCAGTTCTTACAACGCTCTTCACCGGAGATCCAGTAACCTCAGCTGTTTTGCTGGAAGATGTTTCTATCCCATTAGCTATAAAGTGACTGCCTGAACTCTCTTTACCCACTTGTGAGTAATCCCAGGGTTTCAGAGACTTTTCTGCTCCTCTCATACAGCAAAGCTGCTCACTGGGGACTCCAGGTGGTGCCTCATCCCAAGCTGATTGCAGTTTCAGATTGACCAGTGTACAGGCAATTGCTTGAAGGAAATTGAGATGTTCTTTAGCATATGATGAATGGAATCTTTTGAGATTCATTGGCAATATATATATGACAATACACACTTTCCATCTTCTCTTAATCCTATGCTTTGGGAAATCTGTGCTTGAACCCTCGTGGTTCAGATTTTATCCGTTTTGTCTTTAGCATGTGGCAGAAGCGGTAGTTTTATGACACATATGTGCCTGGTACTGCTGTCTCAGTTGATGCAGGAGGTGTGTAGTATTGTGTGGGCAGCTGTAATAAAGTGTAAATATGGCAAGTTACCTTAAATAACTTCAGCGCTGCAGAGCATTTTCCCTCTGGGAAAAAATAAAGATTGATAACAGTTTTGGATTTGTGCAACTTCAGTTTGATGACAAATACTTTGGGTTTTGACTCTGTGTACTGTATTTGAAGCAGTTGGTTCAGATTATGCATTGAGATCTGCTTTTGGGTGCAGAAAACTAATCAGAGAAATGCTTCATGGCCCAGAGGTCTGGATTTGCAGACTCCAGTTCAACAGCTGCATCTCTCTGTGTGCTGGCAGGAGGGAGCATCTGTCAGGGATACAGTGTGGTCCTTATTAAATTATAATTTAAAGCTGCGGCTTAGAGAAACAGGTGCTATTATACACTAAAAAAAAAAAAATCCAGTGGTCTTTGTTACCAAAAGAAATGCCCCTTAGCTGGACAAAGACTTAAGGATTTTCCACAATTTTTTCAAGCTACAAAGAGCAAGGAAAATAGATGACTGAATTGCCCTCTGCACTTCATTGCTCCTTGATCTTCTGAAATAGTGTAGGTGTCTTTCCACCAAGAGAATAAAGCCCCCGGAGCCCTTTAGGCTTGTTTCCTATTCGCACATGACTTTCAAGGCAGTCACGCCATGAATGTGGCTATGTTAGGAACAAAGCTCTGAATTGTGTGACATTACATTTCTTCCTCTTTCCACTCTTTATCAATACCCCAATATGCAAAAATGCCCTTTTGCATGAATTTTAAAACAGCATGTTGTTCCTCTTCCAAGCTGGCTTGCTTTTTTAGCACCTCTCTCTTCCTTCAGCTATTCAGAAATGCAGTTGTCTTTTTATCTTCATGATGTTCCTCCTGAGTGACCTGCTATACGTTACCCAACTCCAGTAAATGGTAACTGGTCATCTGAGTCGGGAAAGGTCATGTGAGTAAGTCTGCAGCAGTATAAAATTGCTGAAGACTGAATCATGGGGAAGTTTTCTTCTGCATAACTTGCACATGTTGATGTTAACACAATTTCCAAGCTAGGAATGGTGAAGCTTCCTTGGCATCCTCTAACAAGAAATATTGCAGTAGCCTGGTCTACACGAGGACTTGAGAGGTTGATAGTTACCCAAGTCTTCAGAAAATAACCATTAAAGTTCATGGAGGTTCTGTGAGGGCTTATAATGAAAGGGCTTTGAGCTTCTCGTAGGAAGTATATTTTTGCCTAAGCAAATCAGAGAGGACTGGAGCTTTTTCATGTGCTGTTATAGTGACAGAAGAGGTGTGGAGTCACCTCCCTCTATCCTCTGGTGCAAAGAATCACATTGGCCATGCGTATTGAACAGCACGTGTCCTGACTGGTTCATTCAAATCAACTGAAACTCAGATAAAACATAGTGTTACCTTACAAAGTTATCTTACTCTTTCTTACTCCCGTTTATTTGCTGTTTTGCAGACTGTAAACAGTTTGGGGCAAGACCTGTCTCTTCTTTCTATCTTTGTGAGATTCAGAATGAGGGGGTGGGTAGCAGGTAGGATCAGTTTTAAAGAAATTAAACACCTCTACGTGCTCTTGCCCTCAAGCGATAAGGATTCAACAGCCTTGGTCATTTACATCTGACCTGTTGCAGCAGATGCTAAGGAAAACAAGTTCCTGTATGGACTATTCTAGCAGCTATTTATAGCACAATGTTAAGTAATAACTTCATGGGTCTGGCATGGGAATTGCTAGGAAGGACGATGGAATAGCATTCATGCTTTTTCTTTGGAATAAGCGCCATGGATGCTGTTTATCTTTGTTAAAATAAACTGTAACTTTATGCCCTGACTGGCCGTTGAAGTCTGATATTTTAATTCAATGGTCCAGGTTCAGATGCCAATCTGTAAAAGAAACAGGGTTAATTACTGGTGGAGAATGTTTAAGCTGGTATGAGTGATGTGCTGCAGAGCCAGACAAGAGCGGGAAAGTCAGTAATTTAGATTCCACTTGTGACTGTGGTACAGAACGCGCAGATTAATGAAGGAATGTGTGTGCATGGATGGCCAAAATCTTGCGTAAAGGGAGAAATGTTTCCCTTTCTCCTGGTTTTACCTCAGCAGTACTTAAATTATTTGCCTGGAAAAAAGTAATATTTTAATCATGTAGTGGTTAACGCTTCTGGTGCTACTGGAGGCCGCTCTGGTCTGGGCAAAAGTTCTTGGTTTTAATTTCTATTTGTGTAGCAAGAAGTTGCTGGAGAGCAGGGCTGGTGTCCTGTGCTGGGTTGGCAGCTTTACTCCTGTGCCCTTGTGCCAGCTCTGCCAGGTAGGCTGGAGGTTTAACTGCTCGATGGTGGGAGCCAGGAGTGGAGCTCCTGTGCTTTCATCCCAGCAATGCACCTGAAAAAAACCGCCATTTTGACAACAAACTCTGTAACCTCACTTAGTACCCAATGCAAGCTACTTTGCAGGAATACATTACAGACTAACTAGTAGGTGCTACCAAAATAAATCCAGCTGCTTATAACTTTGGGAGATTGGAGAGCTTTGGTTAATCACTAGGACCTGTTATGTTTTAGGAGAGGGATGGTGGTGTGTAGGTTTTGGTCTGTGGTTTTTTTTTTTTTTTTTCAAAGGAGAAGATATGAAGCATGTCTTTCTTGGGGAGAACAAACCAGGAGAGGGCAAGAGGTTAAAAAAACCAAAACAAAACAGGCCAAATAGCAAAAGCAATAGTAAATCACCTGCCTGATAAGTTGCTAGCTCTAATAACCCCATGCTTTAAAGATTTATTTGCTGCCAAATATAGTCAGGAAAAAAGACACTGGAATCGATATCTTTGGGGTCTAGTCAGTGTGTAGCAAGACTAGAATTTCAGGTGCATTTTTCCTTTGTGAGCAAAGAAATTTCATATTCCATTTCACAATAGCATAGACCCTGCAGTCAGGAGACCCTTAGCGGATATATGTTCGAAGGGCTTCCCTCTAGGATTGCTTTTGGACTTTATATTGAAAGAAAATCTTTGGTATTTGGGTAGATGGTGTGGATGGAAATAGTTTGGAGTCGGTACTGACTGACAACAAAGCAAGCACTGCAATTTTCTCATACTGAAAATGGGAATTTTCAGTTATGAGAAAGAAATTAACACAGACAAAGAGATATAGAAGGTGTATGGGGTGACAGTGTATCTACAGCCACCAACCTGCAGAAAGGAAAAAGCAATGATCTGAGTATTAAGACATCAACACCAGAAGGTTTTTGCAAAAGATTCAGAGGCCCGCTCGCACAGCTCAGCAACATTGTCCTTCGAGAGACAGGACTGCATGCTCGCTCAGCTGGCTCCAGGGGTAACGGGGGCTGAACCTGAGCCCTGGCTGAGGAGAGCTATGCAGCTGTGGTGGTCTGGAAATTCTTGATGTCTCCATTGAGGGGTGGAAGATCTACGTCACAAGAAGCCTCTGTAGCTGGACATTGTTCTTCATGCTGTCACCTCAGGGTGTCCCTTCAGCAGGAAGGGGAGTGCTAGCTCTTAGGTCTGGGGACAAGCTGTTTCACATGCGCTTGCAAGCAGACATTAGGGGAGGAGGCACACTCAAACCCCTGAAAGGAGGGTTTGGGAACCTTTGGGCAAAGCACCGTTTGGGCTCCAGAAAAATAATCACAGCATCTCAGAATTGCTCATTAAGCTTTAAATACCGATGGGATAAGGAGCTGGTTCTAGCAGGCATGCTCTCAAGAGGCCCTGCAGAAGAACAACAGCAGGGAACTTCAGAAGGAAGAGTGTGAAGCAAATACTACTTAAGCAATGCGTTTTTAAATGACACAACACACAAAATGACCCAACTTTACAGTTACCTCAAAGTCACTCTAAATGGTTTATATTAGGAAAAAAGGCACACTCCAAGTGTAAATGTCTTGTATGAGAGAAGAAAAACTGCTTCCTGAGGTTCTTTAGAAATGGCATTACAGCTTAAAACTTCATGGTATGTGGTACTGAACGATAAACATAATCTACACTGTCCAGCTGGGTAAGAGGAGAAGTAGAACAGGCTCTGGGATATATATCCTAACCCATCCAGATGCTAAATTAAAGTGAGGGCATACACACGTGACATTCACAATGACTTCAAGCAGCAAAATGCAGAAGAGGCAACGAAGTCACTGGAGATTTCACAACTGTGGTCCAAAGTTGTCAATAATGTCTCTGAGATGAAAGGAGGATTATACCTTACTAACATGGCAGGAGCACATCAGGACCATGCTGGGCATATCTGTGCTGCACACAGAGATGGGTATTTGAGGAGGCACGAGTGATGTGTGGATGCTGAATCCTCAGTGTGGCTGAGCCCATGAGCTCTTAAGGAAAAAGCTGTTTGCTGTAATCTAAGTTCACCTAGCATGTTGGTCTCTAAATCTTTCATGGCTTTGAGGAACTGATGGTATTTGAGGATTAAATTGCTACAATCTCAGGGATATTTCAGTTAGTGCAACTCTAGAGTTTGCTGTGAGATGAATGGTGCTGTCCCTGTCTCAGAGAGCACTCCCGGCTCCTTCTAGAGGCATCCCTCCCACGGTCTTTGTTCTCTGCCTCAGAGCTATGAATACTAGCCTAGCACCCATACCACCTTCCTGCAAATGTTGTCTCTGCAGAGATATTCTTGTTTTCTGTCCTACATTGGCGAGCCAGCGATATTTCAAGGTCTTACTGTTCACTTGCTTTATTCCAGGAACACTTGGCAGAGCCAAAATTTTTGGAGAGAGTGAGGTAGAATGGTGTTTTCGGTCTGGGACTTTTGTCTTTCTCAGTGAGAAATGGTCTCTGATTGGGGATCTGCATTAAACAAGGCACTTAGTATATGGGAAGGCAGAAAAAACAAAAGATTTTTGGCCACTGTGTTCTGTGTCCCTAATGTATGGTCTTATTCACTGGGATGAACGGTAGAGCAGTGGGAGAGCATCCTCCAGCTGATGATCCAGATGAGATGCTTTTCATTACCCTCTTAAGACCCTATCTTTTTCCACAAGTGATAGAGGGACTATAAAGTACAGCATCCTAATTTAGCTCATTATATTGTAAATATGCAGTGTAAGTAGCCTGCTCTGGGCCCAGTTCAGCATCTTGAGTCCAGAGGCACATCTTTCATTTTACACAGCTGTGATTCAAAGCTAACTCAAGGGCTTAAGTTCAGGACAGTAGCTTCTTTGCATGGCTTTGTACATAGGTTACACTATTTTCTACCATCTCTTGGATTTTGGTTCTACAGGTCTGCTTGTCTCTGCCACTCTTAACATTTGCTTTTTTACTTCTCCCCATTGCTCCCTCCTTCCTCCTTGTCCTGACAAATATGTAAAGTTTAACCGTGACAGGTTACTTCTGTTTCTGGTGAACTCTCAATATTCAGACTTCCAAGCTATTACACCGTACATGGAAAATGTGCCCAGGATAGACTTTCCATTAAACTGTATTTAAATTGGAAGAGAATGCTGGCACATCTACAAGTATTCCAGAATTAGATCCCAAAATACTGAGGCTAGTTAATCTTTTGGAAGAACAAAAACTCTTACTGATTTATATTTAGCAGAGGGAATGCATTTTAAAAACACAGTCTATATGAGGCCCCTTGAAGAAAACATCTTTTACGTTGATTTGTAGTGCATGGAAATACTATGTGGCCGTAAAATATTTGCAGTCAGGCTCTGCTGTTATGTAGCTACTTTTTTTGCAGTGTGAACTGTCCTGAACCCTGGGAGAGTGGCTGCTCTGCTGACTGTGGGCTGTGCAGCGAAACATGGCTACCTCTGGGGTGGCAGCTTAGCTGTTCATCACAGCTGTGCCCAGTATTGCAGGAGGGGAAGGGAAAAAGCAGTGTGCCGTTAGCACTGTGGTGGAAACACTTGACTTGTGAGGATGAGGCTTTTGTTCAAAACCGATGAAAGTTTTTACTTGTACTGGACCTTGGGACCGGTCTAGCCCAGGTGCCTGCCTCTGGCGGGGGTAAGAGGTTGTGCTATCTGGGGAGAGCACATGCGGAGCCACCCTTTGGCTTCCTGGCAAACCCACAGCAGGACAGGGGTGAGAGCAGAAGCTGAACTTGCCCTCTCTGTTCACTCGTACGAGGTTAGAGAGGGTCATGGAGGTGCTGTTAGCCCTAATCTCAGCAGCCTCGCTCTTAGTTAATGTCTACAATATCTATTCAGGCTTAGTTTACATGATTATAAATTAGGAGGAACTCTGTAATGTTAATATAGGTGTAAAATGTTCTGTGCATAGTTCTGATCTATACCATATGAGTAACGAGAATTACGGTAGGTGGAAAAGTTCACTGGATTGTCCCACGTGGACAGTTCCTGGAAAAGGAGCTAGCACAGGTAACTCATTTATTAACGCAGTAGGTCAGATAACCAAATATAACTTGTTTTATAAAGTATATACAATCTTACGGCCAACAGTGTACCTGCTTATCTTTGAGAAGAGAAGGACTATTAAGAGAAAGTAGCATGGAAAGTTTTGGGTTTTTTCTTCCCTCTGTCCCACCATCTGCAGCATGGACAGATCAGCCATCACCCTGTGCAAGTTGTTCCTCCTGCTGATGACGCATCAAATATTAGCAAAGGAAAAGATTCTCAAACTGTGCATCTGCAAGAGAAGGATAAACAGAATTTTTAAAACATCCCTAAATCTTAAGCTGAACTGGACTTAATCTTGCTTTCTTCTATTAGAAGACATAAATACTTTTTTACATCTCTCGTTAGACTGATGACAGACCTGACCTGATCACAGCAGAACAAAAACACTCCAGACGAAGAAAGAGATCTCAGATGCTTCCAGAGTACCATTTTTCACTTTGATCTTCTCATTTCCTGCTCACAGCATTTAACTTATGATGCCTTAGTAAAAATAATAAAGAATTACCAAGATGCAAAGAAAATAAGGTCAGAATTGCCTTGCTGGTCTCAAAAATAAATAATTATATGGCCCATGCAAGTTGCTCTTGCTGTGGATCAGAGGAGCTGCTAGAAGATATTGTGGGGAGAAGCAGCTGCTGTTGATGGAGGGATCTCTGTTTCCTTTCCATGGACCTGGCTGGACCCTGTGGGACACGGATCCCAAGGCAATCCATCCTGCCACTGCCCAGCATCTTTCTGGGTTACTGCTCTCCCCCTCTTTCCTTACACAGCAGACGGGAGCATATGGCTGTTTACTTATGCTCTTGCTCTTATGTGCTTAGTGGACTTATGGTCCACGGGAGCTTGGGGGGATTTGCCGGGGCAGAGGGCGAGGAGGGAGCCTGTGAAGGGTGGGCTGCACCCGCAGGAGGCGAAGCAATGCTGGAGGTCTTGCAGCCATCCTCTGTGGTGTGCCAGCTCAGTGACTGAATTGCTGGGAATGACTGTGAGAGATGCTGAGTAAACAATGCCCAATTAGGGACCAGGAGAGGGTTAATGATTACACGGCATCATTACTGAAGATACAAAGTTTAAAAATTAGTTTATAAGGGGAAAGGGTTTCTTCTAGACAGCCTCATGTGCATATAGAAATGCTTATATATCCACACACCTCTCTTCTGATATCATCTTTTCTTCACAAAAAAAAAAGGCATAATCAGCCACCTTTATGGGGCTTGGTATTTTTAAGTGCTTTCAGTGCTGTCACCTGGTTTGTTCCTCCTGGAGATGGTGTGTGTGAGGGTTTGCCTCCCTAGCTCAGTCCTGCCCTCGTCTCTTCTCTTCCTGCCTCTGCTGCATTTCGAGGGTCTTCCTCATCTTCTTTTCCACATCTGGCAGAAGCTCCTCTAGGCTCTGCCGAGGAGCATCTTCTCATCTCTCTCTGTGTAATTTCATCCACAAAGTTCATCCTTCCTACAGTCAATTAAGAGATTCATCTATGCTTTATAGAACTTAAGTCTCCTTTGGCCAACCTAAATTTTTGCTCTGTGTTTTTTTTCTGTTTTAATAAAATATTACAGCTCCGGCTTAAAAGAACTGAAGCAGACCTCCTCTTCTCCTGTCACTCCTCTCTTACCTTTTACCTTACCTCTTACCTCTTTTACCTTTTTTTTTTTTCAACCATTATAAAATTAACCACCCTCCTGACTCTTAGTAATACTCATAGCTTTGGCCTTCAAGTGAGCCTTCGTAAAGCCTCACATCCAAGTTGTAACCAGAGACTTGTAAATCAGTGGGTTCAGCTGACGTTGCTAAAAAAGCCCCACACCCAGGTAATCGCCTGGCACCCCTGCAGAGGTCGTTGTCTCTGCATGAGGAGTGACTGTAGGACAGGACACATCTCTGCTCCTCAGATGCTGCACTGCACATGATGGAGGGCAAATGCACATCTCAGCAGGGCAGAGGCAATGACAGTCCCTTTTTCAGCTCATCCTCCTAAATCTGCTCAAACACATCAGTCTCCTGAGTCTTGCAGATTCTGCCTGCATCTATCTCATCTTCAGGACACAACCTTTCCCCTTTCCTTTCCGCAAGCCTCAGTCTTCTCTCTTCTGACATTGACTTGCCCCACTTGTATTTTATTCCACATTTCTCCTGTTGTACCTGTTTTCCTGCCCTCTGTCCTTACTGTCACTTTTTACATCTCTTTCACTAGTTTTATTTTTCTCTATGAAATTAAAAATCAGCTTCTTCACTTTGAATGCTCCTCACAAGCTAACTACTCCCTGTCACCCATCAGTCAGGTTTGAAAGATGGATCCATTGTGGATCATCCTGCAATCAACTCTGGCTCCTACTGCCCACTTGTAATACTGGGGAGCCTTCTTGTAGATGTCTGTAAAACCACCCTTGTTGTCTTTTAGATCTGTTACTTTAAAAACAGCTTTGCTTTTTGGTCTTATAAAAGAAAAAAAAAAAAAGCACAACTCCAAGTCCCACCCTGACTGGTATTATCTCCTTTCATGTGCATGTGGTCTGTCTGCACCTGCCTCTTGTCTCGTAGTTTGCAATTTAAATGGAAAATCTTACACTACATGCAAACCTACTCTCTTGATACATCTCATCACTGCTAAAATAGCACAGATGAAAATAAGTTACATTTTGGCTTTGACTTGTTTTGGAGTCTTGGATGGGAGTGCTAGATCTGACCTGCTGGCTCAGATCCACCTTGTAGATGTGTCCCTAATTCACTTAAGTTTAACCCAAGATGCTCCATAATTTCAGGTGTTCTGGATTTAATGCTTCAGAGTTAACCCTTTTCATTTCTACCATTGAATGCCCTGACAGCTGCAAAGCTATAGTCTGTCTTCGTGGAAGAGCAAAGCTTTGTTTCCTGGTCATCTGGTAATGCCAAGATGAGTAGTTCACCGTGGTGACAGCAATCTGATAGGGCTGTTGTCATCGTAACAGGCACAGGGAGAGTTGGATATAAACTGGAGATACATGATTCCTTATTCCTCCAAGAAGAGCAAACATGTTTTTAAAGGCAGTGAAAAAACCCTTGTTTTTAATTTGCATTAATTTACAGTTCTCTCTCTTCTGTGCACGTGCCCTGGGTCAGGCTGCATGTGAAAAAACAAAGTTTGCAAGCCCTTTTCAGTTTCCACTGGTGTTAAGCTAATATTTATTTTTAGTAAACCGTATCTTGAAGTGTGCTTTTAAGAATCTATTTGCAAAGCCTACCACAACGAATTTCTTGTGGTTTTCTCCTTTTGAACTTTGTTAGCAAATGTGAAGGATCATCGTAACTAGTTAAACTGTATTTCACTGTCATAAATCCCCAAAGTATGGGGGCACCTCAAAAAGCAGTAAGGCTTATGAGCATTCACCTCATAGTTGTTTTTTTTCCCTGTGCTGCTAGTGACCATCCAGCTTTGGAAAGGCTGTGTAGGTCCTCTTTCAGGGCTAGGGCTTTTCTACTGCACCATGCATGCGTCCCTGGGGCAGGGCTTCGCTTGTTCTTCCCACACCTGCACATAGTTTCCTTTTCTTCCTTCTCAGAATCCTTCCTTTTAAATGCATATACAGTAAGGCCACCTGCCAGGTAAAGCACTCGCTGTTAGCCTCTTTTGATGTAGTGTCATAATTTTGAGACTCTCTTCTCCTTTCATAGTGTGATGTTTTGTCCGGTCCATTCTTTTCACTCTCACTAACCTGCAAGAGAGGTATCTCTGTCACCAATCCCAGATCTCTCCTCTCTGGGTGGACAGGGTGCCAGTCCCTGGGCTCTGTTTTGAAGTCTTTTTCTTTCAGTTCTGAATACCACTTATTTCACATGCACTAAGGAGTTTATCTCAAATACCTTGCAGTTAGTTTCCAGTCTGAAACGAGTTTTGACAGTATTCTGATAGGTCTATCGAGATTTTTTCAACTGGAAAAAATGTATTTTGAAAAAATTAAATCCAGTCATTTCTTGCAGCATTAAAGAAATCCCAAGCCTTTAAGATTATGCCTAATGTTTGCAGAGCATGAACGCTTCTGGTGAAACCCCCTAACACGCTTTGGGATGCATTTTGCTAAGCTGAGAACATCCAGTGCTGCCTATTAAATAGCATGTGGATGCTGCTCTAGCCTTGAGATCCAGGAGACCAGGGACATCTAATGCACATGGAGGGAGAAGTGTGCCACCTTTGGGGTGATATTCTGCTTTCTCAAACAGGGCTCTGAGAAGGATGTGCTTAGAGTTGGACACCTGAAGGCAGAGCGGTTCAGACTGCTTCAGACTGTGGTTCATGTTAACATCTCCTTCCCCTTGGCTTAGTAAAGGTTTCAGAAGATGCAGCCCATGTGCTTGTGGCTCAGGGGAGCAAGTGGCACATTACCACTTTTGCTGCTCTCTTGGTGGGGTTCGTGGTATTAGGGGCAGGCTGTGCTCAGGGTTCAGACCCAGTACTGAATGAAATGGTTCAAACAGCATCTGTTATTGGCAATGAACTGAAAATGGAAGTCTATCCAATCTTTAAAACCGTAAGAGTGAGCAGATGCTCTTTTTGTGACCCCCAACCTGAAGCCTGGAAAGCTGTACAGGAATCCATGGTACTTCTTGAGTTTTGTAGCCCCTTGACTGTTTTCAGACAGGCATGATTTTGCTCTTGTGACTTTTGTCACAAGATACCCCTTTGTGTAGTCTGTGCTTGTTTTTACAAGTCCTGCTTGTCAGGGAGAAGTTGTGTTATGTTGTGGAGTGGGAAACCTGCAGTGCCCTTGAACACGGTCTCAGATTTCAGACTTCTTTCAAATACTGGTTTACAATTTTTATTTCAAGCAGTTACTTCCCTTTGCCTTTGTTGGGTGACTGCTAAGTCAGGTTGTGGGAGAGGAGTCTGGGACAGACTCTCAGTTAATGGAGCCTTGCATGGTTGCTGTGAAATTAGGAGTTTTGCTTATTTTGCCAACTGAAAATCTAGGTTTGTGAGTTTCAATCAATTCTTTTACATAAAGAAAAAAAATATTGAAACCTACTAGAAGGGCCCCAGCTGTATTTTACCCGCATTGCTGGTAGCAAAGGCTGAGGATGTCAAAATGTGTAGTAGCCTAAACAACACAATGGAAGAAGGCTGGAGTCCAGCTCAAGCCCATTGTCAACAAACTTTAAGCAGATGATTTAATTTATTTTTAGCTGGCCAAGTAAGGACAGTGATGTATCTCGCTAGGTTGTGTTTAAGTGTCCCTTTCCTTGTCTAAGTCCAGGCTTAGGGGCTTGTGTTGCCATATGGTGTTGCTTGGTGTCTCCTCCTTTTCGAGTGGGCATCCTGCCCTGAAGAAGTGAGCAAAGGCCTTTGTATTTGGCCCATTGCTTTATAAGTTCTCCAAGCCTTTGTAAGGGGCAAACACACTACTATCTAGATTCACTTTTTTAAAATTAAGACCTTTAAAATAAGACTTGATCCTTACCAGAGCATGTTCATTATGCAGGAGTCATTGCTGTGTAAAAGCATTTGGGAGCAAGAAGGAAGTCTCCTCCCCGTTTGTGTTATCCACCTGTGGAAGCTGATCCTGGAGTGGTTTCCTCCATTCCTGGAGTCTGTGATTGCCCTGCATTTCAGCTGTGTGCATGGAGGGCACTTGTTCTACAGGCATTGGTCTGGCATGAGTTTGACCTATTCTCACATAGCTGTGCCAAACTGTCAACAGCAAATAAGCACTCTTCTATCATCCTTCCCGTGGGGTCAGGCAGGACCCTACAGCTCTGCAACACTGCCTCAGGGGATGCTCTGGACATATGTGATGCTGTTTTCAGAGCCTGTTTTGAAAGCTCTGAGCAGTTTTAGTGACTCCATTACTGCATTATAAAAGGGCGCGATGTCCTATGGAGAGGTGTGGCAATTATTGTAATCACAACCAAGTTATCCAGTAAAATTAGAGCACTGAGATATTAAATCAAACTAAAATGTGCATGCCTTTGTGCTGCACAGGTTTGTTTTGGTGAGTCACTGCTAGAAAAATGTTTGAGCTACAAAATTCAGGGGCTGGGATGGTTTACTTTGACCATCTGTCAACAGTCTTGTCCCTGCAGACCAGCATGGCCCACCTGGGGAGGCGAAGTGGAGCAAGGTTAAGGCGGCCACTTTTGCTGTCTCTGGCTCATAACCATTTCTGATGGTGAACAGCATCACATTTGCAGTGATAAATGAAATACTTCTTTGCAAAATATCATTAAGCCTGAGGAAATCATCAGCAAGTTATCACTAAAGCTGAGGGCTTAAAAAGGATTCCAGAGGGCTGGTAATAGAGAATGTATCTGGTTTGGAAAAAGCCTAGTGATAGTGGAAGGGATGCAAGGAATGCAATATGTTCTTTGAAGCATAAGACAGCCTCTAATTAAACAGATCTTAGAAGGTAGTCTCAGAAGGTTCTCTCCACAGGGCTGCTGCAGCTTGTGTTGTGTTCTGACCACTCAGTCTGGGCTGTGGGGAGAGGGAGGGTGCACTGCCCCGGGTCAGTAGCATGCCCAGAGGGAAAGGGACAGGTTCATGCGAGCCGCTGCATCCCGACTTTCCCTGTGTCAAGCTGCTCCCCCCCATGCAGCCTGGTCCTCCTGAAGGTTTCCCTCTCCAACCTGCCTGCTCAGGTGAATCTCTGTTTTTTTCTTGGTGCTCTGCACCTTATTTCTCCTCCTCCATCTCTGAGAAACAGGAGAAGGAAGATGAGTTATAGTACACATAATTTTTAACATCAAATAACTCCCAGTTGGTTCATTTCTCCCTTAAAGCATTAATGTAAGTTTTTAAAGTCCCATTTGACTGTCCTCCCTGCTCTGTTCTGAAGGGATAGCACTGTTGCTGAAAATGCAAGTTAAAAATACAGCAGCAAGAAGCTGAGAGGAGAAGGCCGGAGTGACTAATGCTGAAGTTGAATTAAAATGTTCTCATCAGAAACCAGGATTTTTTAAGTTCTGTTGATAGTTATTCAGGCTCACCCTTATGATGTGCCATTACAGCTTCATGTAGCTACAAGCTAAAACTCCCCCAAAGGCTGGGAGGAATAGAGTCCAGACTTTTTATTGCAAAGCCAAGAATTACATTAGAGGTGTAAGCATTGTTTTATAGCAGCTATATAAAGACATAACTGTCAGCAATTAATTTGCTTGAAGAATGTATATAATTAGTTTCTATAGTTTGCGTGTTTGAGGAATAGTGTTTTTAACCATACTATTTAGTCATGCATCTTTACAGCGCAAACTGGCACATTGTTAAGGTCATATTTGCTTTTGTTGCATCCCTGAGTCTATCACGGAATAATCCTTTATTCTGTTGATACTCTGTTTCCAAATCTACGAGTATGTCCTCCCAAACATATGTGCATAATGTAGTGTGTATGTGCACACAAGGAAAAGGAAGCAGATGACTTGTGTTCAGTATAATGATTGTTTTGTGCTTGAACTGCTGCAGGCTCCCTGCTGAAAAGAAACTCACGCATCCATTCATTCATGAACAAAGCTGCTGTCGTGACTGTGTTGATCGTGCATTGCCTCTTTGTGTAGGGCCTTGGTTAGAGAAAGACGTAATCACCTCCCAGCTTCATAGCCTTTCTCCCTCTTCGCTTTCCTCACTGCTTTCATGGCTTGCTGATCAATGCCTTCATGACAAGTGGGATCTCAGCTCAGGTTCCCATCAGGGGAGATGAGAGGAGAATGGGTGGTGGTTGGTGGAGGAATCCAGGTAGGTTACTGCTAGGCATAAATTAGTAATGTATGTGTCTGAGCTGGCACTTGGCAAGGGTGGACAGGACACATGCAGGCAAGGGTTGATGGAGTTGCTCTTGCAGAGGAGGAGTGAGAGAAATGGTCAGGTTGTGTGGGAGTCCTCTGGAAGTGGAAGGTTTTCACTAAATGTGATGGCTTTGATACAGCAACTTCACATATACTTTGCTGCAGTTCTGGAACCAATTCTTACCTTCTCTTCTGATATGTGTCCTCAAAATAGCCTGTGATACTTCCTGTTGTGTTCTGTACTATCAGACTGTCCAGACAGGAGCCTTCTGTATCCTTGTGGCCTTTTGTTGTTCAAGATGCTCTAGAACCTGTAGTGATTTACAGAGTCGAGATTTGACTAACTTTTTTTCTTTGAAAGTTTTTTTACTTGCTACTCACAGCGGATTTGAAACACTTTTTTCCCTGTTGTGCTTTCAGATTCCATAGGTGGGTCATTTTCAACTTCCTCCCACCGATGCCACCACAAGCAGAAGCACTGTCTCCCCATCCCACAGTGTGGAGCTCTGTCCATCAGCCCTCTGCTTTTCCATCCCCACACGAAGGGATCCCAAATCATCATGGACACGACGCAGAAGGCAGTGAAGCGCCAGGCTAGCTTCTGCAATGCCATTACCTTCAGCAACAGGCCCATCATTATTTATGAACAAGTCAGGCTTAAGGTGAGTAAGTGATACCTTCCCTTATTGCCATGGGAGCTGCTGTGAATGAATGTTGGGGCATTGCAGGTCTTTAGCTCTTCCTTGAAAAGCACAGTAGTTCGATCTTGGCCCTAAAGATCTGCAATCTTTGATACTTCTGGTTTTGTCATTGTAGTTCTTGGAGCTATCAGTATAGGCCGCTGTCAAAACTAGGAAGAAAAGGGAAATCCACTCTTCAAAAGGGAGAACAGATTAGGTTGATATTGCTTGAAAAATAGCAAGAAAAAAGGGTCATGTTTGGTCAGCCTGAAAGGCAGCAGCCTCAGTATCTCTCTAGTCAAGGTGTCCTCCAGGCTTTTCACACAGACTGAAGGAGAGTTTGGAGTTAGTTAACATGTTCAGTTCCACACCAAGCCCTTTTTGTTCCTATAAACAAGGGAGCAATAATGGCCAGTCTCATGGAGGTGGGAGTCAGCCTCTCCACAGCCGACAGGTAAGAGGTGAAAAGGCAAGCAAAAAGGATATGGAAGAGAAGGTGCTTGCTTGTGTGCTTGACGGGGAAGATAAAATGGTTTTGCTGAAAGGATGAAAGGAGCAGTCAATGCAGTCAGAGTTGCCATCTAAGAAAAGGATCTTTCTGGCGATCTGCTGACTGCTTCGTTGAGTCACTCGCCTGATAGCTTAAGGTCAGAGGAGAGAACATTGCAGGCATCACATTTTTCCCACCAGCAGAGGCTGATTTCACTTCCTTTACATCTGTGGTAGCCAAGAAGATAGTGTTGCTACCCCTTCTGCTGCAGCTGGCATGGGAGGTTCAGCTCCTCTAAGACAGCATGCCTCCACGTGCACTGGGAGCTGTTTCCTGATGAAGAAATTCATCAGTCCCCTTAGGAATTCACGTGCTTTTTAAGCTCTCAGCACCCTGACGGAGCTAGGGGCCTCTTGCACTTAATCCACGACTATTTTTCAGTCGTTAGGCCCTCTAGTTTGTGGGACTGCATTTTTCTGTTCTTACCTGATTCTGTGCATTTCATTGGCACAAAGTAGGTCATCATCTTCAGCAGACTAGTTCATGGCACACACGAAAGATCCGTCTGCAAATCCTTCATTTACGCACCAGGATTTTTCCAGGAGGTTTATCTGCATGTAACTACTGATTCTGAATGATCCTGCTGTTGACCATTGCTAGAGGTCTCAGAGCACTGGGACCTACAGCAGTGTATCAGCCTTCTCTGCCTCTTCCCTCACAGCCAGCAAAGGAGCAAGAAATGAAGAATATGTCTCCTTTTGAAAATAAAGACAGATTTCAGTGCTTTCAGGCTCAGGCCCATAGGTAGAAAATCCCTCCTACAGGTTTGTTATGTTTCCTGTGGAGCTCTTACTGCTTCCATTTGGGTTGGAAAACCAGCAGGACTCCCTCACATTGCCTAATGGGATTTTTTTTCCATGTTGGCCAGCAGTTTGGACAAACAACTGCAAAAAATTATTTGGGAGGAGATGAAAGCAGCATTTCATTTTTTAAAATGCCATCAAAGATTTGAGTGGGTTTAGTGGTTTAGGCAAAGGTTCCGGGTTATTCCTTCCTCATTCTGAAACAATGTAGCTATCTCAGGAAATTCACACTTGTTTATACTGTATATTTTAGGATTTTAGCTTGCATAACATATGCAAAGAATATGCATGCAAATCTTTCATTTCTACATAAGGGATTTATGAGCAGAGCTCCTGCTGAGTCCAATGGGAAGGTCTCATGGGAATAATCAACAGGCTTCAGCACTCTAGGGATAGATGGAAATGTGAAAACATCTTTGCTTTTCTGATAAGTCCATCCTGCAATTGCCTTATTATTGTGCGTGCCTGTGGAAACCAGTGTCTTAAACCTTACCAGCTAAAGGCTAGCCATCAACCCAGTCATTCAGGTTCTGTAAAGTCTAAACTCCCTCTGAAAAACTAGAATAAAGAAGTCAGGAGACACCATTCTGTTTCTTAGGTGTTGTATCTTGGGTTTTATTCTGAGATTTCTTTGCAGCTTTGGGAATGCTATGAGGCAGCCAGAGCTGTGTGGGGTTTGGGAAAATTTTCTCTTCAGCTCCTAGATACGTGTCCCAGTAAAGTTTCTTCTGTGTAACTCAGGGCACTGCCAGGGAGCGGGGTGAGGTTGTCAAAGGTGGCACAAGAGCAGGAGCCTGAATCTGTGGAAGTAGCCATGGCTTAGCTCTTTGGATGTAGATTGTATCTTTTCCTCCCCTTCTGGTAGCCATTGGACCTCCCAAGCTTTTCTCCTAGCAGTGCCTGCTGAAGAGAGAATTTTGTCCATCATTAACCATTGCCTTTTTTAGCAAAACTGTGTACCCTTTGTCCAGCTGTGTCTAATTCTTGGCAGGCTTTATACTAGATTTTAATTTGGATATTAGTTTGCCTGTGGTCAGACTGTATTGAGAACTGTTTATAGGTGCTGATTAATACATGGAACATGTGCAGCCTCGATTACCATATGAATATTTACTTCATGTGGCCTGTGATTGCTGTGAAGTATTGGCAAGAGACTGTGAAAGAGTAAATTGTGCGAATAACAATGAGGCCATATTTATCTCAAACCCAAAAGCTTTTAGGGCTTGCAGTAAATTTGCTGCAATAAATAATCCAGGCTTCTTCTTGGAGTGTGCATATATTCCCTGTTTTGGCACATGCATGCCCCATCCACACCCCTTCCACTGGGGGATATGCACAATCCCATCCCATCCTGACCAAGCATATGAAATAGCAAATCTGCTTCAGTCCTTTTTAGTGCCACCCCAATGTCCCTCCCGCAAGTGGGAGCTTCCCATGATTCCTGGGACTGAGGTCAGTGCTCAAGTGTGTCACGTAAACAGTTTAGGTGCTTGGCTGGATTGAGCAGGGATAAAGGGCAACACTTGCTTAACTGAGGAACTGCCTGTTGATAAGCTTTTTTTCTGAATCTCTGAGTTATTTTCTCAGATACTTTAATTATAAAACAGAAATCTCTAGGCTTTGAACAATGTCTTTGTTGTGAGATTCTTGTGCCCCCAAGGGCACAAGTTCCAGATTTGCCTTGGAGAGGAACATGTGAAAGAAAAATGCAGTATTTACAAATGTGATTAGGGAAGAATTCACAAGTCCAAAGAAAACGTCTTGGAGAATCCCTTGGTGAAAATCCTGTGCTGTCAGCTTCCTAGCTGGGACACAAGGAGCTGCTGCCAGGCTTTTGAGAACAAAGTCCTGCAGTCCTGGACAGTTCAGTCCCACTGATCCGAGCTATTACCACTTTGACAGAAACACTAATTATGTGTCAACTGGCATGCAGGAACTGCTCTGGCCCCACATCAGGATTGGATCCAGCTTCCTTAGGTTTTTAAATTCATAGTCTGGATGCTGACAGGCTGAATCCCTTTGAGAGGATCAATTCCCACCGGGTTCATACTCAAACAAAAATTATCCAAGGGCATCATCTCCACCTAGGGACCCTACTAACCCTGGAAGACTCCCTGCTTCCATGGGAAGAAAGAGACCTTGTGACTGGGTGGTGGTTTGGATGCGCTGCACATGTTTAGGACCTGCTGCCTGCTCCCCTCAGATCCCCTTCAGTCCAGAGCTCAGTTTATGTGAGAAGAAGTCAGTGACTCTGCAGGCATCTGATTCTTTGTCCTGCTGTCTCTCAGGTGCAGAAGGGTGGATATGACACATGCACCATCTCAAAAACTATAGCAGATGTTCCTGACCCCAGACAGACTGAGTAACCACTTACTGACGAGTGGGGTGTAGATGTGCACAACATATCTTGAAAAACATCATTCACAGCTGAAATAAATAGGTTTTCCCCAATCATAAAATAACATCTATCACTGCCTCCTAATTGTGTATTTTATATAGTTAAATACTTTAAATTGTGCTTTCCCACACACAAGTTCTCTGCTGCAAGGCTGTGATTTCATCCAATCTGACAAGCTAAACAGGGGTAAGACCGTCTTTTACTTTGCTGGGAAACCCAGAGAACTCTGTAGTGGTGACTTATTCTGGAGCCAGTGCTTTTGCCTCAGGTCATGAGAGACTCCATCATCTGAGCACCATGGGGGAAGAGCTCTGCTGCTGCAGGTGCTGAGATAAAAGCTCTTATGGCCATTTTTTGGCACATTTTGCTGAGAGTGATTCTTAGGCCAAAAGGAATTACCCTAGAAATAGAAGTGAGTCATCATGCAGCTGTAATTACATTTCACCTCTCTGCCTAGATGTAATTATTTATTTAATTTTTTAAAATATGTGCTTTGTATCCTAAGTGTGCAGCATTGCTGCTTGCAGCTGAAAAAGCTACAGCAGTGTTTAGTGGGTAAAATGTTTCCTAAATCTAGTGGGCACATCTGTGTGGTGGCCGTTGGTGCTTGATGGCATAGAGCCTGTAGTGTGTAAGTACAGATTCCAGTGACAAACACTGTTATTGCTGCTGTTATCTTTGCAGATTACTAAAAAGCAGTGTTGCTGGAGTGGGGCTCTTCGACTTGGGTTTACTTCCAAGGATCCATCGAGGATTAACCCTGACACTCTGCCGAAGTACGCATGCCCCGACTTGGTTTCCCAAAGCGGTTTTTGGGCCAAGGCTTTGCCAGAAGAGTTTGCCAATGAGGGAAACATCATAGCCTTCTGGGTGGACAAGAAGGGACGGGTTTTCTATCGGGTGAACGACTCCGCTGCGATGCTCTTCTTCAGCGGTGTGAGGACAGCAGAACCTCTCTGGGCTTTGATCGACGTCTACGGACTCACCCGTGGAGTGCAGCTTTTAGGTGAGTACCTGGGTCCAAACACAGGAATGATGCTGAGCCAAAAGGCCAGCCCGACGCCACCTGTCCCCCTTGCTTGGGACAGGCACAGGCAAATGGCCCTTGTTCCTCTCCAGAGCATCTCACAACCTCAGCCTGGACCAGTGGGAGCTTGAAACTTAGCATGTAAATATAATATGAGTGGGAGGTGGGTAACAACTGCTGCAGTATAGCACTAGAAGCCATCTGTAAATTAGTGGATTTCTGCTCAGAGGTGTTGCTCTATCAGAACATAGTCTGGAGTATGGCATATGCCTTGTAAAACTTTCTTTTTTTATCTCATCTGCTGCTTTCCCCATGCTCAAGTGGGGAAATGCATTTTACACGTTTTGGATAAATGCTTCCTGGATGGCACTGTTATGATTTTGCGTCTGGTTTAGCGGGCAGATTTGAAACATAGGTATCTTCCAAATTACCTGGGAGAAGCTGTGGCTGGTTTTGCCAGGAAGTTGCTTTCACAGAGGAGTTTGATTAGTCCTCTGGAGCCTGAAGGTTGCATATAGAGTTGGGGTTGGAGGATGAGGAGAGCTGAATCCCTGTGTCTTCTGCTATCCTCAGCTCAGTTGAAGATAGTTTGGTATTCATGAGGACTCAATCTAGCCCCAGATGTGCAGGCTGTCAAGGTTTGGGCTATTTGAGTTTATACATCTTAGAAGAACTGAAAAGAGTCTCCAAGGACTCAGCTCAAGAGGCAGCTTGGTTGCTGGGGGAGCACAGGTGTAATCATGCAGCCTTTGAGTTGACTTTTCATTGTCACTGGGGGCAAATCAGAGCACTTCTCCATGTAACAGCAGTTTCGTGGGTCTTGTTTTCACCATGGAAAAGACTAGGTGGTACGTGCTGACCTTCATGAGCTGAAGTTCCTTCTGAAGATGAGATGATCTCGCTAGGCTGAGAGAGTTCCTGGCTTTTTCCTGTCGTGCAGGCTCGTTATCTCTGTTAAAATAATACCTTCATGCTATATAAAAAAATCCCCCAAATTTTAATGAAGCCTCTTTCTGACAGTTCTGCCTCCTTTTTGCACTGCTTACTGTATTAAAAAATATGATGGCAGGGCTGTCCATAG
The DNA here is from genome assembly GCA_013400135.1 of Rhinoptilus africanus. NCBI lineage: Eukaryota > Metazoa > Chordata > Aves > Charadriiformes > Glareolidae > Rhinoptilus > Rhinoptilus africanus. The sequence goes on along the minus strand of VXBO01002227.1, from coordinate 383,287 downwards.
CAGCCTACACAGCAGGGAAGAGAGGATGTTCAGGAGGTGAAGAAATGGGACTGACATTGCTGCAAAAACTAACGTCCCAAGATTGCACAAGGCAGAGGAATTAAAGAATTTCTCAGAGGCTTTTTGGTTTCTTTTAGGAGCAGAAAGATTTATATTTTGTGGTGAATCCACTTGAATCAGAGCCACTAGGCAACTGTTCGTAGGCCAAGGTGGTGATATTTGAATTGGGATCTAGAATTTGGGCAAATGTCACGCCAAGGCTTCAGTTAGGAAGAGCTTACGAATGACTCCAAGTCCTCCGGCTGTTCTTGTGAGATTTGGCACCTCAGCACTCCTCTGCCTGATTAATGAGGGCTCATAACTCTGGATTATGTGTTTGCTTTCAAAACACCCAAGAAATCATTTCCTATCCGTCATCTGCCCCTGCGTTGTCCTAGAATCTTCCACATCCCCTTTCACAAGGAAAATGTGACTCTTGCCAGCCACTGACTTGCCTCTAGCCTAACAGGCTCCCAACTCTCTGGTGGGTATAAAGTCCCTGAATGAAGCAGGCAGCTTCTGAGTTTACACAGTTGGCATGGAGCTCAGATATGTATTTATAGCTCATTCCAGCAGCCTTCAGCAGGCTTTAAGCCTAGCAACTGTGCCGAAAACGTCTTCGACTTGAGTCCTCTCTATCTCCATTCATTATTACACAGCACTAAAAGTCAGAGCAGGGAAATCATCAGCTGTGTTGCCTCTGGATCCTATAGACATACCCACTGCAATGTTCTGCATGCCTGTTTGAGTGTAGCAGACCACACATATAGTACAGGACAACTTGCCAAAACCTCCCAGGACTTGACAAATGAATTTCATAGCTTAGCTACAAACATATGGTTGAATTCAGCCTGGTATGGCATGCAGGGCATCTGATCGAGGCTGGGGATGCTGGAGCGGTATGTTGAACAGAAGAGCCTAGCACTTCAGATTCCAGTTCAGTGATTTATTCCCTCCCCAACCCCAAACTTGTTCTTGACCCTCGCTGTTTTCCCAATGACTCTAGGGCTGCAGGGTCATACTGCATCTCTGCACTGCCTCCGTTTACTTTTATGTGTATTTCACCCAAGAACCTTATCAAAAGCGTTACCATTTCTGGTGGCTGTCTTTCTGTTTATTGCAGAATTATTCCCGCCCCACTCCCAATAATGTAACTTCACTTCCAAAATCAGACTTGCCCAAAGGAAAGATATGCAGCAGTAAGTCTTGTGTCGCAGATCCCAGCTCTGTGAGGGAATGCACAATGTGCATTTATGTCCCCAAAAGTCACAGTTTCCAAAATGTCACATTTTTGTTTTGCTTATCTGCGCTACTGTAGCAGTTACAGCCAAAATAAGGGACCTAGTGAGGAAGGGCAATGACCAGCTCTTGTGACACTATTTCTGTCTTAGAGATTTTAAAAAGAGACTTGAAAATAAGGGGGCCCAAAGCCTGGGAGAGTTAAATGATTTGCCGGAGGTTATACAGCAGTGTCACTTGACTCAGAGATGCCATCAGCCTTGTTGCCCAGCTCAGTCTTGCCTCCCTCTCTGTCAGCGTCACAGGCTGGCATCACTAAATTGCACCTGGTTTGTTCGTTAATTTTTCATTTCCTTCTGCTTATGGCTTTACCCATAGCATCGGCCTGACTGATAATTACCCACATGCATTACTGCTGTCAATGCACAGGTTTATGTGGCTGTCACAGATGTTACTGGATCTGACTGCCCTTGCTGCATACTCATAAGCAGAGCCCTTTAAAGCAGCTTCTTTGCCTGCCTGATTTTGTTCTGAAACAGGTAAAAAGGGCTTGCATGGTCCACTGCATCTCAGACGAGGGGAGGTCAGGAACTGAGTTTGGACCATGTCTTGCCTGTCGCTGCTGAAGTGAGTCAAAATGATAGCCTGGCTTAAATCCACTTTGAAGATGGCTTCAGTGATGAGGTTCACAGAGCTTACACATTTGGATGCAGGTGCGAGGCTACTCCTTCATCTCTTTGCCTCTACCCACATTATAGAGATGGAAAGGCTTAAATTCACCCAGGAATCTGGTCTCCTCTGACCACAAGGTCTCAGCTGGTTTCCTGCCACAATGTAAAGGCCTGCATAGGGGAGGTTGTTGCAATCGAGTGCATGCATGTTCTGTGTTTTAGGGCATGAGTTTCAGTGTAGATGCAGGCTTACGTGACCTGTAAACATGCCCTTATACAGTTACTCTCCTGCTGACATGCTCGACTTGCAGGCAGGATGGTTTACAGCTCTGTTTCCCTTTTTGGGCAGCTAGTTTTGCACAAGTACACTTTTACATTCCAGGATAATTTAAAGTAATATTTACTAGAAATGTGGCTTAGCCTTATGTTATCACTTCAACATACACACATGCTCATTCACACTTCAAAAAGAGTCCGAGAAAAATAGAATATAAGCAATCTGCTGCCTTGCTGCTATAATAAAGCATCAAAAAACCAACCAGCTGTTTAAATCCTGGGGTCTTCAGAACTCTGGAGGAAGGATGGCAGCTCATGGGAACCAAATGGTGGTGTCTCACATTATTAGCCTGCTTCTTTTAAGCACTTGACTAGTGAGCCTGGCATAGACTAAGAAATGCTCATATACACTTTCTGTGGGCTCACTGAAGGACAACAAGGGTGGCAACTTCCCTCAGTGATGTGTATGTTAAAGCATAATGTGTGTTTTCAGCATTTTCCTGTACCTTTGGTGGAGAATTCGAGTTTTACCTGGTGTCTTTTTGAAAATTGCCCCATTTTTCTGGCAGTGAAATTGTAGCACAGGATTGCAGAATGGTTAGGATTTGAAAGGACCTATGAAGATCATCTAGTCCTACTTCTAATGTCTTTTCTTTCAAAGCACAACACGTGCTTAATAAATATGGAAAAATGGGTCTGCAGAGAAATTATGATTTCAGCATACTCCTCTACCCACCCTGTATTGCCAGTAGGGTTACATGGGGAACAGTCTGTTCGATTTCTTTAGTCCCATTCATTGCTAGTATGGTCAGCAACCAGACCCCCTTACTGTTTATTACTCTTCTGTTCACGCTCTTCTCCCATCTATCTGTATTTTCATTCACGCAGTGTTTCCAAGGGGTCTTGGTCTTTTGGTCCAGCACAGACTCGGACAACCAAGGATAATGTTATTTAGATTGTCACGCTGGGAGGCACCTGTTGAAAGCAAAGCTTCACCACCTTTTGTAAATACAAAATATGGTAAAAACTAGTAAGACCTTACAAACTGGGAAAATTTTAAATGCATATGCGTTAAATGTGCATGTATTAGATTTACCTGAATTAGAAACAGTATAAATATATACTTCAGTCATAAATACATATACAGATCCTAGTAGAATTTACTGGCAGTGCTGTATATTATATTAGATATTTGGGAAATCTTTTCTTCTCCAGGTCCCCTTCCTAGCTTCTTATTGCTTCCTATTTGCAAAGTATCAAAAGTCAAAATGTGAACTGATCAGGTTTGGCAATGTACCCATCTTGGGACTTGAGCTAGTCTATATTTGAGAAGGAAGTTGCACATTTTGTAGGGCAAAGAAGGAAACATGTTTTTCTTTCATCACCCTTGTCAGTTCTTAGGTAAATTGAATCTCTAGCTCCAGGGCACCTTTAGAAGAAACATTAAATAAGCCACAAATGAGGTGGATTTATGGGCAAATTTCAGGTGTGAATGGTATAAGACTGATGATAAATCTCATTTATCACATGCATCTGCAGTTTTACCATGTGGTTATTACTATTTTATTTTCCAAGTGCAAAACTTATTTTCCATTGCCCACGGGAATCCATTTCTGTTGCTATTCTGACATGTGCAAGTAAGCAGAGTGATCTGCCGAGAGTGCTTCGCGCTAAACAAAATTGGATAATCAAATATGACTGCAGTGTATTTTTATAGAGTATTGTTGAAAGTGGAAGCTATAAACTATTTACCCTCTCTGTGGAAGTCTGTGACTATCTGATGGAAAAGAATAATATGTGTTTAAACAGAGTCCTACTTAATGAAGGCAAGATATACGCGACCTGCAAACAGTCAGTTGTCATTGTTTTTCCGCATCTCCTAAGGGGAGAGAGAATTTAAATTGCTCATAAAGTTTTATTGTCTGTAGCTGTTGTCTCTATGGCAGCTGCAGGAAGCTCTAACATGGCTAAAAATGTGAAAACAGTTTAATAAATAACTTGTCTCTTGCCATTTTAATTAATCCCTGCTTTGCCCTAGCACCTCTGGAGAGATGTATTTTTCCAGATGTGATAGGTAACCAAAAGTTAGACCACAGCCCAAAGGCAGCTCCTTGTGCTTGAAGGTCTGTCCTCCAGGTCTGTCTGTCTTGCTTATGATGATAAGGCTGTTGGAGACATCATTTTCAAGCAAGCTGGGGCTCATCTTGGCTGTATGAACGCAGTAGCTTTTTTTATTTCTCTTTGTGTTTGGTTATAAACAGTGGAGAATTTGTGCCCATGATCTGGGGCTGGCCCATGGGGAAGGCAGCATCTCCTGGGCTGTGCCCTGCCCTCCTGCTGGCAGCACCGGGGCTTCAGGCTCAGCAGTTGGATGGCAAATACTGAGTAAGTGGGAACAGACAGATGCCAAGTAAAATAAGGACTCTGAGGGATCAGCGTTTCAGGCTTCACCGGGACTTGATGAGGCGTTGAATTACAAAATTGCACAGAGGCTGTGTGTATAACATATATTTTCAGCGTTGCTCGTCGGCATACCTGTTGCTTTCACCTGAACCACCTTTGCCTTAGCACGACTGCTTGTGGAGCTAAGGCATTGCTACAGGTGAACAGAAAGGACAAAATCTGGCACATAATGTGCTGTTGGGCACGTTATATCCACATCGGCGTCAGGACAGCCTGCAAATGAACCTGGGCAGGAATAAATTTAAGAGGGAGTAGTCTGGCTATTATTGCCCAGACTGAGAAAAATGAAGACTGTAGCAAGACTGAATGACCAGTGGAAAAATAAATTCTGTGCTTTATAAAATTCCTTTAGTTCTGGCAAGCTGAAATATTGTTCCTAACACAGCAAGAAGGGCTATATAATAATATTTTCCATGTTACCCATAAAAGCACAACAAAATATGAAAACTTTGACAATTGTAAGTGGTGTTTACACTATGGGTACGTGTATGCTGTAGTTCAGATGCTGACACTGCAAAGATAGGTCCCCCTGTTAAAAAAAAAGATGCCTTCCCATTAGATGTCTGTTCTGATAAGTGATGTGGCTGTTGCTTTAAGGAGATAAATATTGCTGGTTTATACCAAGAAGTTTATCTTACTTTTGCTAAATGTTGTTATTTTTGTAGCAGAAGTGTGGAAGCTGTAGTCTGGAAACAGTGGTTCCAATTAAAAGGGCTTTGACCTTATTTTACTTCAGCTAAAGGTATAAGCTACTGGAATAATTGAATATATACTGAATTCATTACACAGTTATAGTTAGATACAGAAATTTCTTGTATAGATGGGCCTTAGAGAATAATAACACCACTAATGGAGCACTGTATTTTTTTGAGAAACGTTTCAGAGTTCCTTACGTTAGCAAAGATTGTGGCATTTTGATTTAAACTATTAGGATAAGTAAGGTATCTATGTTGGTTTTTTAAAAAAATACATTCTCTTAACTGATACTTAATGCTGTATGTAGTTGTATTTTCCTTTTAGTTTGTCTAATATGGCTCCTCTTACAATTCTGTAAGTAATAAGTATCTTTCTTAGAAAGGTGGAGAGAATATGTTGGTACAGGGAATTAACTTTTGCAGCTTTCTTAATACTTGTCTCCAAAATATTCAGCAAAATAGTTTGAACTGTACAAACCATGGTCTGTAATGCTGAACGCTAATTCCTCTTCATTCATAAGGCTATAGCTTGACAAAAAGAGTGCATTTACTCCAGTGTAAGACAGTTTGAGCTGGAGGTAAGTTTTGGATGTAAACTGAGTAGATCATCTGGTAAAAGTATAACAATTTATTGTGCTAATCTTGCAATTCCAGCTGTTTCAGCTGTGGAGGCCCTTTCCCCTAAGCCTGTATGACAGATGACAGCTAAACATTGCTTAGATGATAAAACTAAACAGTGGTTCTGTACAGTATGTCTCTGCTGGCATGAGATAGCACTTTGTCATTTCAACATCTAATTGGTATCACAGCTGCTGAATATGCAATTTACCGTACAGAGGATATGATTTTGTTATCCCTGTAGGTATCTGGGTTATTAAAAAATGTGACACCTTTAATAAAATTAAATTGTCTTTTCCATCCATATCAGCAACAGAGCTAAAAATTAGATTGCTTTGTACTCTGAAGTCTCCATTTGTTTCTCCTAGCAGTGTAAGCAGAACTGTTGTTGTTGGACTCGGTCTGTAAATCCTTACTTATAGCCCTACCCTTCTCTGTTTTGCCAGCCTAAACTTGGAGTCACTTGTGGAGTCGCTCTGGTTTTACAATGAATCTAGCCCCAGGTTTTTGCTCATTCGTTACTTTTCTTTGGCAAAACACTGAGCAGAAGTCCTCCAAACCTTGCCTGGCTTGTCCTGAAGAAAACAAAGCATATTGACTGAGGGAACCTATGCCAACCCAAGGCAGGACCACTCCTTTCATGTACCATTGTCAGGAGAAATGAACCTCCCAGGGTCTGCATGAATGTAACTGTTCACAAGCAACTGCAAGATGGCAAAAATGCAAGTGGTGTCATCTGCTTATGCAGACTCAGAAGATCTGTCATTAGTGACTTGGGTCTGCACTCACTGAAAGCTGCTCTCCCAGGACTGATGGACTGATGCAGCAACACAGAGCCCAGTCAAGTGGCAGTGCCACTAGCCACAGCCTTAATTTCTCACCAGACTGTGCTACCAGTATAGCTGTTGCGAAATTATGGTGCATTCTCACATCCAAAAGTTATTGTCTATGTGTGATGCATGAGTGTGTCTGATACCTGCTACAGGTAACTGGCCTTAGACACCAAGTTTCACCCTAAATCATGATGCCAGGTGCTACATGGGCTAGAATGACCCATTTGTTCATTTATGCTGAAGATATTAATTAGTTGGGATTTCACAGGTAGAAGTAGCCTCTGTGTTCATCAGCTGTATGTGACTCTCTTCTGATGTGTATGAAAAGCAACTCATATGACTGTGCGTCTGTACAAACAGTACAGAGCAACTTTGAGGTTTTCTAGATAGAGGATGGATTGAGTCAAATGAAGGAATTTCTTAAAAAGTAAAATTTTCAGTGGTGCTTCTAGGGCAGGCAAAGGCATTGCTGGTGCTCTGGCGCAGGGGTTGGGGAGACTGGAGCATGGATGGAGGAGGGATCCCTGTGATGCCCCATGTGCGTGTGCACTCTTCCCTGAAAATCTGCTTCACCCCATGCTGGAGGCAGAGCCTGAAGCTGAGGGGGCTGTTGGTCTTGCACCACTCTTCTGTCCTCAGCTTGCTGCAGTCGTGTTCTTAGTCCTGGCCTTAGCGTGGGTCACTGAAGGTCCCCTGAATACAACGTCCTGCCTCTGACAATGACCTCCAGGTCCTCCTTGGAAAAAAATTCTGCAAGTGCAGGCGTTATTTACTCCTGCCTTTCTTCTTGCTGAGCTACTATTTCTGTTCTCCACGATATACAACCTGTGTTAAATCAACTCCTGATTTTGATGCAGAGGTCACATCAGCTCTGTTTATGATGCAGGTGATCCTGCAAGGTGCTGTGCTCAGTGAGACGCTGGGTTCCTCTCTCCTGCTATTACGCTCTCGTAATCATATTTTCATAGTATGTTCTTCTGATGGTATTACATGTTTCCCCTATGTTGTGACATTAAGTGAAAAATATCGTCCCTTGTACTGACATGCGCTAGGTAAGTGCTTCTACCTATTGTCATGGGAATTATATCAGGGTACTGCTGGCAGAACTCTGCAAAATTTATTAATAGCATTTCCATATATATAAGCTATAACAGTATGTCCAGTCACTTACAAGTTTTCATTCTCATTCACTGGCATCATTTTGATCTTAAAGGACTTTACAGAAATATTTTAAAAGACATTTCCACTCCCTTTTCTATTAGATTTTAAAATTAAACTTATTTGGGATTGACAAAATTTTTAGTCTGTAGCTAGGGATGAAAGATTGGTAAATCAGATTGCTGGCCACTGAATCAAATCTTGTGCCACTGGCTATGGTTAGTGTGTTTAAGAAGATGAAAATCTCTTGTGATGCATCTGGCTACCGGTGCGACCCTTCACAGACAATTAATTCTCTTCAGGAAAAAAAAAAAAAGTTTAATTGCTCTATCTTCTTTTAAGAGGATAAAGACCACTCCAGGCAAAAGCCTTTAGAATCCAATAATCCTATTCCCATGCTGGTACCCTGCCAATAAATAAATAAATACTGCATCACTTGCATGGAAAGATCTGAAGCCTCCAAAATCTTTAATGCAGAGTGTTCCCTCTTCTTCTGCATGCCCGAGTCTGGAGGACCTCAGCACCTCAGAGCTGTGTGTAAGTGTTTATTTGAACCAGGAGACTGATGACAATTTGATCAATGTGTTTCCATAGAGGTTTATATTTCCTTCTCATTCTGCAGTGGTGTTTCCCTCGTTGATTTTATTTGCCCTCTTTGTTATCTGCAGGCAGCAGCAGTCACCCTCCTGAGCTTTTCACAGGCATAGCAGACTGCTGGTATCCCAGCATGGCTTGTGTGAAACCATCTTTTTGACAAAAACACCAGTGCTGTTTGTTTCTGCTCTGGTTTCTAAGGCCTGGTTGGTTCTAGCTGGATCTGATTCAATGACTCTGTACACTGTGGAGTATGCTCGTGTCTCAGATGAGCCTTGACGTTGTCTGCATTTGTCAAAACAGTTTTTATTGCTTCGTTCCTAACATGGTAGAATCTGCAGATCTTGACTGTAATGCTGCTCGGCCAGGTGGAAGGAAATTGCCTCATGCTGAAGGTCAGTGCTAGAAACAGTTGGAAAGAAAACTGAACTGATGGAGAATTTCACTGTGGAGCTGCAGGGACTGGCAATTTTAACTCAGCCTAATTGGCTCACTCAAGAGAAATACATAAATAATTTGGTCTTAGGCCATAATCACTATTATAACTACTTGTATTATAATTTCTAGTGCTTCAGTTTGGGATGTGAGACCTAAAAGACCAATCCTCCTTTACAAAAAGAGTCTAAGTAACAATGTAATGGTGAGGCAGAGGGTGCTTCGCATTGGCAGGCTAATGGATGAAAGCTGATGGAGGAGAAATTTAAGCGGGAAGTGAAATACCATTTTTTAAAGGTGTGTAGCTGCCAACTGGACAGTTTACTCAGAAAAGAAGATGGTATATGCTTCAGGGCCTGAATTCAACAGGATGTTTAACTATTTACCCACCTCTTGCACATATGTAGTTGTATCTGGTGTGCCAGAAATCGGGTATATGCTTGAGTAAGTCTGTTAATTCACATTCCTAAAGATAGCCATGTGCTTAAGTGCTTTGCTGGATCTTTCTGTTTGCCATCTGCTTGTTACTGGGTTCTGTGCAGGGCTTGCTAGGTCAAAACCAGTGGATTGTGTTTAATCAGTAATCAATGGTTATGCAGGGATCAGGCTCCGTGCTTAGTGGTTTTTCTGAGAAGCAGAGACTCTTTTAGGAGGAGAAGGAGGAGGAGAGAGCTGAGTGTGAGCAGGGAGGCTGGAACACACTGCTGAAGTTGAATGGGGGTAGAGAGGCTTCCTCCCAGCAGTGCTTGCTTTTCTTGGAAACCTCGTCTAGTTTCTGTGCAGGAAGGTTTAAGAAGGGGTCCAGAAGCATGAGGGGAGCAGGAAGATGAAAGCACAGAAACAGGGTGAGCTGCTGTCTGAAAGTGATGAAAGAAGGACAGGTTTGGCAATGAGAGATCAGGTTATATTGAGGGTAAGGCAAGAACAACGTGGTGACCAAGATGCCATCCTTTCTTCCCTGTTTGTTTCACTCACACAGGGTTCAATTTACACTTGTAAATCACTGGCTCATTTTGACTTTGATAATTCATAACCCAAAGGCTTTGGTTTTCTTTTATTTATCCTCCTTTATCTGGTCAGCACAGGCTGTTGGGTGTGTTGGAACTGTTTTTCATGGGTCACTGTGGACGCCTGGCATGTTCCTTGAAGATGAGAGCACTTTTATCAAGACAAGTACATACTACTGACACTCTTTTTATCAGAGAGATCATGAAGATACAGGAGAAAAATTATGCACAGGGAAATATCTACGTCAGATGCATTTCTTACATCCTGAATTAGATTAGTGGCTTTTTGTTGTGCTCTTGTGCACCTATTCCTCTTTGTGCAACGACTCTTTTCATCATACAGTTAATTTATTAAGTCTTCTGCTAATAGCAAACATTGACAGATCTATCAAAAGGGTGTTTTGGATGAAGGTGAGCAGGCTGTGTGAGGAAAGAGTAGATACTCTTTTGTTTGTCAGTGCTTTGCAGTGAGGATTTCACAGTCCTAGGTCTGTGCCTGTGGAATTTGCTGCCAGATGAACACCTGTGTATTGAGTTGCACTTGGGAATCTAATCTTAGACTTAGTAGCATCTCTAGCTTGCTTGGTTGAGGGAAAAAACCTCTCTAAAATTTGTACTGAGTACAGTATTTTCCTGCAGAGGGTTTAGTTACAATGGACAACCTAGAAAATTAATGCAAGTTACTTGCAAACATCGGTTTTAAAAGGACTAGTTGTGCTAACCCAAATCATTTCTATGAGCAAGAATTTAGAACTGAAATAGCATGACTTTGATTTAGCTAGAATCAGAGTGAACTTGGCTGACATTTGATTTACCTTAAAAGTTTTTCTGGCAACCACAAAATGAGAAAAAAATCTTAGCCCCTCTCTGAGCTGGGCAGAGGGGTAAGTGGCAGACACTGCACAAGCCCAGGCAGCCATCTCTTCTGGCTTTAGACCTAAGTTTCATTGTCGCACCTGCAGATGTTCCACTGGTGGTTATCCTGGCATAAGCATCGTCCAGGGTATATTTGCAGCCAGCAGTCACAGATGCTCACAACTGCTGTCCCCTCCTCAGGCTGTTCCTATTGGCAGGTATTTGACCAAGCTATTATTTTATGGTATATTTAGTTCTTTTTTTATCTTTCCTTACTGTCAGTCTCTCCAGCCCAATAATCATGTTTTCTTCTTTACCGCAGCCTCCATATCCTGCTGTCATTCTAAAAATGCTTCTGTGATGTTAAATATTTTCCAGTTATATGATGAGAATTAATTCATTCTGACACAGCCATGAAAATCTGATTCAGTTCCTTTTTTTTGGTATCTCTGTGACAGTCCTTGATCACAAATCAGCATGAGTCAGAATTTCCCAGGTTATTATTTCTTCAGAAAGGCTGATTGCAACCCTGTCTCCACATTTAATATCCTTTTCCTGACTGCAGTGAAGCTGAGCAGTTGAGGCTGCAGTGATTTTGTTTGGAGACCTGTCTGTTGTTCTGTCATTTGATGCTACAAGTGGAAAAGGAGGTGGCACCAAAGAATACCCCAGACCAGTTTTAATGTTTCAGTTTCCCATCACTGGGTAGTTGAGTCCATGCTGGCTCTACAGCATGAAGATGACTGCAAAAACTAGTGGGATTTATTTCTCTGGAGACTAGGAATTCTTGGGTCACAGGTGGAAAGAGAACACAGTGGCTTTATCAGCTTGTGCCAGGATGTGAGAATGTAGTAATGATGGGTTTTCAAACTGGCCATATTATGCTGAGATCTTCAGCCAGAATGGACTGTGCTGATGTGTTTCAGATAGATAGGTTTTGAATCCTTTTGGATTCAACTGGCTAAATGAGTAGCTTATCTGGGGTTACTAGAGGTAGACCAGAATGAAAAATAAGTGGGAAATACTCTCTTTGGGGCCCTTACCATTCATTTATTCTCTCCAGTACACATTTCTCTCTCAGATTTTGTATCCAGAGGGCAGGACCACGTTCACTGCCCATTGAAAGAGTGGAGTGCCATCAGTCTGTTTTCTGCATTGGGCTGTGCCGTGGCCCGGAGGGGTTTGGAGGCATGAGGAGGTTTCCCTTTCCTTACAGAGAGCCTCTGGCTCTGGAAGCAAACCCAGGAGGAAATCCTGCTTCCATCCGCCATTGTACCTCTTCTATTTCTGAAGGATGTGCTGTCGGCTGAGCAGCAGCTGAAAGGGTGGCAGGAAGGAGCAGGCATTGCTTCTTGCAGGTCACAGGAGGCAGGCGAGGTCCTTCAGCCTGCCCCAGGGGGTTTGTCACCACACAAATTCAATGCCCAACTTGAGGACTAAGGAACCATTTCCATGTTTTCTATTGATTGCTGCAGTTTCCTTTTGTGATTCTCTTGGGTTCTTCAAATAGGGCAGTAGTAGCTTTAATACCCACTTGGGTTTTTTGCTTGCTTGTTTGCTTTCTACCAAGCTCTAGGAATGTGGATTTTTTTTACATTAAAAGACAGAAAAAAAAAAAAGCCCAGACAGAATGGCCTATTATTTTAATGAGGGAAGAATATTTATTAGGATTTAATTGTGCACGAAAAGCAACTAAGCACTGCCTGCAGGGGAAAGCCTTTACACACTGCTATGAGTACATCAGATCAATAACTAATGGTTAACAGGAAGGGACAAAAAGCCACCCTTAATTTTAGTGGTAAAGGATTCAGCTCTTGATTCAGGTTCAGATTTCTCATCTTCCTGGGGCAAATCACACAAGTGTCTGCTTTCTGCAGGTGGAGATATTGTTTTTCTTCCTGATAGGGGATTTCGGGTTATTGGACTGCTCATGTATTAAAGTGGGCAAGCCGAGCTACCTGTCCAACAGAAGCACTTTACCTGTGTTTGACTTCCGTGCCTTGTTTCTGGCAGAGACATGAGCTACTGTTTCATGATTCAATTTTATATTGTGTTCACATGCCGAAGGCTCTGCTGTGATGCTCCTACCCTGCTAAACACAACTGTTATTAAAGCTTAGGTTAGTGAACTCATTTTCCCCTAAAATTTCCAAACAATTCTAGATATTATTGGTGAGGATAATTAGGATAAGATGCTGGTATGCTGAGCAGAATGTGTGGCCTTTGTGACGCTCATCCATTATTAATCAGCCATGTAATTTCCCTTAAGTGACAAGGTGCAGTTGCCTTTTTTTAGGCTCAATTGCATCTTCGTGCTACGAGCAGAGATGAGACCCTCTCGCCTGCATTGTTGTGAATTACCCATTTGGGAAATGAGGATGCTGTAGGTTGGAGATACTGCCTGGGAGCTCGCTCATGACACAGACAATCAGATGCTGAATTAGCAAGAAATTAATTCTTCCTCCCCTTTCTCCTTTCCACATAAGAGATGAGTTTGTTTTTGCTGGAGCTTTGCCTGCGTAAAGGCTGCGGTATGGAGCCAGCCTGTGCTTTCACACTTAACCTTTGGTGTATCAGAAAGCAGGTTATGGTGGGGGCAAAAAGCCTTCTCTGATGGCAGTATCTGCTGAACATGCCTGCAGGGTGGAGGGGCTCTGGGGGGAGCCGAGTGCGGGGGTACCAGCCCTAGTTAAAACACTGGAAAACAAATTCCGCACAGATGAAACAAATACAGCGCTCTGATTTAATACAACCTAATAGTTGCACTTCAAATGACTTATAATGAAGAACAAATGAGTATACTCTTTGTTAAAAATAGAGTAATAGCTAATAAACATAACCTTATTGAACTCAAGGAAGCATAAATCACTTATAATTCAAAAGCATTATAAAAAATAATTATGATTCACTACTGAACTCTGGTTTACAGTCTGTGAAAACTTCTTATGTTTTGCTTTCAAAAAGGCATTTCTCTTAATCAAAGATGTTGCAATTAGAGGGAGTGGTAATGATCCAGAAGATAGCTGAGTGATGTTGCCTTTTTGAGGATCTCTACAGCTGCCATTTTCATAGCGTATAGAGATGCTTGGTGTTGGCGGAGAAGCTCCCATGGATCAGAGCTCCAGCAATTGGAAATGTTGTGTTTTGCAGTATACCCCCATTCCCCCAAACCTACCATGATGTTGAATTCCATCCACTTAAAATAGAGCCTATGTTTAACAATAATTTAAATCATTATCCTGCCTGTCAGCTCGGAGTTAAGGGGCTATGCAACTGCGATTCTCTGTTTAGAAACTGCCTAGAATAATAACTTTCAGATGTCTCAAATATGCACCACTTATCTATAACATCTAAATACAAATGTCTCCCTGCTGAGCAAGCCCGACACTGTTTACCTATCACGTCCAAACCATTCCAGAGGGTTTGCTTGGCGTGGAGCGGAAGGCCCTATATCCGCAGCTCCGACAGTGCTGTCAGTGTAATGTTTTTCAACTCCTCCTCACCTTTAGGTGATTGCAGAGAAAGAAACAGCCGAAGCCTGAAGTTGACAAGTGAAGAATGTCCCTGCACACGCATCCCCCCCCGCCTCCCGCCCCCACACCAAGGGTAAAAGTGCACTGCAAGCCAGCCCCGCGCTCCTGCAGATGGGATGATGCTGGCGCTGTTGGGTCCCTGCCAGCCTGCTGTGAGATGATCCAAATGCTGAATCCCGCATGCCCTGGGCACACTGGGGCTGGGCAGTGTCGAGGCGCTGTCGCTGGCTTGGGGGCCTCGGGCTCTTTCTCTGCGTGCAGACCTCAGTGGGACCTGTCAAGTCTCATTGAACGTCAGGCTGTGGAATTGGCTTGCGCCGTATGCTCCCCCCAGCTATGGCGTGCCCGAGATGTGTGCCGTGCAGCCGGATGGCTCCGTTGCTGTCCGGGGAGCTGCTGTGCTGGATGCGAGCACTTGGTGTGTCCCTTAAGGAGCTGCAGGGGCAATGAGCTGTGGTGTGGGGCTGCCCTTGCAGCTCATCCATGAGTAATCAAAGCAGGGAGAGATGAAAAACGCCTACTTTCCTTGCTACAACTGACCTGTGGCTTTTCATAGGAGAGCCCCTGTGAGTTTCAGGCCCTCTCCCAAAGGTGTGTAGTGTCTCATGCCATCCACACCTGGAAAGAGAGGAGTTTCATCCCCAAAACTGGCATTGGGTACCAAAGGCCTCTGCATGATGCTCTACAAGCTAATGGGCTATGCTATGTAGCCTCCACATTTCCTAATGCATCTTGGGGAGCCCCATGCAGTGCTTGGGCTGTGCTTCCCCTAGGCACACCGAACACCCTTAGCTGGCGTGCACTGTCATGATGCAGGCAGCGAAGGTTAAATAAGGAGAGGCATTTAACGCATCTTTGCATCATCTTTGGTCCCTAGGTGATGTCTGAGTCATTTGGTGAGCTGAAAGATACCAGATCTATGCAAATGTTATGGGCAATTCTTCAGCGGGTGGCTTGGCCACATACAGGCTCCTGTCCCTTTGCTCTCAATTAACTCCTGAATTACCTGTTGTCCAGCTCTGCAGCGCTGCTGCTCTCCTCATATTACACAAGAGACATATTATGTCTGAAATGTATGCATTCTAGGGATTGAAAATTGCTTTTTTTACTAGTCTTTATAGAAAGCGTGGAAGTTGGACTACTAGCACGGGTCAGACTCGATACCAAATTGTTTCACGTGGCTATGGTTATGGAAGCGAGGCTTCCCTCTTGTCCACTTTGGGCAGCAGTTATCACGCATGTCTCCTCTGCAGTCACCTGGGTCTGCCACAAAGGAGCACTGCTGATCTGCTACCTTTGCAGCCAGGTTGAGCCTAATATAGGGTTTTTCAGGATATCTACAATTAGTGAAGGGTGCACAGCATTGGCTTAGCTCAGAACATTGTTTCTTCATTCCTTTTCTTTTTTTAATGTAGGCTTCCTTGTAGGGATGGGGCTTGGAGAGGAGCCCTTTATAGCTTGCTCTCAGCCTGCTCACTAAACCAGATCAGTGAGGCTCAGTATCTGATGGCTTTCTTCATGCAGAATGGCTACCTCCGTGCGCATGAATATACAGTTCAGTTTACTTGCTTGAAATGCCCAAATTGTGTTTCTGTTCTTCATGAAATATTCATCTACTCTGATGTAGTAAGCCAGGCTTTTTCTGGCATTGGTGGTTCTGGACAGAAGCGTGCCCAGGCACATGGCTCCAGCGCCTGCACAGCTTGCTGGAGCTGCCTGGCGGGGACAAGCTCTGCCTGGGGATCTGCATGGCTCTGCCCTGCTCAGGAAACGAGCTGCTCTGGGGCCACCTTCCTTCCACTCATCCTCCCACTTTGTATGCTCCGGGACTCCATCTTTATGGGCCTATCCCCACCTGCCGCAGTATCAGAGCGGTTGTGGCTAGGAGCAGGAGTAGCATGCAGGACCCACGGACCCTCTGTCCTCACGACAGCTCCTCCTGCACACTGGCTCTGCATAACAGCTTCTCTTACACTAGTTACTTTTTTAGCATCTTGTCACCACCTCAGCAGCTCTTCACTGATGACTCTGCCATTACCCATGCCAGAGGGCCTGGAGCAAGTTAGGACAGCAGAAAGGTTTCATACGTATAACCTGTTTATCCATCACACTGCTGTATATCTGTGCTGCCTCTGTGTGACAGTTAAAAGCTAACGATATCCCTTACACAGAATATCATATTTATGAGGAGTTCTCTGATAATGGTTTGCAGCTTGGCCATGTGTGTAGGAAAATAATTTGCAGGTACTGGAGTTGTCTTCATGCTGTTTGTTGCTCTAAATTTGTACTGGGTGTTTGCTGCCCGGACAGAGAGAAGGGCACAATCCAGCATGCTGGCATCTCAGATGTCTTCAGCAAGAGATGACCAGTGACGTGTTTCTTCCCAAGTGGCATCCTGAGGTGACATGGCAGAATGATGGACAGATGGTGTTAGGTTGCACAAGTGCTGCTGGCCAAAAAGGTATAAGCAGATAGTATGAACCCATGTGATCAGGGCCAGACAGTCTCTGTAAAGAGTCGGGGCTAGTTTCATTTATTGGGGGTGAGAATTTTTGACTACAGTAAATTAAAGGTTCAAAGCTGAATTGAATCTCAGCTCCTCCAAAACCCCCAGCGCTCTCCGATCTGGTGTTTTGATTACCTGAGCCCATTTTAAATGCTAGCTCAAGCATCAAGCCCTCACATTTCCATTTAGCTGTTCAAGGAAAACAATTTTAATAACTACCTGGCTATTAATAAGGATTAGGCCCTGCTAGACTATTTTGGATATCACGCAAGCTCAGTGCAGCATGGTCCAAGCTTAACTTGTAACATCCAGAGGCACCAAAAATATTTGCTTCAGTAACTCCAGCATATTCCTCAGCCCCTGCTCTTCATGTCACTGGCCATGTCCAGTACCAGGAGAGGAGGGGCTGTGGGAGAGCTTCCTCTCCTGTTATTCCTGGCGCCGACGGAAACAGGGAGAAGCAGAAATATCAGCAGGAAGCATGCACTTTTGGAGCTCTTGCCCCCGAGTCAATGTGGATGCAGAGGAGAAAAAGCATCTGTGTACTTGGGCACTTACCCAGCTGCCCCTGTGGCAGCAGCACCTCTGCCCATTGCTCACTCTCTGCATCCCCCCTGCCCTGGCATTGCAGCATGGAGCACAGCCACCCCCCAAAAACACCTCTGGGATTCCAGTGGAGTGGGGAAAGTGAGTTTGTTCTGTATTTATTCAGAATAGAGTTTAGATAGCTGGTATACCACTCTGCCAAGTGTTGAGGGAACTTCCGTACGGAACTGGAAGT
Organism: Rhinoptilus africanus; assembly: GCA_013400135.1. Lineage (NCBI taxonomy): Eukaryota > Metazoa > Chordata > Aves > Charadriiformes > Glareolidae > Rhinoptilus > Rhinoptilus africanus. The sequence continues at coordinate 365,585 of VXBO01002227.1, read as the reverse complement.
CCCTGGACAGACAGCGCTGAGCCAGGTTTCACATTGGTGGTGAAGAGAGTGGTGGCTTCAAGACTTGGAGATGCACATGGATTTCCTCTCTTGTCCATGTATCTTCACGCAGTGATCAAGAAGTTTTGCTTACTTAATTGCCAGTATTAAGTGGGAAAATGCTACAAAAATGGTCTTTTTAAAGATAAGAAATAATGGGAGTTGAATAAGTTACGATTGGTTTCATGCTGTTGCTGCTGTCTGGCTTTTCCCTGTCCAAACTTCACTGGAAAATGTTGGAGGATTCCTGTGAGAGGCTCAGGCACCCAAATGGATTTGGACATTTAATTGTTGCAGTGGTGGGGACCTGTCAAGTGTGATGCTGGCTGCCTTCCATGTAATGGCTGAGATCTGGAAGTGGGAGCTGGAAATCCCATGAGAATCTGGTTTCTTTAAGTACTTTGACCCTTTGGGTTGGCTGTGGAGGCTCCTGGAACAGCAAAATTTATGTAAGATGTTTTGCAGTGTCATCTTTTTTTTTTCAGTTTTAAGAAATGTTGAGGCTGGATGGAGTTCAGTGGGGTGAAAGGGATGGTTCTCTTGCATTTAATAACTGCTGCTGCTTGTTTCTGAGGCTCATTGGTTGCTTTTCAAGGGGAGGTAGGATAGTATCTGCTTTCTATCTGGTAGGGCAGCCACCATTTTATTCACAGAATGGTCTGAATAAAGATAAATTACTGAATCTTGTTGAAATCTTGATGATGAAACAAAGCCCTCTTGTTAAATGAAGATGATAATGGCTTTTTGAAACTTTGTATAAATATTTACAGCTCTGTGTATAAATATATATATGTATGTATGTATTATAAAAACAAACAAAAAGCCCCCCCAAAAAATACTACACAAAGACCAGAAATCTTCCAGTCTTTCACCATTCTCATGAAAAACAAGGGGAAAGTAATACATTAAATTGTTCACACTTTTTTCCATTATCTAGACAGTGCTATACTGAAATAACCGTGTGTCTAGCTGAAAAGGGAATTCACTTAGGACTGCAGATCCCTTGCAGACAGACGGGAAGAATTGTTGAAAAGCTTTGGAGAACGGTGAGAGCAAGCTGTCTGCCTGGGTGTTGTGTCTCGGAAGAGGTGCTGTGGCTGGAAGTGGCTGTCAGCTAGCTGACCCTAGTGCTCGGTGCCATCCTTGGCACCACATCCATGGGAGGGAGGACAAGGTCAGCTGGGACCTTCAGCACATCCAGAAGGTACCAGTGGTGCAGGAGAATGGGCCTCGTCTCTGCTTCTCTGCAAAACGGAGAATTACCCACTTTGAAATTAAAGGAAAACTGCAAAGGAAGGAGTTTATCTCTTATAGGTTATGTATTCACAATAATTTAAGGATCTGAAAAAAGGAGAAGAGTGAATTTGTTGTTGTTTCTGTTGTCATGGGACTCTCCTCCTGGCCCTGTGCTTCCCTGCATTGCACAACGAGCACAAGATGCAACTTCTGTGTAGGGGGAAGTGTGACAATTCCCTTGAACACTTCAATACCTCTTGATTCCTCCAGTTGGACATGCAGTGGCATGCTCTTGTTGTTCTTTCCATCCTCCACCTCTGTATCCCCGAGCATCAGAGGCCAGACAGGGAGACAGCCAGCACTGCCAGGTGAGCCTGGGCGGAGCTGGAGCCATGTGGAAATATTCAGACTTCCCCACCTGGGTGGCGCTTACAGCAGGAGCAACTGCGAAGACAAACATCTTACGCAGTATGTCCTCTGCTCACCTTTGGTCATGGGGTGAAACCTTTTCAGCTGAATGTTCATGCAACGCAGGAGGCAAAAATCAGAGAAGGATGTGATGTGTTTGAGTTTGGGGCATCCTAGAGGTTTGTAGATCATAGCTACTCTGTTTATTTTTAATGTGGGCAGAAGATTCAGCACCATAACTCTGCCTACCAGCACTAAGTCCATCAGCTATTGCAAAATGAGCTATCAGGAGGACATTCAAGTATGAGCAGGGTAGACCCTTATGTTGGGAAGCACGTTTGCAGTGTTGCACTATAGGATGGTAGATGCCCTCAGTGAAGAAGTACTTAAAAGCTATGCCAAGTGTCTCCTCTCTGTCTGTCTGTCAGCGTAATGTTAACTGAGCAGCAATGTGTTTAAGATAGTGCTTTATGTCTCTCTTTGGGGAGGCAGCAGATACTTCTGTGTGTGCCTGCTAAAAGCAGAGACTCAAGTCTTAGTGTCTGAGTCATCTCATAAGTCTCTGATCATTTTACTTAGATACTGAGTGATGATGACAAATTTGGCCACTGTGGAAACTTCAAAGCAGAGAGCTGGCTGGGGAGGGAGAGCTGATCCCAGGAGTTCCTCCAAAAGTGAGGAGTAAGAGTCCCCTGCAGCCCTGGGAAGGCTGACAGGTATGATGGAAGCACTTCATGCTCAGCCACAAGGTGGCTGCTGAAACAGCAAGGACGGGGTGCATTGTAAGAGACTGTTGCTGGTTACTACACAGTCTACAATAGATTTATTTAAAGTTTTCTAGTTTGTGTTTCCCACTTAAAACTGCACAGATTTCCAGAAGTAGTTCAGCTGCTGGCCATCTGCTCCCCAGAGAAAGGCCTAAAAAAGCCCTTTCTTCCTTTTAACACCTAAAACATTTCAACATTTAACAAGGCGAGCGTGGGATCTCTCACTGAGGGCTCCGGGACCTCGCTCCCTGCAGACCCCTGTGGGGGAGTTATTCAGAGCATCATGAGCTGCTTGCAGGAGGAAGACTTGATTCACAGATCATGGAGATGAAAGGATCTCCAGAAAGCTCTGTGGGGAGGACAAGGGACAGGAATAGAAACTGGAGAGCCTGACTTTCTGCCTCTTATTCTCAAACACAATTAAAGTACAGCCTGTTCATGTGGTGCAGCTGGTGACCATAGACGTGGTGGGAGAGCAGTGGGAGGGAAGCTTTGGGCAGGGATGGGAGCAGGAGTGAGACAGGAGAATGGGATCAGATGGAGGCAGATGGTTGTGGGGTTTGGAGAGGAAGGAACCTTCATGGTGAAAGCAGAGGTAAAAACCCCACCAAAAGGGTCATTACAGAAAATACTCATTTTGCTCAGTTTGCAGAGCCCATAGATTATTTTAGAACACGTTCACAGGACAAGCCCAGTGTTTCTAATATGAAATCTTGTTGTCTAACACGTTTTAGACTGTTAACATTTTCCAATCTATTGTGTAAATAGATTCTATTTTAATGTTTTGGCAAACGGCTTCCCGGGAAAAGCCCAATTCTTCCACTACTCCACCAGGGTCCCATTGTCCGGGGTCTTATTTTTCCTTCCTGTTTCACATGAACGTGCAGAGCTTTGACAATTGGATTTGTAGTCTTGAAATGTGAATGCCTTCCAAAGCGAGAAGGAGTCTCTCAGTTTTTGAGATTGACCTTTGGTTTCCAGTGACAGCCAGGATGGATTTCTGCAATTTTTCATGTAGCCCAGAGCCTGACATTGACTAATAGGACTGGATATTCAGCAGGAATGGCAGGAAACCCTCGGTGATGAGATTTATTCATGCTGTCCATGTGTAGTTTCAAAACTGTAGGGCTAAGTTCCTGTTTGGGGTGAGTGGTGCAGTGTTACAACAGGGGTGAACTTAGACCATTGCTCCTGAAGGCACAGAGCAGCTCTTTCATTCAGCCTCCCCCCAGATCTGTCCCATCAACAGCAAGCAGTCTGTGCTGCTTCAAGTGTTGCAATAATGACATGCAAAATCTCATGTTTTTCTGTTGAAAACCAGCAGCGATCCCATTGCATTTGCTTTTTGTTTATTTTTCTTAAGGAAACAATGTATTCTGCCTAGATATACTGGAATAGTCCCTTGCTGGCTGCAAATTACTAACTATAAAAAAAAAAAATGTAGCAGCATGTATCTCACTGCGTTTGAGAAAGGTTTCTGTAGAGCTTCTATACTGACTGAATGGGAGGACATGCTGCGGAGACAAACTCACCAGGGGAACCAGGGGGCATTTAAAGAAGCTATTTTGCATTCTGATTATGTTTTTACGGCCAGCTGGGGTTGCTACCAGCATCCTGGCAACCTGCTCCGTTTTCCCGTGGATGCCTGGGAAGACATCAGAGACCACCATGGCTGTGCTGCAGGGACAGTTTCTTCAGGACACCCAGGGGGGTTGGCTGTGCCACCACAGGAAGGGTGCCAAGCACACACGCCATGCACGGAGGGGACTTTGTGAGGAAAGGGGAGGTTTTGGTGCAGCTTCATCTTTCCCAGTGAAGCAGATGGGGGCTGCAGGGAGGGGAGGGGGAGCTTTCTTGCTCTACAGTTAGTCAGAGACCTCTGAAGCCATTTCCAACTGTAGATAAACAGGGTAAATAAACCTTCACACAGAGGCTGTCTGCAGAGCACTGGTGATATAGTGGGACATTGGGACTCCTATTTTAAAATTCTTCATTCAGATCTCTAGCTGTCTGTGAGTATAACATGATTAAAACAAAACTCATTTTAATAATGGCTTTGTTCCTCCCTGTCTTCCATGTCTGGGTCAGGGAGAGTGAGTGAAGCATTCTTTTCTCCTATTTGCTAGTTAACCTTTTCTGTTAACCATCACTAGTTGAAATTAGAGGAAGGTTTTGTTTTTATTTTTATATAAGTGAAGCGGTATGTGAAAACAGTCCTCGTTTACCTTAGGTTTTGTAAAAGACCATTGCTGTTTTTTACAAAACACAAGTTTTGGACCAAGTTAGATCTGAAAATACTGTTTTCAGTCCAGGATTGCTTTGAACCAGCCACTCATCTTCCTTTGTCCTGAAGACCACCATGCTGGATTTTACAAAAGTTGAAAATCACATCTCCTTCAGTTTAAATGCTCTCAGCATCCACTGGGGGCCCTAACATGGCTCATCTCTTGCACAGCAGCTGATGGGACATGTGGGATACTTGTTTGCCCTTCTCCCCACTCTCTGTCACCTAGCAGGCAGTGGCTGGGCTGTGGATGCTGAGCCGGGAGGTAGGATGTCCTGACTACCCGTCTGTAGTAAAACCTGGGAAGCGGCACTAGAGCAGCATGGACATTTGAACCTCTTCACAATGCTGCATGACCTCTTTTCTCCATGGGCTCTGGCACTGGGCATACTCTTGGCCTGGAGAGCAACCGCACCCTGTGAGCCAGCCTGGAGGCTCAGCAGTCCTTGCCAGGAAGGTCCCTCCTATAGGATCACCAAGCATTTACTTGGATTTTTTAAGTGCCTCTTTCTGCCTCTTGCATCAGAATTTGACCCTGGTTCGGGCAAAACAAGAACCAAGCAGGCGCTTCTCCAGCATTCAGAGCAATGTGAGAATTTAAAACCGATCTCAAAATAAAGACACTCAGCTGATAATTCATTTGGGCATAAACGTACACTCACCAAAGAAAGATCCTCAGAGAAATTCAGCTGCTGAATCCTTGACCTCCAAAGGACCCCTAAATATAGTATTGTACGCAATGTGCCTCTTTTTGTGGGTGAGATATTAAGAGCTTATTTATTTATTAGAAAGTGGTTTACAATGTAAGTAAATTAGTGAGTTCCAAGGCCCTTTCCCAGCTGCCAGATGCTGGGAGAATGTTTATGGCCACTGTAAATAATTTCATAGCTTAATACAAATACATTTTTAGAAATCAAGGGCTGATGGCTGCATGTTTATGGTACAGTTGAGGATTTAGCAATTCCTCCAGAATATAAGAAAGAAAACAAACAGTATTTCAGATATTTAAAAAATTCATAGGAAAGAAAAACCCCAAGGTGTTCTTCATTCACGGTGCTGTGGGCTCAAGTCTGTGTTGCTTTGGCTGAGCTCTTCCAAGTCTCATCAAGCCAGTGAGATCAGAAATTGCTCAGCATCCTTCAGGACCCAGCCCATGCATTTTGAAGGCTGCAAAGGCTGAAACTTTAATGGTACAGACAGTTTCCCCTGCACTGAATCTGTATTTGGAGATCACTTTGCTGCTGCTGAATGACCTTTGCTAAGATCAGCTTTAAATGATAGAAATCAGATCCTTCAGTCAGCAGGGCAGCAATGCGGGGCGGCACAAGGGATTTGCTTTATGTTGTGGCTAAAAGGTAACAAGGGCTGAGCAACACCAACACCAGTGGGTACTGGCAGAAGGGTGGCTCTAGAGGGAAACCTGCTTCCCAGACAAAAATAGGACACAGAGTGAAAATGGGGCTGGAAGGAATTTCCTTTTCAAGGCATGTGCGTAGTGAGAGGAATTAGAAACCGGAGAAGTGACGTCAGAGCGTATGTGGGATGCTTAGTATCATTTTTGTGAAAAGTCTCGGTGCCTTGAGGAGCGATGGGCAAAATGAAGTATTACAGATGCTTCATTTGAGCTTTAGGTTTATTTTCAGCCTCTGTGTGGACGGCAGCGGAGAGCCTGCAAATATCAGCAGAAGCTGTGGGCCGTTTCTGCCGTGGTGCGTTGTGGTGACTGCACGTTCCTGTGCTGTGCTCTCCATAGCAACATATTTTCAGTGTAAAACCAGAGAACCAGCTGAATAGTTATGAGCGTTTACACTCCATGTGCATGGGGAAAAGCTGATGCTGAGCTGCTGCAAGGCAGAAATGGTCCTGACTTTAAACTGCAGCCTAAGCTGAGCTCTCAGTCTAGCGCTGACATGCAGTTTGATGATGGGATGTGCTTAGGCGCATGCATTCATAGGTGCCTTGTTCTTTTTCAGGGAAAAGTGACCCTTTTTATATTACCCAAGAAATCCACCAAGAAGCACTTTGTTTTGGGGGCAGGAGACTCCTACGGGTCTACAGCAGACCAGCGTTAGATGGCTTGACACAACAAGGTTTGCCCAGGGTAATGGTGCCAGTGCTATCTATAATTAATTTAGGGCAAAATAACTTTTTTTGCAGTTTTGAGATAGCAACCCTGCTCCAGTTCTGACAAGCTGAGATTTAGGTACTCTCATTGCAGCAGTGTCGGTTTTGCGGCAAGTGTTGCCTGATGCCACCCTGATCCTCTTTCTTGATGTTGCTGGATTGCTCAGCCTTGAATTTAGCTGCAGGGGCTGCAAGCTCCAGCGAAGCGGCAGCGGCTGTGCCGTGCAGACAGGCAGGCAGTGCACGGCCATGGCACTGAGAAGGCCAGGGAGGTAAAAGGAAGGAGCCTGCAGGGCTCAGTGGTTAATCCTGGCCATGCCTGACTTGCTTGTGTGTGTCCCTTGAATCATTCCCCTCCTAATAATTTCTGGGACTGATGATATGTGAGCTGGTGATAGCTTTGAGGTGGTTTGGCGGGTACCACAGTGGCAGAGCGTCCTCCGAGTGAGTGCATAGCCACTGTCAAAGGAGCTGGCTCCCGCGGCTCTGCCTCCAGCCGCCCATGTAGCGGTGGTTAGCAAAGGCACAGAGACAGTGACAGCGTTCGGCATATCTGTGCTGAATGACTGGGAGCGCTGGGGAGTGAGATTGCTGACCTGGAAAACAAGCTGAGATTAAGAAATGTCAGATTTCTGGGGAGAAGAAGGTTTCCTGGAGGGCTGAGAGGTGGAGAAAGTAGACTCTGGAGGTTACTTGGGATGGCTGATTTCAAATGGACCATAAACCCTGTTCTAGCACTGGTGCCTCTGGGAAGGGCTACCCTGACACCCTGTTGCAGCTGGGACTCCCCTCCCAAAACTGGGTGCTGGGGCATGGGCAGCATTCAGCAGAAGGACATGAGTGTAGAGGTGACTGTCCTGGGGACAGAGCTGGAGGATGACTCCTTCTAATCAGCAGCCTTTGGGGAGCTGCTCACAGGGTTCATGTAGGAGTGGACAGCCTGAAGTGGGTACGTGAGCCACACCGTCCCTTCTGACTTGCACCCAGGGGTGCTGCAGCCGGCTGGGCCCCAGGTGAAGCCGCCGTGTAGCAATGAACTGTCACCCTCAGCTCTGCGGTGGCTTCACCTACAGTGAAAACACCTGCTAACCCCATAGGTGTTTTGATTGTAGTAGATGTAAAAATGAACCCAGCAGCCATCCTCTTATTTGTTTCCTTATTCAATTCTGTTTGTTTCATGTTGCCCATAAATATGAATTTCCAAAGTCCTGCAAACCTCACTGGGGAAGGAATTTGCACCGCCTGACCCTGGGAGAGCATGGGCCACTGAGGCAGCTTTAACAGACCCAAGTGAAATGCTTCTGGCAGAGGCAGCAATGAAATGCAGTGGATAGCAAAGTTGTCATTTATCACCATTCCTGCAGAATCTTGCTAAGGTGGCAATCTCTGTTTATTTCTCTGCAGACTGGGCAGTTTCTCTGCCGGGGGCAGCTCTCCCAGCCGTGAGATAGCCGTCACGGCAGAGACAACGGGGCAGAGCCGGCAGCGTGGGGTGAACCTCACCTCTCCCCGGCGGGATGCAGGGGCTGGGGATGTGCTGTGCTGGCTGTCAGCAAGACGCAGACACAGACAATTCCTGTTCTCAGTGCTGTCAATCTGTTCCCCTGCTCGTAACATCGGTGTGGTGCGTTGGGTGTAGGGAGAAGGCTGTACCAACTTGGACTCCACATAACTCCATTTTCTCTTCGCTGTTAAGTCCTTTTGCTCTCAGGACAAGTCCATGCCTACTCCAGCAGTCAGTGTGAGCCCCATGATTTCACCAGGGACCAAATGTTGCCCCCACATCCCCCTGGACGCCAGGCCCTGTTGGAAGCGGCAGCTCTGCCGCCAGCAGCCCCCTCTCCTGCCGGGCCGGGCGGCAGCGGGACGGTGCCTGTGCACCACTGCGACCTAGTGGAGGGAACGAGGCTTGGCCGGGGGGGATTTCATGGGCCTGGCACCACCGACAGCTTCCCAAAAGGGCTCTTTAGCTCCAGTGCTGAGGATTCAAGCTTTGCCTGGAGTTGCTGTGGAGCCTGTCCCAGCCGAGGCTGTGCCATCCCCGAGTGGCTGCAGCAAAACAGACCAGACGGACAGTTGCAAAAATGCGCAGGAATGCGGAGCCCTTACAGCGTTTAATATGAATACGCAGCACCTCTCCATCTTGACCTGACCCTCTCTTCCCTGTGTTTATCGTACCCTCTCGCTGAGTTATGACTAAGTTGGGCTGTAAGCTCCCCTGGGATGGGACTTGCCATTTTAACTGCCAGGCGCCAGGCACACCTAAGCCACCTTATAAATAATGTTTCTGTGCAGAGGGAAACTTGACCTTGGGACGTAAAGAAGTGGCCATGGCAACAGCTGTCCGGGTGCTTTGTGTCTCCTATGGACACAGAGCAAATGGGGCTGGTAACGTGGCTTCAACCTGGGCTGGAGCAGAACGTGTATGGCTTCGTGGGGCCCTTTCTGCACGTATCTGCTGGCTTCCTGCAGACCATAAGTCATCTACACTCCTCTTTCAGATTTTTTTTTTTTTTCTTACTTTGATATGAAAAAGAGTTACAGAACAGAAACACAGCCAGCAGTAACCCTTTCTTCACTGTTTTAGGTATTAGGATAATGTTAGATTTGAGCACATCATCTGCTTTTTCTTCTCTTTAGCTTTCAGAAACGCATGGTTTTTAGCTACGTGCCTTCCCAGTACCATCCTGTGTCAGGCAAAAATGAATGCAAATGTGAATTATCCAGGCTTTTGCTCTGATAACTGGACTACATCCGTGCTTGGAAACAAAGAATATTTTCCGAGTTGTAAAGGAAAAAATAAAAGTCAAAGCTGTTATAGTACCAGGAATGGTGGGACCGTATTGAGCAGAGTGGAGAGGCACTTTTTTTCTCCCAGACAGACCTGGGATCAATCCCACATTCCTTAGACTAAGACATCACTGGTGCTGGTGATGACATTTCAGTTGATGTAAGCCCAGCAATTTTTATTATTATGTAGCAAGGGTTTGATAGTCCCCTACAACAGTTCAGAGTATGTGCAGAAAGGTTCACAATAACAATGTCACCAAATATTGCTTTAAGCTTTGATGCTGAAGGAGGCAGAAGCTGAAGAGAAATGAGTCTATTAATGGGATGAGAAATCCTTGAGTCTGGGTGAGTCCACCCCTATGTTTGTTACCATCACCCCTGTATTAGTTACCATCTCTCCAGCCCATATAGATCACAGCAAGAGAGTTATCAGCCTATAATGTTCCTGCATTGGCTGTTTTTGTTGCTGATTATTCCCAGTTCAGTCTAAATTCCAAAACTAAGTTTGGTCATGACATTCTGAAGCTAAACTTTACTGTTTACAAACCATCAAAAAGTTGATCAGTGTTTTCCAAACCAGAGAAGTATAGCATCATGGGCTGACAGAAATAGAGGGCAAAAATAAGGACATGGCAATCTAACAGACTGAAACTGGACAAGTGGTTGAATGAACACTAGTACCCATTCCTAGCCAAACTGGTGCAAAACCAATACATTATGAGTAAGTGAGGAAGAGGTTCAGAGCATATTTCAGTAAGAGCGAGTGACCAGCATAAACTGCAATGCTGAATCCTAGTAAAAATGCATGGACAGTACAACAGGGCATCACATGGCAAAAGGTTTGTGCTATTACTGGTCCCTGAGACCTTTCAAGGAGGGGCAGGGACAAGACAAAAGCACCTAAAAATGCAATGAGTTTTTTGGCTCTCTTCCCGTTCCACAGGGTGATTTTGTTTTTTCTTCTCATTAAACTCCTGTGGCAGGTGTCTGCTGTTTCTCAGCACAGGTGTTGGGTCTCAGTTTTAGGATACAGTTTCCCTGAAAGATCCCCCTCCATCTCATCCACAGGGCTCCAGAAAGACTGAGCTTGTTTGTGCTTAGAGTGTCAGTCAGGCGGGGAAGGGAGATAGAAGAGGAGAAAGAGGAAGAAGAGCAGTGCTGTGGGAAGATTGGATGTGGGGAGAGCAAGAACTTTTGGGAACCAAAGCCTCGGGGGGCTGAGGAAGGTTTGGCTACTGCGGCCACAGCCGCATTTAGCATCCAGCAGTGTTTTCTGAGTGAATCCCATGGCTTCAGCAAGGTTACGCTGCCCTGACTGGCAGACAGACTGTGGCCCTCCGGCTGATTCTTGTTTATACTTTCAATTTGCAGCTTCAGAAAAGCCTCCTGTCTTTCTGTCTAAACCTTTTGAGGCCACATCCTGTGATCTGTGCATTTAAATTAGCTTTACTGATAGCCAAGGTGTTGAAGCTTTCCCTTGGGGTAAGTGAGAGCGGAATTTGTCTTTTTGCTTGTTAAGGAGTTAGCTGAAGCTCTAGTAACAAGATTCAGCTCTTCAGTTCCTTTGGTTCAGGGTTTCAAAATAATTCATAAAGAAATCACAAGTATAGTGGGCATTTGCTGTGACAGAATATATGAAGAATTTATTGAAGAGATTAACTTTTCAATTAGGTACCTTGGCAGAAGTGGGCATTGACTCTCTCTTTGATTCCTCCCTAATTTTGTCCAGCCATGACAGCTCGAGTGACTGATTTAGGGTTACTGTTTCACATAATCTCCTTTGCTGTTCACTCCTCTGTCAGGATGCAATGGGACAGCGATGGAGAGTGGACTTTGGCATAAGAACTTTTTTCTTTAATGTGGAATGTAGTTTTTAAACCTTACCCTGTGTGTCCTGTTGTGCTCAGTGAGTTATAAATACTTGTTTAGATGAAGCGGATGTTTAAGTGCTGTCATGAAATGGAACAGACCTAAACTTTTCTGAATTGGTGCAGACTATAATAATTGTGCTGTTTTAAAACAAGCTCATCAAACAAAGCCTTGATTTACTGTTTCCCTGCATAACTGCTAGAGTGCATCTTGCAGACTGCACCAGCTCCAGAGTAGTAGTGGGGTGGATGGGGTATAATGGCAGCACTGTTGTTTTGCACATGTGGAAAATAAGTCAGAAAAATTTTGAGAGCTTCTTCATGCTGGATTCTTGGGTGGAAATTCTCCAAGAAAGAGATATTAGGAATTAAAACAAAGAAGATATTCTGGATAAATATCTTTACGTGCATTCTTATAGAATCATAAAACGGTTAGACTTGGAAGGGACCTTAAAGATTATCTAGTTCCAACTTCTCTGCCATGGGCAGGGACATCTCCCACTAGACCAGGTTGCTCAGAGCCCCATCCAGCCTGGTCCTGAACACTTCCAGGGATGGGGTATCCACAGTTTTGATGTGCCAGGAGTAAGCAATGGAGTCACTGTGTATGAGAAGAGGGCTCTATAAAGTCAATGGACAACCAGAGATTGCAATTACTGCTTTAATTTCCCATGAAGAAATTAAAAAAAAAAAAAAAAAAAAAAAAAAGAACTTTTCTACAGGGTAACATGCATCTTGAAGATCAGCAAGCATCAGATACAGTGACAACTGGCAGTCTCCAGGAAGAATTAGGTCTTGCATAGGTAATTAAAACAAGTGATAAAAAAACCTTTCAGCTGCAGAAGGAATAAGAGGAAAGGGAAAGAAAACATGGGGCACTCTACAGAGAGAGGCAGGACTGAGATTAAAATAAAGTAGGTATGGTCCTAAAAGCAATGATCATTTTGCTGTGGTTTTGCTGTGGGATAATAATAGCTAATCATGGGGTCTAGCAGGCCTGGGGCAATGGAGGTGGAAATCATTGCTTTGGGGTTGGAGTAAAATTCAGACTTCATATGCGTGAATGGGAGATAGATGAAGGAGTGACTAATGCAGATTAGGTGGTCTCCACAAACCCCAAAGCAGTTGATTTCTGTTCAAACCATATTTCTCTGACTTCATGGGGAGTTAGGAAACATCAGATAGAAAACCCACAAACACAATAAAGGGAATCAGACATGGAGGTGCCACCATCTGGAGCAGTGGCAGTGCTTAAGCACGTCTTCAACCTGAAGGACATTTGTCAGTCTTCAGGACCGCTGGCTGGGGAGGATGAGTTTACCCCGAATGAAAAGCCTTCCTGAACGAAAACCAAAATATGTTGTTTGTAACACAGATGTTGCCAGCACCCTGCAGACTCTTTCTGAGTTTCAGCTTTTGTGGAAAAGAAAACAAATCCACAACTGTAACACACATATGGAAGTTTGTTCTTTCTAATCTACTGTCAGGCTCTTTCAAAACATTCATATTTGCTAAAGAAAACAGTAATTTATTTTAATTTTATGAGGCTAGTTATGCTCTTTGTACCATTTTGTATGTTGAAATCCATTTCACATGCTTACAGATGTTACTCAGAATTGTATGAATGTTTGTTATGAACCAGACTGGTTCAGAGCATAACTTTATTATACAGGACATGTCCCAAAAGTACAATTTATCAGTCACTACTCAACCTTTCTACCTTCAACTGTATTATTATTCATGTAGGAAATTGTATAAAAAGATTGTATTGAAGAATATGCAGGTGATCAATTCAATTACTAAACTGGCCTGGAAACCACAATTGTTCACTCTGGCTTAAAAACAGCTGCAATTCCCTAAAGCTCAGGGGTTTTTATTTTTTCTTGCTGAATATTTCAGCTTGGAGGCTGGCAGAACATGAGCTGACATTCTTTTAGGATCCAGGTTTTGTTTGGGTTTTTGTGTTTTTTTGTTTCTGATTTGTTTTGCTGTGGTATTTTGTCTGTACTATTGGTACAGCATTGGCAATCCATGACAAGAAATCCATGATAATCCCAGTAAACCAAGGGAGGACATTTATATCCTTAGTAAAGTATTCTGAACAGATCCCAAGGGTTTCCTGAGATTCACCTGGCAGGACACCAGCTGCTCGGTGCCTAATGGCACAAAGGCACCATTCCCTCAAAGCAGGATTCGGTGCTAAAGGGCCACATGAAGCCACCAAATTTGCACAATAAATTTATCAAACACCTACAGTTGATGACAACTAAAAGGCTAAATTTTTCCTCTTCCATTCCGTTTTTTATCACCTCTCCAAAACTGCATCATGCAACCCAAATAGCTTTAGTGCTCAGTCTCTCTCAAAATGCCTGGAAAGAAGTGCTGATTTTTATCTAAACAAATGCAAACACAAAGCAAAGACAAGTCCAGTGAGATGCTCATTAAGCGCTGTTGATTTCCACTCATTTCTGTTAAAGTGGCAGATGTTTGTAGCCTTGCAGTTTGTTCCACAAAGTTGATGGTTCTTTTGTAACCCAGCTTTTAAATATGGTGACAATTTTTAGTGTAAACATGAATGATTTTTCGCACAGACAAACCCCAGCTTTGAGCCCTTCGTAACCCTTGGGTTGGACTTTGACTTCTGCCCCTTGGTTATAGCAGAAATTCTCTCAAATGCTTTCAGCAATATTGGGAAAACACCTGAGTGTCAGAAAGCTAATTTGGACTGTGCTGGTCACAGGCAAGCAAGTGCACTCAGCTGATTTAAATATCTGCTACTCGTGCAATGAAAATGGCTGTTATGAAATGTCAGTTAGCTTGCCTTCCAGCTTGCAATGAGCAGGAAGCCAAAATTTGCATGTAGCCCTTCACTCCCACTTTAACCATGGGAATGCACGCAAAAACGTGTGTTTGTCCTCCATTGACCACGTGGTGATACCAAGCTGGTGGTTTCCATACTGACCATTGTGATCCCATAATGGATGAGGAGTCCCAAGCAGGTTGAGTTTTGAGGTGGGATGAGCAATCTGCTCACGGAAGCAGAGAAGCAGCAAGTAGAGAATAAGGCATTGAATGCAGAGTTAGGAAATAAGAGGGTGCACCGTGGGAAACGGGGTAGTTTTGTCGTGCACTGGGGTAAACCCCAAGAGACTTCACTTCAGATCTCTACCACAGGAGTCATCTCTCCCCTTGGACAGCTTATTCCATCTTATGGTTTCCAGTCTATAAAATAACAACATTAATTCTTCGTGCCTCTCACTCACCATTTATATATCCTTTCTGTTTACATGGTGAGAACTGCCTTCTGCTGCAAAGCCCAGTAGCTGAGTTCTGATCTCAGATGCTGTTTGTCCCGGAGCAGATTTTACTGTCTCTTAAAGAGCAGCCTGGGCCTCTCACATATATAGCTGGTACATGTGAAATTGTCTGTAGGCTGCAGTTTTGCATATATTCCTGTAAGCGTGGTGAAAAGAGAGAAGACAGAGCAGTGAGAGCAGAAGGAAGCAGCTTTATTTGAAATGGGATATTTACACTGTCAATGAAATAGAGACATNAGCTGTCAAGCTGGTGAGGGGTCTGGAGACCAAGCCATATGAGGAGAGGCTGAGGGAGCTGGGCATGTTTAGTTTGGAGAAGAGGAGGCTGAGGGGAGTCCCCATTGCCCTCTAGAACTACCTGAAGGGAGGTTGTAGAGAGGTGAGTGTTGGCCTCTTCTCCCAGGTGAACAATGACAGGACCAGAGGAAATGGTCTGAAGTTGCATCAGGGAAGGTTTAGATTAGATATTAGGAAGAATTACTTTACTGAAAGGGGTCAGGCACTGGAACAGCCTGCCCAGGGAGGTGGTTGAGTCACCATCCCTAAAGGTATTTAAGAAACGTATAGATTTGGCACTTCAGGGCATGCTCTAGTGGCAGAGATTGTAGGGGTTTTTTTGTATGTGTATGGTTGGACTTGATGATCTCAAAGGTCCTTTCCAACCATGCAGATTCTGTGATTCTATTATTCTATATGTAGGTATTGTATAAGTAGGTATTTACTTAACTGATGTCCTTGATTTGATGTGGGTGTTTTCAAGGAGGAGGAATGGTTGATATGAGGCAATAACTCAGGCAGTTTGATTTCTCGGTTGTTCATAAAGGGAAATGTACTTTTTAGAAGTGAATTCCTAAGTATATGGCAAAGGAGGTTTTTAGTCTGAATCATTCCTTTGAGGGATTTTAAACATTTGCCTCCCACATGCTACAATAATGCTCTGAAAGTGGCTTCGTTGTATGATCTGAGAAGCTGCATTCTGGCGCCTGATGGTTTATGAGAAATAAACACAATAGAGTGGTCTCGGATCATATAAATTCAGGATTTAACAGTAACAAGCAGGGAGGGGAGGGGAGGGGGAAACCTGCAGCATCAGAGCAGAAACGTCCACCACTGCAGCGTTACGCTGAGCACGGCAGAGCCCAGCCTCCTCTCCAGACCTCACATGGAGAGTAGAAGTTTGCAGAAAAACAAATAGTTTTACGAGCGTCTGCTCAGACACATAGCCAGCAGGCAAGAGCTTTGGACACGCTCTGTGAGTGGAGCTTTGCTTCTTAATGACTGCGAGCGTGGCCTCGGCTTTCTTCACTTCTCAGTTTTTCTCTCGTGTTTATTTTAAGTAAGGGCAATTTTCACTCTCCTGTTTGCTTAGCTCCTCCTGGTACAATATAACAGTTGAGTTACATGTGGCAGAGACTGAGAGCGCCTAGAGCATCCCATGGTGGTGAGGACATCTTTAATACCATGAGTACAGCAGACTGCACGAAGAGCTGCTTCCACTCACCCTTTAATTTGTGTGGATTTTGAACCCAGGGACACACAGCGGACCTTCTCTTCCCAGGCCCAGTCACAGCCACTCTTATTCTTTCTGGTGGAGGTGGTGGTGTGGCCTGAGTGCCAAACACACATTCAGCAAGCTGGGAACAAAAGGGCTTGGGGAATGGGTATTGCTTCTTGCCCCCAGTCACTGGGATCTTCATCCTTATTTTAGGAGGTATAAATGAGAATATAATTGTTTCCATTTTACCGAATTTTCCATCTTCAGTCACCTTAAAGTACATAATAAATTGAGCTACAAACAACATATAGAAACTGTTCTGGTTACTTCTGCGCTCAAACGTGGCAGTTCCCCAGCAGCAAACATCAGCTCGCTAGGACTGAGTCAGCAAGGGAGAAAGACTGCCACGGCACGACACGGGCAGAGTTCGCAAGGCAGGCAGCTGAGCTGGGATTAATACCTGCACTCCCACGATGGGGAGTACGAGGCTGTGAGTGACAGAAGGTTTCCAGAAGCACAGGTTTATTTCTTGTCTTATGACTGGTTGCTTTTCCCAGTTGCCTTTGAGTGCAATGTTATTTTATGGTGTGGTACATCTGCCTCATATTTCAAACACGTCTCCCTGCAATGTCAAAGTCTTGCCAAATGGGCTGTTAGCTGCGTAAGTCTGCTGTAGACCATAGAGGAGATAGAGCGAGATTCCAGGTGTTGGAAGGCCAGCTGTCCTCCCTGCATAACCTCTTGTGACAAGTACTGCTGATGGTGGGAAAAGGAGGATTCCTGAGTAGGAATGGAGCCCCTCCAGCATGGTGGGAGTAAGACAGTATATATCCTTTCGCAGTTGTATATTTACATAGAATATTCTTGTAGGGAACACTGACTCCAAGATGCCTTTTCGTAGCTCAGCATCTCTGAGGTTCCTTGGTCATGGAAATGATAAAATGATCACCAGTACTCTCTAAAAATACTATTACCCAGTGAAGTAAGGGATTAAGAGAAGAAAAAAGCACTTGTGAAGAAGAAAAGCACAGAAGGAAGGAAAGAACATGGGGCTGTACATGGGAAGGGAAAAAGTGCACCAGCAGGGTTCTGACCTTGTTAATTTTTTACTCTTTTCTTAGTAGCTGAGGACAGAAGTGTTCTCCAGATGCAAGGAATCACTAGGTTGTTCCTTGGTTTCTCAGCATTTCTCTCTCCTGGGAGGGAAGATCATTAGAAATGGAACAGGTTCTTAGGTTATCAGTCTGAGTCCCCAAATTTTAAGTTATTTTTTTTGTAGTAATAAGTCTCAAGTTTGCTTTATTTATACTAGATCTTCCATAGCTCATTCTGGAGAGAGGTCGCAGCCCTTGTACTCTGAGGCCACAGGATTGCACCAGTCTCAGAGAACTCATCAAGAGGATGAGTTGTGCCCCTAGAGCTTGCAGTTAAATAGTGGACTCTGCAAGTTTCCAGCATGCATGTGCGTGTGTGCTGAGTTTGCTCTGCTTTCTCAGCTCCTGTATAGGTGTGTGAACACTGGCTGCTCATGACCTTGGAAAGTCAAGCCTTCAGGCAGTAACAGACAGTACTGAAAAAGAAAAAGAGGAAGGAAATAATGATTTGACAGTCTGACAGCAACACATCCCCTTCGGGTTTGCATGGGTCTGAGATGATCTGTGCATGGTGTTGGTTAGAAATGCATTTCTGTTTGGATGTGCATGTAGTTATATTAAATGTGCATGTATGTGATATCTATAACAAAAAAGCATTTTACATATTATGCGTATTTAAGGAAATGATGATTTTACAAAGACAACATTTGGCAGCAGTTCAAAAATAGGTGGTAGTGAAATACTTCTGATTTGGATGTGGCTATTACAGTTGTATGTGGCTGCTTGTAAGTGCTATTTTGAAGTGTTTCTGCAGTTTCATTGATTCTGCACAAAGTGGGAGGCTCTTCCACACCCTCTGAGCAGGAAAAAAAGAGAGCTTTGAAGCCTCTTTTTTGTTTGAGGAAGATACTTCAAGATAATTTTCTGTGTAAGGCATCAGCTGCTGAGAATCTAAATTTTGCAGATGAAACCCACTAAAGAGGAGTAGAAAACAGACGACGGCTGAACTGCTGAAGTGACCCTCAGTTCTGCTTTGCTACTCCTGCTCGCTTTTTTTTCTTAAACAAAGCCAGAAAAAGATACAGAGGGATTTGTGAAGTTAGGCATCCTGTACAAAAATTCACTGTCTCAGATTCTCCAGCTGAAGAGCAGAAAATTTTTATTAGAAATCCTTTCTGCTTTGGCTATATCTGTATTGATACCAGAAACTTTAAGTCTCTAAATCCAGCATTGGCACCATAACTGCACTGATGCAGAGCTCAGAAAAACCTCTCTGGAAAGCTGCCGAGGCAGCCAGCCTGCATGGAGCTGCCGTGGTCACAGCCAGCTTGCTGGTGGTACCCCAACCAGCTGGGTTAAAGTTTGCTTTGGTGACTCAGTGAGAGCTGTGGTCTTCACTCACAAGTCCGTCTGTTCTCACCCAAGGAGATCTTTCACCACTTGACTCTTCCCAAAGAAACACTGCCAACTGTTTTATACAGGAAGTTTTATAACCATGAATATTTAATAAGAAGGGGTGATTTTTAAATTCTTCAGGTTGAAGCAGGGTCATCTCCTTGGTAATGGGCCATTGGACCCATTTTGTATTTTAGAATCTCATCACATAAAGTCTTTCCATCTTTTTGCTATATGCTCCAGGTTTGTCTCTGCAAATATAAATGTGCATGGACACTCCTACACAGAGAGTCTTTCCTTTGCAGGCATTAAAGGTCAGTTGTAAATGTTCTGCAGGAGTATGGCTGCATTAAGGGCAACTCCAGCATGAACAGCTTGGTCTGTGTTTACAAAGTGACAACTGGAGCTTTAGCAGAAGAAAATAACTTGCTCCTGAGTATCTTCTGGTGAAAGAAACTGCTCAAAGTCACCTCATTTGTTTCACATTTCACTAGAATTATTCTTCCATAGCCCTTGGCCATTATCAGTTATTCTCGATAAAAGACGTTCCACATCTCTTCCAACTTATATCCTACCCCAAAAGATGAATCCCACTTTTGTTTTAATTTATATTCAATGGGATATATTTTTTTTCTTCTTTGGCTGAGTATTTTGTGATTTATAAAAACGTAGAGCCCTGGAGCAAGCTAGCATCTCTTAGAGATTCATCTCTAAATTTTCCCAAACCCACTTCAGATACCAGTAAACTGCAACCCTTTTTTTCCATGTGTATTTGCAAACATTAATGAACTAAGTCTCACAGTCAATCCCATATGCTTGCGACATCTTATCCCTTATGTGGTTAGGCATCTGAGCTACCGATGGTTTTAAGTAAAACAGTTGGATGTGTAACCCTGGTTTGCTATCACTGCCATGTGTCTTGTCTGTGGAAGAGCTCCATCTCTCTTAACCTTTTTTCAGATGGAACAGGATATTTTGTCCAGCAGCCAAAGGGAAATGCAAGCATCCTGGTGGAAAACAAGCTGTTTCTAAACCCTGGCTGCAAGCTACCCACACATCACAGTTGTCAGCCAGGCTGCACATGCATAGTTACAGGGAATAAAATAGAGAGGAGCTTCTGTTCCTATTCAGAAAGGTCTCTACCCATTCACCTCCACCAAAGGATCATCATCAGCTGCCAGTATTAATTTGTTCTCCTGTGTGGGTTTCCAGCCAAAGGAGGGTAAAATAAGTCTAATTCTATCCAGCAGGAGCACTTGCAATGCAAATGCTAGCCCATATATTACAAAGCATTAATGCGACCCACTTCTAAATTACTTGGGGTAATTTCTGATTTTATTTATTCCTCCTTTTCTTTAATTAAGTTCTCAGAAGAGAAGCTGAAGTATCAGTATGGGGAAAATCAAATATGAGAAACAAAGCCCATTTTTATTTTGAGACTGTGCTTCCCTTGTAATAGCAGTTTATTTAAAGAGGAGCCTGGAATAATCCAGTTTAAGCAAAGCAAAGAGCTCTACTGAAGCCAAACTGTGTGTGGGTGAGCTCTTGTCAGGGCTCCCAGAAGAGGAGGGCAGGAAAGGCTGTTAGTCAGGCCTCAGATATTGCAGGAGATGTTGGTTATTCAGTAGCTGGCATTTTTCCTTGGCATACCAGTTCAGAGCCACCATTCTGGTGTACTGGGAGAGGGTGCATCCCATTGGGAAAATCCTCAGATAACCTAAGGTCCTGCTCTTTGGTTGTCTTAAAAAAAAAAATCCCAAGGATGAGGTGCCCACTGCAAGGGCCTAGCAGGTGGGTTAGGAACAAGTCTCTGCTCCTCTCCCTCATCTTGTCACCCCACCTTGTGCTGTGGTTGCGGCAGGTCCCAGGCTAGGGTCTGGTGGCATTGCTTTGTGCCACCTGCAGGGGATTATGTTGTAGAGGCTGGTCCCACCTCATACCATTTGGATCTGGGCTTGAAGCCACAACAGTCTTCAGGCATAGCTGGCACAGAGGAACAGTCAGTACGGGCCATAGCTTATTGCAACATTTGCCGAGAATTACCCACATGCTCAATTGTCTTTTGATGCTATGGGCTTCTCAGAGTTGAGAAAGCCAGGCATCAGTATAAATCTGCATTATCTCAGCTTACTTTTATAATCTGTTTAAATGATGTGGTGGGGTTTTTCTCAGTATATTGCTCTTTAGAATTTCCATGGCAACAGCATAGCAAAGGATATGTTAAATAAAAGTAATTTAGGCATTAAAGGCAGGTGATTATGTTCCTTAGAAAAAGAATCAAATAAATTGATGATTAGCTCTTGAAACAGCAGGTGAGACTAACAAAGAGGATGAGGTGCAATTCTGTTTCCACTGGTGGATTTGAATGTGTAAGCATCATCTTTCATTGTTAGATATCCATAGAATCATAGAATTGCCTCAGTTGGAAGGGACCTTTCAGATCATCTAGTCCATGGATTTGATTTTTAATTATTTGGCTTGGAGATAATAAATGATTGTTATTTATAGAAAACTGCATTTTCCCAAGTTCTGCACTGTGAAATCCGTATCTGTAATGGTTTGCAGTGAGCGCAATTAAATACAGGAATATGAATTAAATTTCTTATGATGATAAATAAATTAGAACTGAACATAGCATTTTTTTAAACAAAAAAGTATATGTAGTTAGATATTTATTTCCTAGATCTATGAGAATTACTGTAGACAATAAAGAGGGCATGTAAACTTGGAGCCCCTATAGATATTGATTGGCATGTTCAGGGTATATTTCAGATATTTACCCTGTGCTTCCCCTCTCCAGGGAGAGCCTTCCCTGGTCAATGCTTTCCATCGATTTCAAGTCTGTCTGCTCAAAAGCTGAAAATGTTGATGCTGGGGGAGAATGTACAGGAACAGCAATGGATTGCAAATACATTTTATGATACTCTGCTTCCATATTTTGAAGGGGAAAATTTATTAATGGCAGCAGGTCTTGGGATTTTCCAATTGAAACATATCAATCAAAACGACAGCCATTTGCAAACTGCTGGACATTTTCATTTTCTCCGAAGTCACCCCTTTTTTTGTTTTCTCTCTCCCTGCAGACAGTGAAATCATTCCTCCCGACTGCCTGCGGCCCCGCTCCTTCACCGCCATCCGCCGGCCTTCGCTGAGGCGGGAGACGGAGGACACGCGCCTCTCAGTCAGCCTGTGCGACCTCAACCTGCAAGAGGAGACCTTCCATGTGACAGCCACTACATGCCCCATCCCGCAGAACTCCCTCAACTCCCAGCACTCCCACCTCCTCCCGTCTCAGCTGGAGAGTGACCTCCGCTTCCACCACCTCCGGGGACCCCACGTCAAAATCCTCGATGACCAAACCGTGGCCCGTCTGGAGCATGCCCGGGAGGAGAGGACTTTGGTTTTCACCAGCAGACCCCTTCGGATCAACGAAACCATTTTTGTCAAAATCAACAAGTCCAATGCTGTGCGCACAGGGACGTTGTCCTACGGAGTGACGTCCTGCGACCCCAGCACCTTGCGCCCCAGCGACCTCCCCTATAATCCCGAGTCCTTGGTCGACCGAAAGGAGTTCTGGGCCATCTGCCGAGTCGTGGTGCCCCTCCAGAGCGGAGACATCTTGGGATTTATGGTGAATTCGGATGGTGAGCTGCACTTGAGTCACAACGGTGCTGGCACTGGCATGCAGGTCTGCGTGGACTGTTCCCAGCCCCTCTGGATGTTCTTCGTTTTACATGGCGCGGTCGCACAAATTCGATTGTTGGGTATGTCAAAATCCTTTTTCCAAACCTCATGCACAAAACAGTAAGGGAGGGATAAATCTCAGGGAAAGGGTGGAGGGAATGAATGAGTCCCACCTCACTCCAGGATCAGTTGCAAATTTTGTTTTTATAAAAGGAGAAAAAAACCCACAAGGGTCACGTATGTAGCACATGGATATATGAGTTACAAGGCTTACCTCTTTGCACTTCTCCAGCATCCTTCATGGTCTCAAGTTCTTTTCAGATAGTGAAGTAAACCTTGGAGACCTCCACTAAAGTAGAGATGAGTCACCACTGACCTAGGAGAAGCAAGGAAGTGGGAGGAGAGGTGCTTTGGGCTGAGCTAATGTAGGGCATCGCCAGCAGGAAAAATGAGATCTGATTCCCTTTTTTGTGTGCTATGACTGCTTGCCAAAAAGCATGGTCCCCTTGCTTTCCCCAGGCTGGTATGTGAGAGGCAGGCTGGCAAGCAGAGAGGAAGCCCCATGCCTCATGATCCTGGCACTGCATGGAGCATGGCACTGACCAGCTCACCAGGAGAGGGGTTTCCTGGTCCTCCAGCCCTATTTAAGGTAGCGTAGTTCATACATGGTTGATGGACCTCTGAAGAGCTAGCCTTTTTCTCTTGATATTTTTGTTTTGTTTTTAAGCTCTGTTAACTGAAGTACCTAATCTAAATGCTGAAAGTCATGTTTTGAAGGTGTGGAGGGAAAAGCCTTGGAACAGCATTTAGTAAGGATCAAATTTACTTTTTGTATATTGGACACAGAAGTAGGTAGTGTTTGGCCATGAATTTGGACCATATAATGATTCTGCAGGTGTCAGTGTCAAAAAGTAAATGATGGATTCTGAGAACATGATGTAGTTCCTGGTACTCCTCTAACTGGAGATGATTTAAAAATACTCCTTTCTTGTTTATTCTGTTATATTCATATAATGTCAAATATACTTATATTCCTTTTTGCTTCAAATCCTCACTATTAAAATGCCCCTCTTACCCAACAGGAAAAAACCCTAAATCGAAAAGCCAACCAACTCCTCCTTTTTAAGGATTTATAGACAGTCTTTGAAGATAAATTGTAGTGAACATACACATCTGTCTTGCAGGGTCTTGGTCACCTTAATCACAGTAAGAAGTGCCCTATATAATTTGCTTAAGGTTGACCATAGGCCTATGCTGTGAGTGTTTTTTGGCTGTTAAAGGCTCACAGATGACAAATGTAATACTGCAATTTATTTCCAGGAGCCCAAGACTCAATCCCTGATAATTCAGCCTGATTACATTTGTTGTGAGTACTGTACATAATCCATGGATAGCTCTGCTCTCCACCAACATGTCATTGTGATAATGGTAGGTGAAATCAAACAGATCCTAGTAAAGTAGGAGATTAAATGCTCCTGTATACGTTAGAAGGAAAGCATCCTCAGGTCACTGAGCTGCTGGTAAAACTAAGTCATCAACCAGTGCTTCCTTTCACATGAGATCACTAATTCTGGCAGTTTTGCACAGAGCAGCGAGGATGTGTCTCACCAAAGGGACAGAATCACGTCCTCATACAGACTTGAACAGAGCACGGACTTTAACACAGGCCTTCGGCATCCTGGGCAAACCCCGTGGTGTGCATACCCTGTGTGTGTCCTGCCGACCTGCTCACAAGTTCAGCCCAAACCAGTACACTCCTAGTGCATTTTTAGATAAATATGCATTTAGATCCATGAAATGAAGTCTGCTGAGTTGGAAAACTCCTCACTACTTGTTTTTGTGACCACATAGACTTTTCTGGCCTTGGTCACTGGAGGAGAAACTGAAAATGGACTATTGTTCTTAAATGAGATGTAAGTGAAAAGATTTACTGCCCTTGCCTCTCGCCTAGGAAAGGGATCCTGCTGAGTGCACGGCTTTATCCATGTCAGTTTGGGTAGCAAGCTGCTATCTCCCAGTTAAAAGCTATGAAATTGGAGCTTGCTTATAATCTTTAACAGGTATTAAAATACAAATAGAGCTTTTCAAACCTATGTTTCCAGTATAACAATGCTGGGAACAGTATAGTCCCAGTATCAGTGCAGCTGCCCAGAGAAGAGCACTGATGCTGTCCCAACACTGCGCGTCTCTGCAACTGCAGTAATTATGTGGATCAGCAATATCCCAACAGAAGGCAAAGAAAATAATGAACTCCCTTCTCTAGCTTTTGCAACGTTATTAGGGAGGTGATGTGCACTGTTTGTGCTGCAGTGGAACAGATTATGGTGCTTCCCATAATATCTGTCATTATAATATTAGAAAATGTAAGAAGAATATAAAGTGTTCATCTTTCTACTGACAAGCTCTGTCTTCAGAATGCGAACAAGAGTAATTTTGTGTGATCTATCTTTTGTGGTTTGAGCTGTATATCACAGGAGAAGACATGTTTATAGTAATCTTTTTCTAGTTTTAATGGGGAAAGTGAAGTTCCATATCCTTGAAAGAAATGAGACACAAATACTGCAAGAGGCATAATTGTAACAAACCTGTCTTAAATAGCAGATGTCATTCTATTTCTGGGGGCATACCATTATTAGATTAATCAAAGCGATGTTACGCAACATTAAAAGAACATCAGCACTACAGCCGACTATAAAATGAAATTAAAGTTGCAGGGCTTTCTTCTCCAGCTTTTCTGTTTCATCATCTGGAGGATGGAGAAGGTGGAGGGCAGCAATACCACACTTGCACCTAGAGAAGGTTTATTTTTGACTCATATAACAAGATGGATCAGGGTATTGAACACTGGATACTACATTTCATGCCTTCATATTAGTTATTTGGTCTTGACCCAGAGCAGGGCCAAGCTCAGGTCTTCCCTGGCTTGTGCCTTTACCATAGAAGCTGACGTTTGCTGACCACAGTTATTCCACAGTGCTGGAGATAAATACAACATCTATTTTCTAATCTAAATATTAGGAGAGACCATCTCTACCCAAGCTGATGGTCTTGCAGAACTCTATAAGAGAGGAAGGGAGCGTGGAGTTGCTTTGATAGTAAAGAATTCTGACTTCTGTTTCCATATTGTCAATCAGCCATCATATAATGGCAATGTATTTGCTGTAGGAGAAATAAAATAGCAGAAAATAAAGATGAGGTTGGAAACATAATTTTTCTTTATGTCACCTCAGCAAAAGGGAAACAAATGAAACTCAAGCACCTTTATAGCCTATAGAGGCCATAGTCATCTGTAGTGGGAGGTGAAAGGATGTCAGTTAGTTGCAAAGAAAAGGTTAAAAGGCAGCTTGACCACATGGAGGGAAGATAAATGCAAGATGAGGGTACTTTAATATAGCAGATAATAGCATTAAAAATATCAAGCTGCTGGAAAATGAAGGGACACAAATTTAAATTAAACGTAAGTGAGGGTAATTAACTACAGGAACCAGCTATTGAGGGAGGCAATAGACCTTTTTGTCAGGATTGGATGCCTTTCTAAATATTTTATATGTAAAGTGCTGGTCTTAATTCAGAAGTTCTGTGGGTTATGCACATAGGACAACCAAACAGAAACCCAGATCATTAGGCATGTAGAAATGAAACTCTCTGCATATCCTTTAGGAATTCCATTAGTTCAGGCTTGGGTTGGTTTTTTCAGGCACCATTCCTGTACAGTTGACAAAACCAGCCTATTAAATTTGATTTACTGCTTTCAGCTTTTGCTGGTAAGCATTTCAGCTCACACACAGTTTTATTGACAGCTCTGAAAGGCTGAAATGAGCCAGTCTGGATACATTGGTCTGGTTTTGGTCTGGTTTTGGTGGTGTAATTCATTTATGAAGTTAAATTGATCGGCCCCATAAGGTTTTAAAATGTATGACTCATGTCTGGAGGAGCTATCACAGCAATAAGTTTATATATTTAGTATTTGGGGATCCAAATGGTTGGGGATATTCTTTCATTTTCTTTTGTCTCAGAATGAATCACCAGCATGTAAAATATCTTCCTTCGTCTCCTTTATTTTGTTTTTTTGGTGTGGTTTCCCTTGTGAATTTCATCCATTCCAGTAATATTGAAATTTTCTTTTGAGCAATGAAATAACATGTTCCATCAACAGTCATACTAATGAAGCTGAGTTGCCAACTTATCTGTGTCCTTTCTATCCATGCGCTTGAATTACTCCAGCCCCAGCAGAACAGCTGCACAATATTGCAGCTCTCTGGATGTCTCCTAATGCTGGCCAAGAGCCAGCATTAGGCCTGAGAAAAACAACTTGAGAGCCAGCATTTGGTGTGGGTAAATCTGTATTCACATCCATGCTGGAGAAGTGCGTGTGGGCTAAGCTCCCCTGCCTCCTTTACTGTAAGCATTGAGTTGGGGCTCCTACTTAGCTGCCCATTGCAAGATATTTCGAAATCAATTGTTGCTGAGGTTTCCGTCCTTCTTTCAGATTTTCTTGAAATTGGTCGATGGGCTGGAAACTGGGGAGACGAGGAAGGAAGAGCGAGCCAGTTGCTCCCTGGCTGCCCCAGGACTCCAGCGTCCCATGGCAGAGCAGCTCTCTCTTCCAAAATAAGTTCTCCACTCTGGATGCAGTTATATACTTACTTACTTTCCACATGCAATTAACTGCAGCAAGACGCAAAATATTAAATGGTCACTGGTGCATACAGTTGTTGTACGCACTGCCCGTGGTGCAGACAGCAGGTACAGTTTGTAGAAAAGTCTCTCACACAGAGAGGGAGAATCTGGGATTTTGGTTCTTCAGATCTAAATTTCTAAGCTTTTCCTGTTTGAGAGAAGGTGGCTAGTTCTTTGCAGTAGTAAATCACACACCCTCATCTCTCACCTCAGATGTGGCCATTTGTAGGTTACCCATTTGGGAACTTGATCTTTCTTCACCTTGGTTCATTCCAATGATAGGGAAATTGCTGAATTGAATGCAGCAAAAGAGAAACCTGATAAGTGCATAACATTGTTGCACAGCAATGTGTGTAATGAATTGCTTCGTTTAACAAGTGTTCAATTAGAAGTACCCCAGAGTTTTATTGTCCATGTTTTGTTTTTTTTTATTTTGGAAACATTTCACACTTGCATGGAAAATGGACTCATTAAGCTGATTGGGATCTAACAGACCTGTGTTGTGTGGCACTTCAGTGCCTGGAGTTCCCACGCACTGCAGACTACGTGGTATTTTATAGTGTTAGAAAGTAGGGGGGAAGGAAGAGAATTAATATTTAGTGCCTCTTGGAAAGAAATCCACTTGTATTAGTTGGTGCCTCTTCACAAACCCTCCTATCATGCATGGCTTTATCTTTCATTGCAAGTGAAGTACACGTTACTGATGTTAAGTTGTAAGAGCTCCATGAGAGCATTTCAGTGTCTGTAACTTCTAGGCTTGATTCTAGCACTGCACAGGGCTCTCCATTCATGCCCTGTTCTATATTCCTGGTTTTACAGGAGAATTAGCATGAAGGGGAGGCTGTTGTGTTAGAGAGGACAGGTTGCTTAACAACTTGGGTTTGGAAAACTGCACAGTCACAGAGAATTGGATACAGTCAAATGCTTGTCCCTTGTGGTCAGTGTCAGCAATGTCAGAGCAAATACCTGCTTGTGGCATCTTTATCCCATCCAGCTAAAGATCTCATCACAGGTGACACATAATTAACCCACACTTGCCATGGGTAAGTCAGTGAGCGTTTGCCTGTGTACTGAGGTATTGGCCAGCGCTGGGTAAAGCAAGCGGGCCTCCTCTGAGAGAAAGCCACAGGGCTTGCAAATGAGCAGAAAAGATTATCATCAGTAGGATAATAAACTAACTGGCTGCAGTGGGATGTTCATAGCAAGTGATGTATAGATCTCGCTTATCTCAAAACGCCTTTGCCTGCCTACAGTGAATGTACAGGATATGGGATCATATACCAGCCTTTTTAAATTGCAACTTGTCTGTCAGGACAGATAAAATCTGCCTATTCTTTTAACTCACACTGGCATGAGTTAGTTATTCTGGCTACTGTAAGAGTGACATAGCAGACTAAACTCACTCTTTCCTTCTTTGTCAGATGCCTTTTCATCCCACAGAAATTCAGAGCAGTGCAGGCCAAGAAAAGTGAGAGTATTTGTTTCCTGTATGCATCTGCCACCCTATTTATACACGTCCCTCCTGGAGAAGCCCAGAGCTTGGAGGTGCTGGGTTAGGCAGCAGTGCTCTTTTGCTCAGAGAACCACTTTTGCTGTGGTCTCCCAGATACTCTGAGCCAAATGGCTTTTTTGAAATGGAGCTGAAGAAGGTCCTGTTATGAACAGAAGCATTTTTCGCCTGAGTAATTAATATCTGTGATCTTCTAGAGGGCGTTTTTTGGATTGTTTTTCTTAACACGAAAGCTCCAACTCTCATTTTTCATGCAGCTCAGCTACTCAATCCAGGCTTCTTTTTTTTATCTCTTATTGATCTAAGCATCTGTCTGGGTGCTTTTTTGGTCTGGTATTTCTCAGGTTGAGAGATGGGGCCCCATTAGAGGCTCTTTCACTTCAGTTCAGCTAGATGTTCATTGCATGGTGTCCATGCCCTCAGGATTTTGTGGGATGAAGTGCTGAGTAGACGCTGAACTTCACTTATTGGATCAAGAAAGATGCCTTGTAAGTTTACTGTGCGCTCTTTGCTTTCAGACGGCACATCAGGCTTGGGCTGTGAGAGCTGCTGGATCAAAAACTGCTGTGGTGTCTGGAGCTTTCACATTTCTCCTGCTTAATTGGAGTGTCCATATGACCGCAGGACAGTAATAGATGTGCTGGTGCCCTGCTGCCCTTCTGGACACAGCAGACAGCAATGCTCCAGTGAAGCCATAAAGTACCCTCCTGTTCTGATCCACGTGAAAGTCTGAACCATTGTTTTCCATGTGGTTTGGATCTAACTTTTACTTCCCCGAACAGTGGTTGTCTGACACCCATCTGTAAACACAGGCATTATGGTTTTGCATGCACAGTCTGCCAGGCTGCTTTTTGACCTATTTCCGGACATTTCTGTAGCATAATGCAAAATCCCTTATGTTTTCATGGGCTTGTAAAGAACAAAATGTAATATTGTTCTGCACAGAACAGTTTTTAAATCCCCCAGGAAGTACTTGAATGCAAAAAACCCCATGGATCATCAACTGATGTCAGTCACCTGAGAGGCAGAGATGAGCTTCAGCATAGCGGCTGGGCTCTGAGAGCATAGTTGGCCAAAAAACGTTGAGCCCTAGGGGAAGGAAGCTCTGGTTTCTGGTCAATGCAGTATTGTTCCCATCACCGTGGGAACATAACAAATGGCTGTGTAAATACATGTATTTTATAGCATTCAGAAATGATGGATATATTTACATCCTTCCCTAACGTTATTGTTGATCTTTAACTACCGTGTGCCCAGGCAGCAACAGGTGCTTTGTTCCTTTGTTTTAGCATGATGGATTCAAAACTCTCTGTTAGACAAGGCCTGAGTGGCCCTGAGGGACAGAATAGCTCTCCTGCAGCCTTGGCTGGAGGCAAGAAAATCTGATCATGTGCAGAAGTATATATGGCTGCTCTTTGGAGCAGAGAACACGCTGTGGGTAGGGCTGTCATTTTAGTGTTGAGGCTGTCTTGCAAAAACCGTGTTTGATATTTGCAGCTCTCTCTACAGCTGATGGGACATATACATTAGTGAAAGGATTTATTGAAATAAAACGTAGAAGGATTTAGCTCTTGCAAAGTTTGTCTTGATAAAACACACCTTTTAGTGGATGTGCCACCGATGGAATACCAAGGTTTCCAGTGTCAGTGTGAAGGGAGAGGTGCTGGTCTGACATCTGCCTGGGGAACATCCAAAGAAAGAAACGTCATCCTTCTTCCTGGGAAAAGACAGAGGAAAGTACTAAGGAGATGTCAGTATACTGTCTTGCCACTAGCTTGCAAGGTCAAGAGAATGCATGTTTAGTGTACTGTTCCAGGTTCCCCACTGCATCTTTAATATGGGCTTTTGCCCTTGTAGTATGCGAAATAGCTGTGTAATTCCACCAGTCTGTGTTTGCTAATAGTTAAAACTACCTCTCTACCTTTTTCTGGAATGGGAGGATGAATACACAATCTACATCCATGACCAGAAGAAAAAAAAAAAAAAAAGATGCATGTAGTAAAATAGTAGTAAGGACCAAAATCAAGGTCCCAGTCCTACCAGTCTTGCACATGGTTATTTATCAAAGGTGTTCACATACTAGTGGTCACTATAAAGCCAAAGATCTGTAGTAGATAAGATTAAGCAAAGATATGACTCTTTACGTGGTTAAATTGCTCTAGTATTCAGTCTTAGTAACATCATGGCTCACTCATACTGCAAGAGTCCACGTGTTATGGGATGGACCTCCATAGGAAGGTGTTCACATGAACTCAGTACCCAGAATTGTGCCATATTTTTGAAAGAACCTTGATCCTATTTAGATAATAAAATCAATGGCCCTGATAAATTCAGAGTGTTAAATGTGAGAATAAATATTGAGCTGTTTTTGAGATAGGGGAATTATTTTAGCTGACAGGCTTAAAAATCTGGCTCCTAACAAAGGGAAATCAAGTTGAGAGTTTTGAAAGGCATCTAAATGACTATGACGGTCAAGTGCCCAGTGCTCACTGGACTAAACATACAAGAAGTGCACAGCTCTCTTGAGCACCCTTACATATCCCAGTTGAAGTCTACAGCCAGATTTCAACAGCTGTTCCAATCTTTTCCACAGTGTGCTGGAAGCTGTGGGACCTGCAGATGGCTTGAACAACATTGAAAAATCTGTGATTACTGTTGGTAATTACCTGCTCTATATTAGCAGTTGTATTTCTGCAGCAAATGTGTTATAAAAAGAGAAGGGGCTGTCAATGTGCTCCACATGATACTCAGCATATGGGCAAGTCAGTACATTGCAGAAGACTTTATCTTACTTAGAAACTGTGGCAGGAGGCTCCCATATTTTGTCTTTTAGGTACAATGATTAGTTAAGATCCTAGCATAGTCCTCAAGATGGGTATGGGTAAAGCCCATTTAACGGGAAAGCCCATTAAGAAGGTGAAGATGATCAAACTATATGTGAGCTGAGAGTTGCGCAGCAGGGGTCATTTACTGACAGCATCCTGTAAGCCAGGAAAAATTAAGTTGGATGGGTTCAAAGGGGAAAAAAAGGATAGCTCTGGGGTATAGACTGAAGAGTTATGCATTATTTTTATAATGCTTGTGTAATAGTCATTAAGAGCCTAGACAGGTAATGCAAATAGCAGAGGTGAGCAAACCACCTGAGAAGGTGTTTAGTATTGCCAGACAGCATTCTAGGGTCAGAAGTCATGATATTCATTCCTATTTGCAGCCAGCAAATACTGGATATTGCTCATTAGTTTCTTTTCTACCTTGAAAACAAAGTCTCCAGACTATGCAATACCACATTTCCACTTCAAAGCAGCAGACGTTTTCAGCCTGTGGAGCATGGTTTCTGCAAGACTTCCACAAGCACAGTCCCGGTGCTCTGACAGAGACAGTGTGCTTGCAGGCCTTTTGGGTTAAAATCAGAAAAAGTGCAATGGGACTATATAATGTTGAATTTAATTATGAGGGGGAAAGAGCTAAGAGAAGGAGACAAGAGATTTAGTAAATTGATTTCAGTCTTGCTTTTGCCTCCTTATGAACAGGAACATTCCTCCCCACACTGGGACAGTATGAGGAATGTCCTGGTCAAATCCCAAGAAATTAATGGGTACCTTTAACTGGCTGATGGATGTTTTTCATAGTCTGATGCAGTTCAGGCTGTTGTCATTATTTGATTCCCAGGAATGGCTCTGCCCCTCTATCACCTCTCTCAAGAACAGATGCCAGGTTAAGAAATGTGTTACGAACACCTTAAACTGGCAGTTTCACAACCTTCAGTGATCCAAAGTCAACAGTAGTAAGGAAGCAACATGCTCTTTGGCATTACTCTATTTTTCTGTCCATCTCAGCTGTAGTTTGAATCCGTGAGTACTAAGATACTGCTTGCTAGCAGTGGGTGGGAAATAGCTGCAGAACAGATTCATGGCAGCTACTCCCTGCTCTGGGCCACAGAGATGCCCTGGGATCACAGCAAATGCCCCTAAGCATGCTCAGAAGGAGAATACAGACAGCATGTTGCTCTTCCCACCTGGTTTTGGTGTTGTGGTTGTTTTCCGATTCTCTCTGGGGCCTATGCAGTAATACACAGGTCAACACAATCATTTTGTTATGAGAAAGAAATGTAGAAATAGTATTTTTATAAATGAATTAAGGGGGAGAGTTAATGGAAAAATTTATGTATTTTTAGGGAGTATTGACTTTATATCTGGCCTTCTTACCAACATAAATTCAGTGGCACAGCTCTCCCCAGACAGCTGCCATTAAGAGAGATCAACAAAAAGATGTCTGCTTAAAAGTTGTGAAAGCCTCAGAAGATATCCCCTGAGAGTGGATTGCAATATTCTGGGAAACCACCCTTTTCACCACAATAGACGCAGAGAGACAAAAGCATCTCTGAGGATCACAGCTGCTGTAGGGGTTTTTTTGTATGTGCAGAGGGCAATTATGGATGCAGATAACCACTCTCATAAAAATCATACATGCTGGATGGTATCCCAAGAGACTACCTACTTCATCTTCATGTTCTTAAAGAGCTCTAATGACTGAGATGCCATGGTCTCTCTAGGAATTCTGATTGCTTTACAGTGCTTCACTATCTACGTAATGTCTAACCTGAATGCCTTAGGAGTCTGCACCCATGACTTCTTGTCTTATCCAGAACTTTCATGAAGAACAGATTGCTGCTTCTCTCCTTTTAGCAGCCTGTGAAAAATGTTGCCATCTTAAAATCATAGAATCATACGACGTTTTAGGTCAGAAGGGACCCTTGGGAATTAACTAATCCAACCTCCTGCTCAAAGCACGGCTAACTTCCAAGTTAGCACAAGACCATGTCCGGTTGAGTTTTGAGTATTTCCAGGGACAGAGATACCAGAGTGCCGCCAGGCTCCTGCTCCAGTCCTCAACCAACCTCATTTGACCCTGGATTGGCGCAACCTTTTCATAACAGGACGGCATTGTTGATTTATGATCATCTGGTGACCTACAGCAGTCCCCAGGCCTTTTTCTGTAGGACAGCTGTATTTCTAATTGAATGGACTAATTCCCTGTCCTGTATTTGGGTAGCCGATTATCTCTGCTTAAGTGCTGCATTTTGCATTTGATCATATTGAATACTATCCCATTTATTTCTGATCCTGTTTCCAGTTTGGCAGGACCATCTTGAATTACAAACCTCTAGCATACTAGCAGCCTTTCCTGGCATGGTGTTGTCTGTACATTCCATGGTAATGCTCTTGTCTACTGAAAATATAATACTCTCTTTCTGTTTGTGGGTGGACATATAGGTTCAATTATTTGCACCTCTCCCAGAGTGATGACAGAAGTGCAGAGAAAGAGTCAATCTGCACTGGATTTTTTGCTAATAATTGGACTTTGCAAAGGTAAAACAGCAAATGGAATTGATTCAAAATCCATTTAAAGGCGATTCCAGTGTGTTCAGCGTGTTTGAGATCAAGCATGAGGCAAACTAGCAGCAGAGACAATTTATCTGGGAGCTTTAGGGAGGAAGAATGTTTCCAAATCAATATTTAAATTAATCTATTTAGAATTATTTAATTTTTTAAAAGCATGGTTTGAAAGCTAGCTGTTGGTGGGAGCTCTGTGCGCACAATGAGTGTGTTTGGCCTTGAGCACATGTATCTGGTTTGAGTTAAGCCAAGCTGGCCACACTCATTCCACCCTGCACATGATCTCATTCCGTGCTCCCTGTCATGGTATCTGCACACCATCCAGCAATATATTAACAGCGTGAGTAACGTGTCTTATGTTGATTATTCTGTCACTGAGGGAGAATTGTGTCTTGTCTGGTAGGGAACTCAGATTGTTTTAAACAAAACTCTAAACTTATGCTGGAGAGAAGTCAAGAGCTGCGCCTTGTGTTAGGAGGATGAATTGGGAAGGTGTGTGCTGGCCCCTGGGTCTTGGGTAAGGCCATTTTGGGACTCAGACCAGCTACAACCAGAGAAGATGAGCTCTCCTTGCACTGTGGAAAGGCCGTTTGCACTGCTGCCAGCATGCTTCATCGGTTCATGCTCACACAGTTCGTACTTGGGGCACCTCCAAATTCTCCTATTAATCCAGGAAGAAAAATGATCCTAATGGTCTTTATTTTGTATTTAATGAAATGGCCAGGTTGGTGTTAAAAATGCAATGTGCTGTGTGTCAGTCGAATGGAAGAAATGTTTCCAGGCTGCAGGGTGGAGAGGGAAGGCTTGGAAAACTTGTTCAGCTGCTCAGTGTTCATATTTGGTTTGTGTGCAGTGAATGAACCGAAATCTGTGCCCCTGCTGGGCCTGTTTACAGTGTGTGTTACCCACAGGGCAAGTTTTCTGCTGCGGTCATCTGTTAGATTGGAGGGGATGGCCATTGCTTGTGGCTGTCATTAGAGGCTGCATCACTCTCTTTGCGTATTTACTGAGCCGAACCGCAGCCTCAGCTCCCGTCTGTGCGATAAAGGAGGTGCGTCTTTACAGCATCTCGAGCCTGAGAGCCCCAAAGACCTTTAGAGGGGCTAATTCAACTTCAGACTGTGCCTGGGAGCAAAGCGCTCCTCATTTGAAGAGGGGTAAAACTGAGGGACTGCAGGCT
The DNA here is from genome assembly GCA_013400135.1 of Rhinoptilus africanus. NCBI lineage: Eukaryota > Metazoa > Chordata > Aves > Charadriiformes > Glareolidae > Rhinoptilus > Rhinoptilus africanus. The sequence goes on along the minus strand of VXBO01002227.1, from coordinate 330,318 downwards.
GAAGCTAACTGCTGTTTCTCCTGTATGCAGTCCTCAGAGCAGATTTCGACTCAAACATGACCCCCCCACACCTCAGTCCCTGTGCTACACTCAGACTGCTCAGCCTCGTTCTGCTAAAAAGGGCAGGAGAATCTGGCATTGGGGGCTGCTGCTGTGCTTTTGCTTTTTTTTGCACAAGCCACAGTTGGCACTTGGAGTCCCTGCTTCCCAGGTTTGGTCCTCCTTGGCTCAGTAGCCTCCTTGCAAATAGGAACTGAAGGAACTTTCTGGCGTGTGGGGTTTCCCTGGCCTCCTACTGCTGCTTTTTTCTCTGGAGAGTAGCCTCCGACTCATCGAGGACACTGCGGATCCAAACCCTCTGTGTCTCTCGGCTCCTTATATGGTAACACGAAGACGTCTTAGCGTTTTAGTTCTCATTTGGAGTTACCATGGCTGGGGAACTAGAAACTTTAACTTCAAAACCATAGGAAAAAAGTTTTTGCCACCAAGACACCATACCTTGGTTCATGCATGTGTATGCTGCTGTCTCACACCTCTCTTACTGAAGACCAGGCTGCATCGTTAACAATGAAATTCCCCTACAAAACCTCTCCAGCAGCTGGAGTTTTAAGCATTCCCATTTTCTCCCCTTCTGGAAGGGGCTTTAAGATACTTGTTGTTATAACAGCAGAGGAGGGAGGCTGAGCCACAGGGAGGGTGCCAAGCGGGATTTGGGGCAGAGCTGGCTTTTCTGCCAGACCACACTAACACAGAGGTGATGGTGGGGAGTGCGAGCAGGAGGTAGTGGAGCTGGGGACACCTAGAAGGGACTTGAAGGGGGTCTGCAGTCTTGAGCCATCACATTCAGACATGCAGGGAGTGGAGAAAACATTCCTGGCAGCGGGAAGAGGTGTCCTTGTTCATCCCAGAGGCAAATGCATCTTGGTGAGTTATCCCCACTCTGACAGAGGCCACCCTACAAGAGAGGCAGAGCAGTGAGCAGAGCTAAGTTTTCCTGATTGCCAGACCCTTGTTCTTGTCTCTAGGAGGTCCTTGAGTGACTTTGCATGAATGTGTCGGAGCCTGGAAGGATGCAGTTTTGCGCTGGGTTAGCGTAGAGTGCTTTGACAAGGTGATACGTTCCTGTGCTGGCATCCAGCCCACCCTGCTGCAGGCTGTGTCCTCTGCTGGCAACGAGCCCATCACAGGACATAGTGCTGAGGGTGCATGTGAGCATGAAACCATAAGCAAAGTAACTGCACTTAATGAGTCGAGATGCATTTAAGGGCAGAAACAAAGGGTTATGATGACTAAAGGAGCTCCAGGAAATTTCAGGGGCTGTGGGAGCTCCATGTCTCTTCAGAGCCAGCTGCTAGCATTTAAAAAGGCATACAAGGATTTTTTTTTTCCTTTATGTCTTCCCTAGATTTCATGCTGATGAGACACAAATCCTGACAAGTGCTGAGAGCTGCACTCCCTGCCACATGTCCCCAGTGCCTCGTCAGCCCCAATTTTTCAAAGTAACTGTGGGTTTCTTTTCTCATGGTGCAGGTTCCACCATATTAGCCGAGCGGCTGGGGCTGTCCACACCAAGCTCGCCCACGTCGACACCCAATTCCCCCACCGTCCTCTGCAGCGGTGTCTCTGACCCCATATTGTCTACATGTGGCTCTGGCCCCCTCTGCAGCTCTATCAGTGGTAAGTGTGATGGGATCCTCCCTCTGCCTTTCCTTTGCCTCCCGCTGCTGCACTGCTTCCCTTCACTGTCTCCAGCTTGTCTCCCAGAAGGACTCTAAAACCACAACGATCACCAGAGTCTCCCGTCAGCTCCCTCGGGGAGGAAGGGAGAGCCTCTGCAAAGGCTATTTTCAGTCTGGTTTATGTGGAAGCTGCTTAGATGCCTAGACAGCAATATTTCGCCAACCCTTTTCATCATGAAAGGTCCCAAGGGACGCAGCAGAGTCTCTGTTATGTGCGTGGCCCTGTGACGCACGGCTCCTTCTGGAGAGCTGTGTGGCAGGGACATGTTGCACGCCAGCTGAGACTGGAGCTACGGGTGTGCCTACAGCCCCCCTTTCCCTCCCCACACACCTTCAGTACCCTCTTCAGAAAAGGGCACTATTGATATTTCTAATATGCCAATGAATTCCAGTGAGATTTAGATAAATGTATGTGCAGTAGAAAATGATAAGCTGGTTTGCAGCATTTTTAAAACCCCAGGCACCTGCGTGATCCCAAGGCACTGATGGTGGGATATATAACTTGCCAAATCTTTGTCATTGTTGTTTAAACCAAGTGTGGTTTTCGCTGAAGGTACCCACCAGTCTCAAGTCTAATAACTGGTGACAGCAAGTGTTCAAATTTTGAATGGACTTTGAGGGGAAAAAATTAGAAATTTTCTCATTATCTTGCCACCTCATCTGGCTTCATTGGTGAGGCCTCGTTAAGAGTGTGCCACCAACATAATTACTGAAGCCACCCCCCCAGCTCTCAAAGCAAAGAACCCACTATGAGCTAGATGCTGTCCACGTGGGTACCACCCCACCCCTGTCCTGAAGGATCCATGCAGGGTGATTTCCAGCCAGGCACTGTGTTCCCACACCCCTGGATCGGCCCTAGAGATGAAGCACTGCTTGTCTCGGGAGCCACTGCCACCGTGTGCCACCCGGCCTCTCCCTTTTCAAAGCAGGTGGCTTGATCCGCCCCTCCTGAGTTCTCCTCCTTTGCTAATGTTTAGACAGTGGTTTGAAAATGTGAAATTGCTCTTTGTCCCTGCTGCGTGGGAACAGCTGTCTCTCGGCTTGCTCTACGTGGGCAGCAGATCCCAGCAGATGCAGTCTTTCTGTTGCCCTGAGCTGGTGAACTCAGCTCCCGCTCAGTGAGTAGGACAGTAGGTCATAGGAAGGACCCCTGATCCCTGAGCATCCATTACTGCTAGGGCATGGTTCCTCCCTCAGGGCAGAAATTACCTTGGGATGTCAAGAAGCCTTTTACGCAACATGAGTGACCCTGTTCTTTGTGTTTCAGGCACAGCTCCCAACTCTCCCATCAGCTTGCCTGAGTCACCCATCTCCCCATCCGTCTCAGGGCCCTGGGGAGATGAATGCACCATCTGCTACGAGAACATGGTAGACACGGTCATTTACTCCTGTGGACACATGTGTCTCTGCTATTCCTGTGGGCTGAAGCTCAAGAAGATGGCCAACGCTTGCTGCCCCATTTGCAGACGGGCCATCAAAGATATCATCAAAACATACCGCAGCACTTAGAGCAGCAACAGATGCTGTGGCGGGGACTGGGCAGGTGGGGATGAGGCTATGAAACAATGCAGGTCTTGGTCTCTATTCATCATCCAGGAGATTCAAAAACCATCACCCAGCACCACCCTGATCCCCTCTTCCATGGACCACCAAGGAGACAAGCTCAGATGCTGCTCTTCTATCCTCCAAGCAAGCCCTGGGGCTGAACTCCAGTGTGTCAGGGAAGTTGCGATGGACTACTTACTCTCCCTTGTGGATTTTAAACTTTATCTCAGAAAAACCCCAGCTGGTGCAATCATCCCTTTTCTACACCATGCACAGTGGAGGGGAGGCTTCAATGTTTATCAGGAGCAGTAAAAGCTTCAGTGCTACACGTCTCCTTCAAGAGACACCCAGTGTGCAGAGGACAGCTTAGCAGAACAGGAGTAACAAGCAACATGTTTTCATGTACAACCAGCCTGACTGCAGAAAGCTCCTTAGAAAGGACGGAGCAAGGCAAGCTTTGACCCAGCCAGCGAGGTGCAGTCAGCGCATTCACAGTGGAAAGGCTGGGGCCAGCGCAGAAAAGGAACCAGGATTTGTGAAGCAAAACCCACCCCGTGTCTGCAGGCAGAAGAGCAGCCCCACGGCAGCCCCTTGAGGACTGTCCCTGACTCCTCCTTCGCTGTTCCCTGGCAGAGGCATTCATGGTGGGTTTGGGAGCCAACACCAGCCTTGCTCCCTCCCAGCAGTGTCCAGCCACCTCCTGTGGCCATCCTGCTGCACGACGAGTGGCTCTGCAACCCCCTCCCCACCCGTTTGCTGTGGCTTGTCCCGAATGGTCTCCACGCAGCACGAGGGATTCAGCGGCATCTCTGCCCCCATGGGCCTGCGGGAGACGGAGACGTGTCTCCCCCACCTTTTCTCCTCCAACCATCCAGACAGCACTTGTGATGGAGAAAATAAAAGAAAACAAGAAACAAAACCCCCAACCCCGCTGGGGAAGAATGTATAAACCTACATGTCTGCGGGTTTCATTTACTGGTAACTTTATCACTGTGCTTTAAGACAAAAACCAGCCAGGTGGTACTCAGCCCTTCACAGCCAGCCCGCCGGCAGGACATGGCTGTCCTTACCTGTTAGGAACAGAGGAAAGAAAAAAAATATTAGCTTGAGGGGTTTGGTTTGCTTTGGTTTATTTAAATAAAACACCTTCCCTCCTGCCCCAGTGGGGAACCTCGCTGTCCCCACGGTGGGCGCCTGCAATGGTGGCCCCCATGGTTGCTGTGGCACCCACTGCTCTGCCGTGGCTGCGGGCCCTTAGGCCCAGGCAGGGTGGCTCCACAGCAGCCGGAGCTGCCTGTCTCCCCTCCGACCCCATCCTGCGGCCTTCCAGGGCCATGTGGGAGGAAGGGATGGCCTCTGGGCCCTGAGGGGGGATCAGGGCTGGGGTGCAGCAGCAGTGGCATTCGCCAGGTTGCCCACCATGGCAGGCCAGGGAAGGCCACAGGGTTGCACCTTTCCTGCTGAGCCTTTTCCTGTGCTCCAGCATATGGCCGCTGATGGGACATAGGGGAACAGTGTGGCACAGGGATCAAAGCATTAAATATAACCAGCTGCTTGGTGCAGGGGCCATCATGCCACCCCAGGCAGCAGGCGGGTGAAGGAGCACTCGCAGAGGATGCTCCCAAGAGCACCTGGAAAACATGTCCTTGCCCTCTCCTCTCGAGGAAATGAAAAAAGAGGCTATTAGCTGGAGAACGCATTGTAGAGCCTTTCTCTAAAGGCACCGCCATCACTGCAGCCTACCACGGGGGTCTGCAGCCACCCCCAGCCCGTCCCGGCGGGCAGCGACTAACTTGAACGCTGATATTCTGGTTACAGGGATTTACGTTATTTCTTTGCATACCTCTCACATAAGCCCCTAACCCAGCCCTGCGCTCCAGGCCGGCTGCCAAAAGCCCCGGAGCACCATGGCTTCTGTGCCCGGACACCCTCACTGAGGGGTGGGAGGAGGCTGGGAGAGCAGGAGTCCAGGGGGGTGGCAGCAGCACAGGCGGTGGGCAGGCGTGAGCCAGCCTCCAGCCTGCCCGAGGACAGAGCCCTGACTGGCAGACACAGGGAGCCTGTTTCCAGTGCAAAGATTTCAGGAAGAAGGCACCTATGGAGTAGGAAGGTGTCGATGAAACAGTGGATGTGGGGAAATGTGCAATAAGCAGCCTCCCGAGCCTTCAGCACACCAGTGGGACTGGTTCCCCTCCACACAGGGCAAGCCAAGGGGCACATTTTATTTTTCAAGAAACTCCATCCATGGGTACCAGTGCAGTGGTGTGAATTCCCTTTTCACCTTTCAGACTCAGAGTGTTTTAATATATAACTGTGTTTGTTTTACTGTGGACCAAACTCTAGGAGTTAGCAGAAGCTGAAAGCATCCCCCAACATCCGAGCTCAAAAATTGGGGTTAAGTCCTGCTCCCGGCATCATCTGGCCTCCGGTGGTGAGCAGGGAGGGGAGCAAGGCTCTCTCCAGGGAGGAAAAAAAAAACACAGCAAAAGCAGTAACAACAATCCTTACCTTTTGTTTTGTTTGACTGGTGTAGGTTCCCATGTACCTCTGTGTTCTTGTGTCATTTGCATTTCATTGCTTTACTTTAAGATGTTTTGTGTTCTGTTTAAAGAGAAGAATAACTCATTGTGAAAAATTGGATAACTGTGATTGTGAATAAAGTTGATTTAGGTATCCTGCAGCAGCACGGGCGACTGAGTGTTTACCATTTCCCCAGGCGTGGTAAAAGACGATGAGCAGTGCAGTGGCGAGAGGCTGAGGTACGAGGAAGGGTGGCAGGAGAGCCCCTTCCGTGGGGGGAGCTGGCTGGAGAGCCCAGGCTTTCCTTCAGCGCGTGTGGATGAGGGGGTATCGACAGCTGGATAATGAATAGCCCCCTCATGGGCACCACGCACAGATACGGAATAAAGGAAGCCACAAGAGTAAAAGTGAAGGCTAACCATGTTCCTGCACCTTAAGGCCCATGGTCCTGAGCCTCTTCACACTGCCCAGAGACAAGCCATAGCTTCATGTCTCTCATTGCCTTGTTTGCAGTCCCTCCCGAGTGCCTGTAACCGCAGAAAGAAGCCTTACCAGCACAAGACAGAGGAAAACACGCTGCGAGGAAGCCGAGGGCCATGCTGCTCAGCCTCACAGGGGCCAGGTAAGGGGCAGTGGCAATACAGCCAAATGTCCCCACCCCGGCTTTGTAGTGACGTGACAGTCCAACACCTGACAGGATGATCCCAGCCCTGAACTGAGCAACATGTTGAGAAGGCCCACTGACAAACGATGGTCTGGCCAAGGGAGATGCTGAGGCAAGACACAGGTGCTTCCTCAGCACGGAGCAGGGGACTCAAAAGGGATTTGGATTCCCCAGAGTGATGTTAGCTCCTCCAAGATCCAGTAGCTCCTGTGCTGCAGGGCTCTCTCTGCTACACCGCAGCCACGTCAGATTGCCTCTCCGTCCTTTTGTTCAACTGTTGGGCGGATGAGAGATTGGCTGGATCACTCTCTCCTGTCCCAGGACATATTTGAGTTGGCATCTTCTCCCTCAGTGCGGGTGCTCCATCAGCCAAGGGACATTCCAGGACAGGTGTCCTCAGTCTCTCCAGATGAAGCTATTCCACTCTAACAGCTCCCCAGTGGCATAAAACTTTCCAGGCTGGGTAAAGCAAAACCACTTCTGCAACCCAGCTGACTTTACCGCCCCCTGAGGAGCTCTGAGCTGCTGGGACAATGCAAGTCTGCACTTCCAGGGGCAAGAGGACCTCCAGTGGGTCTGGAAAGCCCCCTCTGACCACCAAAGCCCAGCCATGAGAAGCCTCCTCGTCCCCTCAGGAGCAAGGCGAAGAGACCTGCCAGACAGCCCCTGCCAGACGTGCTGAGCCTGAGCACTGCCGCACATCAGGACAAGTGAAGCGCCTGGGACGAGCACTTCAAGCACTCTGGGACAAACTCAGGCCCGACNGAGGATGCTCCGAAAGTGGTCCAGGAGGCGCAGAGCTGGTCCGGCATCGCCACCTGGTGCTCAGGACCCGGCGCACAGCCTCTAACGGCCTTTTCCCTTTTTTTCTTCCCCCCCCCGGCCCCTCGCCCTTCTCCTAAGGCTGATTTTACTCCTTGTCACAAATACTACACGTACACAGAAGCAGGACCAGAGACATTTAGCCTGAGCGCAGCACAGCTCTGCTGGTGGCTCTCAGACAAAAATGAGGAAGGAAGGGAGCAATTAACAGCGGTTTTCAATACACACAGGGATACATTTGTGTACGGTGATCGCACCAGTCCAGAAAAAGCCTTTCAAGCCGCAGCTGGCTGGCTCTGCACCCAGGGGAAGAGGGGGCACAGTTCCCAGGCACATTTGTCACTAAGTTTGTGCCTTAAAATGCCAAGGATTTACCTCCTGTCACCCTTCAAAGGGCTGGGGGTGCCCGAGCAGGACGACTCCTGCACCACCCGCCCGTCTGCCCGAAGGGAGGCACGGCTCCTGGGCTGACAGCGGAGACTGTGCCTCCGCTGGGAGCTGGCTCACCTCAGGCCCTGGGGGAGGCTCACTTCTCTGCAGGACGTTCCTGAAATGCCACATCGCAGAGCAAAGGCGTAGCCTCCTGCTAAAATGAGGGATGCATTCATGCGAGGTCATGCTCTTCTGCGGGAACATGTTAGGGAGAGCCAGTGTCCCTCCACAGTTTGGCTTTCCAAGGGAAAGCCAGACACTAAGCACAACCCCTTTTACCTACAGATTTGCAAACTAACAGACCACGAGCGGGCAACACCTCACAGAGGGCTCCTATAGCCAAGTTGGGAACTGAAGTGCTAGAAAACCTCATTTCCTCTTTACTGTTACCTCCTGCTCTCCCATTAGATCACCATATCCACTGCTCTCTGCATGCCCGAGAGATGTCCCGCATACAGAGCGAGGATCCATTAGGAGAAACTCTTCACTTTTATGTATCTGCTGCTTCACCTAGCAAAGAACTTCAATTTGTTGAGCTGTGTGGGGCCTCCCACCTTCGAAGCTGGATAAGAGGAGCCAGCAGGGCCCAGCAGCCTCACAAGACCAGACCTTCATACCCCCTGTCGAAGCAGGGCCTGCTCTGCAGCCTGCACGCAGGGGCGTTAAGGGCTCATCCCAACTTGCAGAACAACCCTTTCATCTTATTTTGGATCTGATGCCACATCCCTCTCCAAAAAACTTCCTGACAGAGTATTTTAAACCTTAAGACCTTGCTCAGCACAGACAAAAGGTCTTCATGCTTGAGGGCAGAGGTGAGCAGTCCATAAAACCCTGTGGATTAGAAAAGAGACAAAACTACGGCATACAATGACAACTCAGGGCCAGGGGACGAGAGAAGCTCCTCTATCCATTTAAACCTAAGATGACATTTGCAATTGCATGGACACATAAAGTTGTAAATTATTCTGGGAAAGCTAAACTCAGTGATTTGACAGACACAAGTGGAATTAAAACAGTACTGAAAAAAATTGAAAAACACAAAAAAGACCAACTGGATCACAATTAAAAAGGTCAAAAATTTATTTTTCCTTAGGGCATAAGAGGCAATGTAAACAAAATTACAAACAACAACAACAAAAAAAATCACAAGTCAATTCTTACAGTCTGCAAGCATTTGAAGATAGAGTACCCTTTTCCCACCTCCCCCGGAACACTGCAAGCCTGCTCAAATGGTAACAAGCAACCATTCTGGACGCTGAAGGTCCAGTAAATTTTGCCATGTCCCATGCTGGGACTGAATTTCTCATGTAAGAAGGACACTGCATCTGTTTTATCAAACACTTAAAAAAAAAAAGTCCAACAAAATATAAATATTACAGACAAAGATCAGATTTAGCACCACCTTTGGTCCAAGCAATCAATGAATTGGGAGATGACAGGTACAGTCTGTTTAGCAAGTACTTTCTGCCCGAGTCTTTGAAAACATTAGAGGTTCACATTGCGAGAAATTGTAGTGACTCTGAGAAAACAGCCCCCAGACTCTGGCAGCCCCCCACAACCTGCCCTGGTGCTGCAGGCACAGAGAGGAGAGCACCGTCCCCGTGCAGCAGCGCCAGCCCCAGAGCGCTTGGCAGAGCCAAGTGCAGCCCGGCTAATGCCATGGCTAATGCCATGGACAGGGCTAATGCCATGCCAAAGGCCTGGTCCCGCTGCAGCCCGGCAGAGCTCTGGCCTGGGGCATGGCTGAAGAACAGGAAGGGCAGGGACTGCAGCCTGAACTTCCCTCGCCACCAGCACGTGCCGCCCTCCAAAGCCCAGCGGACCGCAGCCCCCGCCTGCTGCCGGGGTCTGCCGTGGCAGACACCTGGGAGGAGCTGAAGTTATTTCAGCATTTCTGGAACATGCAAACCAGGAGGCTCCTATCGAGCATCATTTACTCCAGGCCCTTTTTTAGGCTCATCTTTTCCAATACACGCATGCCCATCACAGACGCATGGCTATGAATTTTTGCAGGTGTCTGTACCCAGTTGCTGTGCCACAGCACTAGCGTGGGCCAGGACGCAGTCACAAGGATCTGTGACAATCCTAGGAGAACAGTTTGTAAAGCACCTGGCAATATTTCACGTTTATTGCAACTTCCTCCTCTACCATTATCCAGAACACAATTTGTCTTTTCTTCCCCTCCAGGAGTTTTTGAGCAGTCTTCATTAACCATTATTAAATGCTGTTCAATTCCAAGATAATGCCAGCTCTAATAAATGGGTGAAGTGCTGAGATGTACTGTCAGGCACAGCAATCTGAAGTTTTTGCTCTGCATCTTCACATGCCCAATTGTCTGAGACAATTTGTGTTTCTCGCTCCCCGCTGAGTGACCTATGCAGAGTTTTCACCTTTACTGGCACAGATGTGATTAAAATCCCCCAAACAAACATTTGCTTTTACTTCCCTGTTTCAGAATGTGCTGCTTTAGGGAAAACCCCCAAACCTCAATCGCTTTACATTGTTTTGCGGTTCTCTGAGGAAGCACGTGGGCATGGCACGTGGCTGTTCAGCAGCCACGGAGAAGAGGGCAGCCCCCCGTGCACAGCCCCTGTCCCGCACAGGGCAGCAAACCCCTGACCCAGCCGCCCACGCCTGCGACACGAGCAGACACAGCCTCATCTGGCGATATTCAAACTCCCATTTACTGCGCTTGGCCTATGACATAACTACAAGGACCGCTCGTGAAGCCAGTTCTGGACCAGGCACTGAGGTCAAGTAAAGTCTGTGACTCTGGATTAGAGGGAAGATAATGCTTTTTGCAACTGTTTCCCCCCCGACACTGACAAACCCAGAACAACGAAAACATTGTACTACGATAATTCCATCAATTTTCACTGGGACAGAGACACATTTCTATTGTCCCAGTCACAGAAACAGGCCCACAGTACCGTATGTATCAGCTATATCATATCACAGGTCTCCAGGTGATCCGTGCTAAAGCTTGAGGGACATTTCTACAGGGTCACTTGGCAAAAAGGAGAGCTATTTTCTCCCTACTGATAATATATCTTTTGTGTTGGCCCCTCAAGAAGTTACTCATCTTTGTTAACTAGCACTCTAATCTGCATCAAATCTACCACGTTTACATGCAGACTCAGTGACTGGTCACAAAAAGGTCTTCTGTTTTGTGTCAGTTTGGACAGACTGGGGCTTCCGGCCCCTCATTAACAGTAACTCTTGCCATCAATGGCAAAAGGCACTGTTAAGTGCAAAACCTGTACTTTTTCTGGGTTTCAGTTTTACTGGGATGAATGAGAGAGGCAAAATGTTCTATCAAGCGCATGATTGCCTTTTCTAGGAGAGCATCTCAGACACCCAAGCACATCTGGACCCTCGCAGGAGCTGTTCACTGTACAAACAGTTTTATCCAAGTGGTCACCATTGTGAGTTCGTTAAACAGAAATTGCCCAACACATGAAGCTGCAGTTACTATGTCTGTCTCTAGCTCAGATTTGCTATAGGTAGGTTAAGGAGCAATGCCGTGTCAAAATATCTGTCATCTCTGAAAGAATCAGTATTTGGTCAAAAGCTCTAACATCTGCACGATGAACAATATTCACTCCACTACCTTCAGTGGAGCTGGATCAGAGGCCACAAGAAAATACAGTCCAAAGTTGTTACCACAAAAAAGGGTTTCCCCAGACTCATTTTCTTCCTCTCTTGGCTTAACTTGCATCCCAAAACAAACTGAATGGACTCCTGCCCATAAACCCTCTTAAAAATAATAAAAAAAAAGCTCTCTGTTATTCCTTCTCACTTATACTGCAACAGAAACCACACTCAATTGCGAGATCTTTTTCCAAGCAGAACAGACAGAATGGTTCCCATGTTAAAAAGAAAATAAACAAACAAAAAAAGACCAAAAAAAATGTCACCAACTTGACCACACACACTAAGACCAGCCACACATTTCTCTAGCTCTGGTCACCGACATACTCTCCCAGACTCCCACCAGGTACATTCCCACCCCCTAACCACTAGAAAATGGAGTGCTACACCAACACGGAAGTGACGACTGCATCTAATATTCAAGGTCACATTAAGAACATCAACCACCCAGGAAACCCGCTGCAAAGCCTCACTTAGACCAGGCCCAGATCGATTTCCCCACCCTCCCCCCAAATACAAATCTGGGACAGCAGAACCCATAGGGGTTTCCAGTCCAGCCAGGTGCAATTGCTCTGCTAACGGAGGGGAGCACAACTGCTCAGATTTCAGCCTTCACTCAACAACAGGCCTAGGCTCCCAATAACAAACCACCCACCATGTCTAGAGACAATTTGGGCTAATTAACAGCTCTGGAAACAGCTACAGATGTACAGTCCAACTGAGCTGGTTTCAACACCCACCTGGAGTTATCTGCACCTGAACTTTAGCCTAAGCACCAAACTGCTTGGCAAGACTTCTCCTGACATGAAATTTGATATTGAGTCTTTACTGAGGAGGCTCATCTACTTGATTCTCCACAAACGCTGCGAGCAGAGTAATGAGAACTGCTGGCTGCAATTAAACCTGCAATAAAGGAACGGCACCGATTTAACATGAAGTTAGCCAGACAGCAGAAATGCACCTCCTCCGTGCACTATTGACCCCACAATACTCAGTTTGGACCCTCAGTACAAAGGAGTCATTGTAATGCTACGCACGGTTTGCTTCAGCAATACTCCAGGTTTGAACTCACCATAAGTAATGAGCAAGTTTTTTTCAGCAAGCTCCAGAAAAATCCTTCCTAGAGACTGGAAACAATTATAACTTCTCCCTGCCCCCTGAAAATCCAAGACAGGAAATAGTTAAGTCAGCTATTCACTGAAATACTTCATTTTTTAAAAAGGTTTATTTTTAATTCCTTTTTCATTAGTTCAGTTTACTAATTATTAAAGGCTAAATTGCAGTGACTGCACTATTCTCATCTGTTCTGCTTCTAGGGGATGGAAACAAACTGAACTGGATGCCCAGGGGGACCCAGAGTCAGAACAGAGTTTGAGGCCCCCCCAGTCTAAACCCCAAGGGTGATGATGGCATTTTGTTTATTTCTTACCACTTCCTTGGTGACTCAAGAAGCGGCTCAAGAACAAGCTCTCAAGTCACAAAACTGTTTGCACAGAGAAGGCTGCCATGTTGCTTACATTTCAGACACCAAATACAGCATTACTAATACAGCTTTGAAGGGCAGTATCTGGATAAGCCTGAAATATTTAATATTAATTGTTACATTTAAAAAATTCTCCTACAATGCCAAGTGATTCTCCCTCCCCTCTGTTTTTCTCCTCCACCAAGCAGGGACCAAGACAGACAGGTACCATTGTAACCAAATAACCCTGAGCATCAGGGAAAGATCACGAAACCCAATGTTTTCCCAGAAGTGCCACTAGCACAGGGCTGTCTCACAGAGGGCCAACGCAGGCACGCCAGGAACAGTCACTCTTGCCCGCTCCGCCAGCCGAACCTCAGGATACGCAACCCCCCAGGCACACAAACCACCTCAGCTACAATGAACACGAACCCATGTTTGCCTGTCTTTGGTGGATCATTGGCTTCAGGATAGAGACTGTGTATCACGGAGTGAAAAACTCAACTTTTCTCAATAATGAAAAATCCTAACACAGAGCAGTGATGTATTAAAACCATCTATACAGAGAAAGCACCTGCAGTGTTAGACCCAGTAATTTATGGCCTTATTAGAAACATCTTTTTTCTTACATTTTATCTATCCCTCCCCTGCCAATATAGTTACCTCTCATTTCTTTCCAAATTATCAACATAATTCCCATTATTTTGATTCAGTAACAAACAGGAGTCTCAACTCAGGACAGCAGTGGCTTATGCTGACAAGAACAGGTCTGTAAAACGCCAGTGTGAAGCTTTAAACCAAATTTATTTATTAAAAAAACCAAACACAAAACAAAAAAAAATTGCACTCTCAATGCTACCTTGATGCAAGAACAAATGAAGAACATTGTTGATGGGACCAGCCCAGCCCTGACATTACAAAATGGGAGAAACTAATTTGTTCTGCCTACGCCGGTCAGGTCCGCACGCAGTGCGGCACGGCTTCCGCTCCAGGAACCGCTGCAGAGCCCTAGCACCCAAGGGCACCCAAGAGAAAAGGTCCCCTCGCTACACCCTTGGCAATGCACGCACACCCCACAAACCTGACACCCCAAAGTAGAGTTATGGGTGACTTTTCACAGACACCTGTGCTTTGCTCCGACTTGGGTGTAAGACGGAGAAGGAAAAGCAGCAACAGCAACCTACATCCCAATCCAAAGTCAACTGACTGCGGGGGCTTCTGGATCCGGCCCTACATATAGTACTTTATTTGAAAGTTACAGACACACACAACAGACATGACTACTGCGCAGCACAGAGAGGAAGGGAAACACAAGCACTGGGCAGAGCTAGCAGAGGCCATCAAACAGTTCAAGTGTGCAGACACATTCCCCATGCATCGCCACATGGTGGGTCCCTGCTTCTACCAAGCAACTAAAGCAAATGAAAATAAAATAACTTACTCTCAGACCATCATATTGGTACTGTTGGCAGCTATCAAACGCCGCATTTATACACAGCACTTTGCTACATGGTGAAATTGCATCTGAAGCTGCCAGAGAAGGAGCCGCCGGTGACGGGAAGCCACCAGCATATAGCAGCAAAGCTCCAGTTGGTTTTACAAAGCTGCAAGACCTGCAGGGAAGCGGATGGTGGCACGGCAGCACTGAGGCTCGGTGGTCCTGGGCACCCTTGGGAGGTGCTGGAACTGAGCGTGCTGGCTTTTGCCGAGAGCGGTCCATGCTGAGCACCCTCAAGGTGCTTTGCTTCACTGCGGGTCTTCTGTCAGCATAACTCTACTGATGCTCATGGACTTCTTGCTAGTTTAGACAAGAGCACGTGAAAGAATTAAGTTGGCTCCTCAAAACCAATTTCATTTCTAAAGTATTAAAGGTTTTCCAAAATCATGTCATTGATACTATTTCAGCACAGCTGCAGAATTCAGTTTTTCCTATTTGAATGCAAAGGCCTCTAGTAACATTGAGGATTTTTGACAAACTTAAGAACAGCAGGACAAAAATTAAGCAGAAAGCTGAGGTATAACCCCTCTCCAGGGACGTGAACTAGAGCCACAGGAGATGTACTTCCCGGAGCTCAGACAATCAAATGCTCTGGCTTTCACATTTCTTGCATCTTACAAACACAATCCAGTTTTTCAAAGGTAGAAGATTCTGCTGCTACCTGGAAAGTCACATTATTTTGGACAGATAGAAGTTTTTCCATTCAAATAGAATTTAAGACAAAACCTCTTGTGAAGGGCAAAGTTTCTGCCCAATTTTATTTTGGACCTGAGAGATCAGCCTCTTGCAAGCCAAGAAATATGAAATCAATACCCAAATCAGCTGTGAAATTCTGCAGGTGAGAACTAACCCAGACAAAATGCGGACTTCTTTTTTCTTAGGTTAACAATAAGGAAAGAAAAAGGACCTGTAAGGCCCTGTAAAAATATTCCTGTAGCTCTTGCAATAAATACAAGTAACAATACAGTATCAAAACTTGGGACTGCATCAGCAGAATTATTTTCCCTTCTGAAGTTATAAGGGATTCTGAAGCGGAACAGAGGACCTAACGGGCAGAGACATACCAGAAGACAGTATCATGCATGGATGACACACACAGTGTTTCAAGCAGAGCTCAGAAGTCCTGTATTGATAAGGATGTTAATGCACATTCTCTACATAATCCTGGCAACATGCTGCATAATCCTTATACTTTCAGTGATAGGTGATGCTTTTTTAGTGAAAAGCAGCTATTCCCACCCCAAACCACCCCAACTATCTGTCCCTACCTACCCAAGGGTCCTGTTTTCATCCAGCCGTCCCCCCTCTGCATTTCCCCGTCCCCTAAGAGTGCATGAATAGAGAATTGCAAACATTTCACACTGCACGTTCCACTCCAAGTCCTGGATGAGGGGCCTGTTTATTCTATGAATATTGCACTTGTCCACTCATTGGATTTGTTTTTTCTCAAGAACGCAGAGTATTTGGGAAAAATAGAAAAAAAATAGTAGGATACAACACAGGAAAATATGAGTTATTAACAAGCTAGCTATGACGATCTAAAATTAAATAGTACTAGTTCTATTCTGTTAATACTAGTAATATGAAAATAATGAATGCTTTATCAAATTCCCTTGTTTTCCATACAAGATAAAAGCAGTAACTTTCTTTTTAACTGAGGAAAGCAATGAATATATATTACAATAAAATACGATTCATTAAGATCTGAAAGTGATGAAAACAATTATATAATGCCTTCGTCAAACTTTATAGCATCATAACAGAAGGAGTCTTTGGGGTATGTATCCACAAGGGCCAAATCCATTTTTTAGCTGAACCCGTGCAGAGGAGAAATTCCATTTTTAAGAGGCTAACCATCAGTGAATTTTAATCCTTCATTATTATGTATTTGCTATTATTGTACACATCAATTTAAAAAGCTTCCTGTCGACACATCAGTTAAGTATCCGGACACGCGTCCATCCCATATTTTATCTTGAAAAGTTTGGCTTGCAAAGGACTGTGACTACACCCACCCGTTGCAAGGCGTGACATCGAAAACAATTAACAGGAATTGCCTCCCACGGGGAAGGGCTGCTAACAAAAACGTACTACTCTTGCTGTTATCAGAGAAAGTGTTTTGAAAGGGGAGACAAGGGAAACCAGCAATTAAACTTTTCAGGCATTATATAAACCTCAATAACGAACTCAGAAGTGCTCATTATTATTAAAGTTGCAGTATACAGCAAGACACAATTTTCACATTCTTAAATTTTGTCCCCTGGCATTGGAGTTTGGATTTTTCTGCTGGTTCAAATTCAAGACTTTTTGGAAAGCACGGACAGCGGGTGAGAGCGACGTGGTGACAGCAGCCGCCTCTTCCCCCGGAGGAGGGCCCCCTTCAGCTGCAAATGGCTTTGCCCAAGCCCTGCAGAGCTCTTCCTCTTCATCTGGTTCAAAAATAAAACCAGAAAAAGAGAAATTTGAACAGTACTATTGATTTCTGCATTGAGTGTTCACTGAGGTGTACGTTACATTTAAATATTGCTCTTGATCCAGTGTCAGTTTTGACAAATTTAGTAAATAAAGCTTAAGGCGACATTAACATTTTCGAAAAGAGCTAAAACACTTCTAGCACTACACTGACCTCTGAGGCACCCTGCCAGGTTTTCCTGTCCTGCAGTCAACTTTTATGATTTAGCTTAAGGTCTTTCACTCCGGTTCATGGCTAACAGCGGAAAGGGCTTGCTATTTCGGGAATGAGTGGAGCTGACCAAAACTAGCCACTTGCCAATGGAAAAAATAATTCTCTTCCCAATGTCTCTCAGCTGAAAGAATCAAAAAAGAGATCAGTGAGAGCTGCTGTGACAATGGTAAGATGGGAAGGGGAAAAAACTGCATTGAGGGGGTATTTGCTTTAAACGTGCCCTTTTAAACACAGGCAGTCAGAACAGCCACCAAATAGATGGAAGCCCAAACCAAAGCTTTCCCATGGAGCAGGAAGCCCGGCATGCCAGGCGATGGCCCACATTCATTTCTAGCATCAAGTAGGTCATTTGCATCCCACCCTTTTTGCTGGTGCAGATGGGGGTGGAGGGAAGCCGCAAGTGGGGCTTTATAGCCCATCTACAGGCTCTGGCCACTCCTCAGCAGGGACATGAAGCCTTTGACACGGGGTAGGAGCAACGGAGCCGTGGGCACTGGGCTGTTGCTTGAGACAACCCCAGCAGTACTGGTGGTACTGTCAGTCTGTATCATCCCCTGCACCACTTGGAGCTTGGCAAACTGCCTCCCTGCAAAAGCCAGAGCCGGAGAAGTGAGCCAGCAAGGTGGAAAGGGAGCTGTGGGACAGACTGATGCCTGTTACAGAGATGACCCATGTTTCACAGGCAGATCCTAAAGTCCTCACACTAACCTGAGACTGCATCCACCAGGGACCAGTCTCATGCAAGGCATGTGGCAGACAGGAACCACAACCGTCTGCCAAAAATGGCTTTGCCACCCCAAAGCCTGCAAGGACTGCAGTTCAGAGGTGCTCTGGGCTTGGCTTTGCTGGATGCAAGCGCGAATATTGATAGTAGTCTGGGCTCTCCCGTCTGCATGCTGCTTTCTTCTCCCTGGGTAGGGGCTCACATCACGCTGCACCGTACTCTGAGAATTCAGTGGCTCAATGCAGAAGATCTGGGAGCTGTGCTTTTACATCCCCCCAAAGAGATGACCTAGTGGGAATGTCTTTAAACAAAACTTTAGAATATTTTAAATAATAAGTTAATTCTTAATAAATATGTGCTTCAAGAAAATTATAATTATATACTGCACCTTTAAATAATGCACTTAGTTCTCTGCATTGGCTTCCATTTTGGTTTCTTGTATTGTTAAAGTGCATTAATTCAAAATAATGAACCACTTCCGCATCATTATTGTTAAAATAAATCATAACAACATTAATACAAGTCACTAAGTCACTACTATTAGTACTGCAATCTAGCAGATAACTCTATGTATTGCTCTATTTAATACTGTCCAGCAGAAGAATATAATACTTCTATTATAATCTCACAACAGCTCCAGCAGTCTTTTATGGCTGCTACCATATTAGTACAACTAAAAATGGGGAGAAGTACGAGAGACAGGGCCACGATGCCTCAGATACACATCCAGTAAGATGTAGCTAACTGGATATATACATACATATTATATGGTAAGACACAAGATACAAAGATGACCCTGCACACTGTCATACGAGCTGTTGCGCAGATACAACTCCTCTCCTGCCACCACAATTTAAAGGGATTCCAACCAAACACCCTCCCTCCCCACTTGCATGCAGAGAGCTGCTGGAACCACAGCACTGCTCGTAGCCAGCTGTGGCACCTGGATGTTGTTTCAGCTACCAAAAGGACATCAGTCAGGTTAGCTGTAGGCAACTCTCCCAATGTTACCATGGAAATTAATAAAAACCCTCAAAAACAACAAAAAAGGAAAAAGAAAAAAGACAAGAACAACGCATAAATTGTGTAAGTTTTTTTGGCAGAGAAACATCCCCAGTAACACACGATATTGCTGTGCTGTTTTACTCAGCCCCTTAGATCCCAGCTATTCTGAAGTCTTATAACTTTTACCTTACAAGATAAATTGGTATCAAACTGGTGGAAAAAAAAAAAGGGCATGTATCATTTTGTGTAAACCACTAGCGAAATGGTCTGCCCCCTCCCCCTTAAACCAGATTTACAACGTTGCCTATTTTTTAAAGGACCTAGATACTGATCTTGAGTGATTAAAAAGGCCATTAAAAAAAAAAAAGCATGACTTCCTTGAGTACAGTAGGGGTTTAGCCAATGCTGTTTACAGTACAAGAGTTGGATACCTCAAGAATAACTCCATATTCCTAGCCTTTTCGAATGGTGCCTCCTCTTCCATTTCCCACCACACTACCCCCACTGTGTGCCACGTTTCAAAGCATGAGTAAAGAAAGGCAAATAGAAATGGAACTAGACGAGGCAGTCTACTGGTTAGATGCATTATAACCTAATTGCTTCAATACTAAATCTCTGGACCTCAGAAGCCCAGACAGACTTTCCAGTACAACTGTACTTTTTGGATTCAAGTGGGAACAGGAACACATATTTGGCTCCTACTTCAGTTTTAAGTCTTTTCTGGTAAAACAAGACAAAAAAAAAAAAACTCAGAATGCACAGAAAAGAAAAGCAAAACACAGAAAAACAATTCCCCAAAAATATACAAATCAAGGATGTGCAGACTGAGTTTGATGGCTTCCCCCCACCCCCACACTGTAAACACTGATGTTGCAGAAGGTTACGGCTATTTCTAGCTAATACCTTGATGGGCCCTGCCAGCAGTCAGCACACTTGGATTCGGACCAGATTGCAAGACCAGAAGTAACACATTTGACAGCTTTGTCTTCAGTGTCTTAAGGGACTTTTGTACATTTTCATACTATGACAAGTTTTGAGAAACCCAGCTCTGGGAAGAGAATCAACCAGGATCACCTGGCAAGAGTCAGACACAGAACCAAATACAGAGCCTACGAAGTAATCGATGTGCTTAAGCATGGGGTTTGTAGGTTTGTTTTTATGAGCACCAGTAGGCATTGCTGCCCTGAAACACCTGAAATCCCAACTCAAAGAACAAGACAGAACAAAAGGAAACAAAAAGCCCCCAACCAACACCACCTGATTGCCTTTTCAGGTGAGTTAGCAGTAACCAGAACACACAGCTGAAGTCAGAGACCAAATCTCTCCAGGAGGAAAAGGCTTCAACTCTGGACCAACCAACTGTTGAGAACAGTAAAAAAAAGTGAACATCTCCAAAGGATTAGAGTCTCTCTGTGTTTCAGAAACTCACATGCGCTTCTCACTGTAAGCTGTGGAAACACATCCAAAACTCTTGGGTATTCCACGTATGGACAAGAATGAGGAGAAAGGGAGCCAAGATTGTAAAACAGAGTTTGGCACAAAACTCCTCAAGTAGATGCATGTGTATTTCTTTCACAGAAGGCACACATTTGGTTTCCAATCGATAACGAGAAAGATGGGATGTCATACCCTGTTACACATACAACATTATTAACAACTTCACAAAAAGGCATTTGACTATGCTGCATCTTCCTCATAGTTGCTTACAACACATTAAACCCACAAACCTCTCCAGAACATGGCAGATTTGTCCTCAGCATAGAACTCCTTTGTCCCTTTGTACAAACCGGAGCACAGGGAAACATCTTTTTGTGTAGCAATTGTTTTTTCCACATGTACACAGCAGGAACAGTATAAATTAGGGAGGTTAAAGATATTGCAATATTAGTTCTTTTTCTCCAAGTAATTTGAGGGCACCCAGCCTTTGAATGGCTTCACACCATTCATGATCTGGCAGTACCACCAGCCATTTGGGTTCCTTTCGAGGACCTCCATGCAGACACCTTCCTGAAACCCTGCAGTCTCCTCATCCCCTTCATAGTCTGCAATGGAAACATAGATGTCCTTGAGATTGTTGTGGATGAACTGGGATTTCTCAATGGGCTTTGGCCTGACTGTGGATACAGGGATCCCATTCCTCTGGGTGGGGAGGTTGGAGGTGGTCTCCGAGCCCTCTGTACCTGACCGCTCAGGCTGCTTTCCCTTCACATCACCAGGTGGTGACCGTGCATTGCTGAAGGAGGAATTCCGACGGACGGTCCTAAGATGATCGGTAGCTGTTAAAGACTCATTTCTGCGCAAGGAGCATGACAGGTTGTTATCCTTTGGTGGTGGAGAGACAAACACTGACTGCGGCCTGACAGCAAGTTGCCTCACACCATTCCTCATTTTGACTGGCCCTGATGTTTTTGAAAAACCTCCAGGAGGTTTGCTTGGGATGGGTGGCGTTGCACGTTTGCTCTGGTTGATGGTGTTCAAAGCCTGAACCCTCTTCTCTATCTTCTCTAAACTGTTTGACTTGTTTTCATTTTTCCTGTTCCTGGCAAATGAGGCATCTGTCTCTGCTGATGTAGTTTCTCGCTGGTTATCAGGGAGAGCCAAATAATGGGAAGGAGCCCAGCCTTCCATATCTCCATATTTCAGGTACCACCACCCACTGGCTTGCTTTTCCAGCACTTCCACTTCCACTCCTGCTGGGAAGCAAATTTCAGAATCCTGTACCTTTTGGTATGAGTCAGTGGTCACATAGAAACATCTGGAGTCATTTTCTTGCTCAGCTTTGGCTGAATGACTGGAGCAGAAAATGCCACGGGAAGGAGCTGTAATGAGATCAGCCGAGCTCCTCCTCACAGGATCATCTTGGTTGTCAGAAGCTGTGTGTGGGGGGCTCTCAGACTCTTCGCTTCTTGAACCTTTAAGTCCACCTCTGAGTTGCCCAGTTGGCCTCAGCTGACGCCTTAAAGTGCTAATATCCATCTTTTCTTGGCTCTGAGAATCTGCCTTGTTCAGGAAGGGTTTGGGCCTAACAATTGGCTTTGCTCTAATGGAAGGACTCTGCCCAGGCTCTTTCTTCATGCCTGTTCTTGGCATGCTACGTAAGCCAACATCTGAAGCTGACCGTGGTTTTGTTTCCTCGCTCCTGGAATAGTGACATTTTCCAAGATCGGGCTGGATGTTTTTGTCCGTCTTAAGCTTCACAAGTGGTGATTTAGGAGAGCTAGAACATGGAGAATTCCTTCGGATCAAGGAGAGAGAGGAGCTCTTCTGAGAATCGGAGTCTCCACTAGATTCCTTATTGGACAAAGCATCTTCCACATAACGCCTGAATCCCTCGTTCTCATAGATGGTCTCTTCTTCATGAGCAACATCTTCTGAAGACTCTCCAACCTTGAACTTTGCTTTCTGAAGTGATGACACAGGAGAGGGCTTGAGGGGCTGAAATAGTCGTTTTTCAGGAGTGCCCTCTTCACGATGACTTTCATTCACTTCACACTCTGAGTCAAAGCCAAAGGCAGGCACATCATACTCAGGTTCTTCATATTTGAGCTTGTGGGGAGAGTCTTGGTTATCTCCTGAAGAAACCGTTCCAGGAGTCGTTCCTTCTTCAGAGTCTTTTGGTTTACTGGGAGGTGCTGGAGGAGGAACTTTTGGGCGGGTTAAAGTACTGGTTCTTCTGTTTAAATTTGGCTTCTTTCTCTTATCAATGTAAGATGCTGGTGCCCATCCTTCCTTCTCTCCAATCTGCACATACCACCAGCCACCAGAATTCTTTTCTATAACCTAGGAGATGACAAGGAACATGTTACTTAGACAAAAATCTCAACTAATTGCTTTTCACTCCTTCCCTTTCAATCCAGTCCCCTGCAATAGCCAAACATTACAATTTTTCCAGCTGCACTGTTAAGGCTTACCTCTGCTTTTTGTCCTCCACGAAAGCTTATGCCATCAGAGATACATGACTGGAACTCTGCAATGGTGTAGTATTCCACTTCCACAGAGGGTGGCTCTGGTGGTTTGGGCAACTGAAAACCCTATGGCAAATAGGAAGTTTTCTTCAATTAAACCAAAGAAACAGTCGTCTGAACAACAGTATGAAAAAACATTTGCCTTTATTCACTAAAAGCTCTTCCTTCTTCCTCTGCTACTTCCTAATGATAACTTCCCAATTCTCCAAAGCGGAAGCTGATGTACTGAGATGGGCCACAAGAGAGAAGCTTTTCAACTTCCGTTCAAACTTCTGCTTTCAACATACCATTCATGCCGCTTTCACCAGCTATTAAAACTGTGATAATCTTTACCTGAACAGTAAAACATTTTACTGATAGGCCATAAAGTGTGAGCTGCCATTCCAGTCACAGTAACAACAGGGCATTTATTCTCAGATTTTGTTCAGAAAGGCTCAGTTCTGGATGGCTTGCCTCAACTGCAGAAAATTGCATAGCAACACATCCCTAATAGTTTCATCAAATACACTACCTTAAAATGTAATCCTAATGAATTATTTCTCTTCATCCGCTGATGGATTTTTAAAGAATCTGAAATAGTCAGTGATCTGTTATAACAAACATCTGTTCTAGCAATAAACAAGGATAACATCATAGACCCCTATGAAGAGCTTTGCTCAGCTAGACTGAGAAAGGACAGACTTTACTATCGGATCAGAAGTTTCCAGTTCCTCTGTGTAACAGAGACTAGGAACCTCTACTCAGTCCCAACAAAACCTGCATTTAAATTGCATGGAGGCTCCATGAGAAGCAGGACACTGCTATTTACAGCCGTTCTGGCAGCATACTAGACTCCTCTAAACGCTAAGTGCCTTTACATTAAGCTGTCTCATTTTAGAGTTTGTTACAACTATTTTTAAGGTGATAAACAGGAAGAGAGTCCTTTCAAGGGTTTCAATATCGAAAGCTTTTCAGATTAGCACATTGCTCATCTACAGAATGCCTTGATGATGGTGAAGCTTCCCAGATTCTGCACTTCACTGCATATCATTCCAACACAAGACCTGCAGTACATCAGGATCTCCTGAACACAGGTCAGACCTGCCATAGACAGACACAGGACAACTAAAGACACAAAATGATCCTAAACCATTAATGGGAGAAAGGCAAATTGCATACTGTGCTTTATTCACACGCTCCTCCATTTCTAGGATATCCTCAGTGCAACTAACAATCCATGTTTCATCAGGCCCAGCATGTGGCATTTCACAGAGAATGCATCACTGCACCTTAGGAACCATGTCTGACAATGTTATAATTGGATGTTTCTGCACTATAAATGCTGAAATACAGCAGAAGTGCAGCATAATAAAATGCCTTCAGATAATAGGATGGTTTGGATTAAATGAAGATAATTGGAAACAGCAGACATATTCAGGGTTTCACATATATTATCATTGTCATTTTTTGCATGCAATTTAGTATAGTAGTCTTGCCAAAACAAATTCCAATTGAAAATAATGCAAAGAGAAATAGGAAGAAAACACCAATGTGCTATTCATCTCATTTGTTAAGAGTCATCTCAGATGATGCAAAAATTACAAGTCACACACTGCTCATAAAGGGCACACAGCAAAGATTGAACACTATGTATTGCCTAGTTATAAACAAGTTATTAGCATGACTTTTCTGCAAATACATTACTGAGCAGTTCCTATCTGAAGATGACAGTCCTAATCTCAAATTGGTCCAAATTATCCTCAAAGATAGAATTCTGGAAAACAATCATAGGAGGTCTCATTCCTGTAGTACATATCCTTCCATAAGATCCCAAGTCACTTTAAATGTGCACAAGAGTGAAGCTTAGTCACCTCAAAGATAGCAGTAATGGAAGGAGGGGAGATGTTCCCAGTTGTTAAAGACAAGAGAAGGTCAAAAGATCTGGTCTGGCTAAAGACACCCAGAGGAACTTTAAACCTTCTCAGTCAGCCAAATGGGCTTAGGATGTTCTCCCTTCAGTTCAATACCTGCTTAGCTGGGTCAACATTCTGAAAAACAGAAATGCCCAATTAACATCAGGACGCCCAGGGGTCTACTCAATACTTAAACAATAAAATTGAGAGGTATGCAAATAAAGGATCTCTCAGATACCCCCCACACCTTGTACAGCTGTAGGAAGTCTCATAAAGCACCCACACCCCTACCCCACTGCTAACATATACCATAAAACAATACAAACCAGACTGGATTCTCTTCGTGGGGGTGGCCTTGTTCTTAGATTTGGAGAACCTGTGCAGGAAAGGGAGAGAGGAGAGTTTACTTAACTTTGTACGTACTGCTAAACACATTCTTCAGCAGCCCTCCGCTCTTACACAGTTTGAGACTATTAGAAGTCAGTATTTGCAATATTTAAGGCATCTCTATGAAACAAGATAGGAAACTATGAGGGTATGTTAGAAATACCAAGGTAACTTAGCTATTCATCTCAGCTAAGCCAGCAAATTTAAGAGGAAATCACTGCCAGAAAGTAGTGGATTGTATTTTCTGTTGGAACTGACCAGCTCCACTGGAGACTGGCCAGCAAAGAACTGGCCTAATATCTACTTTTCCCCCCAGCAGTAAAAATAATCCACTAAATTAATAACACTCACACTGTCCTCTATCATGGTATCTTGCCATTCCTTGCACATACTAACGTTAGCATCTGCATTTTGCAGTAGTAAAAACACCACAGCAACTTGCCCCCAGGAAAACAGCACAACACACGCAAGAGAAGACATAGGTGGCCTCCTTGATTTTCACACACCATCACATCATCTGCATTACTGGGGGTGGGGAGTACGTTTTAGAGCATACAAAAGGAAAAAATCTTATCTGGGAAAAAGAAAAAAAAGGAAAAGCATACTGACTAAGATAAAGAAGAACCAGTCAGCCCTTTTATAAATGGAAATTAAACTTTATCGCTACTAATGAAGGACCATGTCTTGGAGTCCCTGCAGATCTACAGACAGTGCAAAGATCTGTTCATGTGGACTCAGTTAGAAGGCCAGGACACATGGGACCTTAGCTGACAGGCAATGCCAGCCCTGAAAGGTATAAAACAAGAATTCATTGCACTACTGCCTTACTTATTTGGGCTCTTTGTGGTGCTATCCTTGCTATGGCTGGGGATCCCTGGGCCAGTTTGGAAGCCTGCTTGTCTGGGGTCATCATGGCATTGCCATTAGAGTCATTGCACAGGATGGGCAAACTGATTTCCTTCTTGCTGATATGGGTTTCTGAAGTCTCATTTTCTGCTTGAGTTTCCTTGTCAGTGGTTGATTTCTTGTTCAGGAGGTTACTGATCTCCATGATGTTTCCTATGATTTCCACTGGCCCAGTTAAGTTCTTTTTTCTAGATGGAAGATCATCTTTAGCCTTCTTCAGATATGAAGCTGGGGCCCAGCCCTCTTTGCCTAGGTACCTGCAGATACAAAAAGAAACATCATCATATCAAACACAGCCTTCTCACACATTTCAGATATAACAGCTAAGGCAAAAGTGATGGATGATAACATAAAACAAAATTTGCAGTTCTCAGATAAACTTTTGTGGTCTCTATTCATTACCTATCGATTAGGCATCTCAAAGCCAGCTGAGCTAGCAGTGAACTGTGAACTGCTGTTAAAAGCCACTTATCCTAAGGAAGGAGTCTCTAGGGATAATAAAGGGCTTCACCAGTTTGTTTTATGCCATGCCTAGACTGTACTATGCAAACTCAGTATTTTCCCATACAGCAAAAAACCAAACTAGCAAGTAAAATATTTTAATAGTTTTTATACTTCTTAGTAACAACTCAAAATTGAAAAGGGCTAAATTAAGGGCGTACAGAGCCCCTACATCTGCAGTTTGTAAGGCCCTTGTGCTAACCACCCCTCTGGCAATTATAATAACGAACACTATCTCTTCTCCCACGACTCCTATACAATCAGCTTCTCCTATGGAGAATATGGAACTCAAACCACTGCAGCTTCCTCTAGCTCTACAAGGTCAAGGAACAATTTGACTAAAGAAAAATGGCTTTGATGAAGACTCATTTTCCTGAACAACCTAGGGGCTATTTGAATAAATAAACTGGGAAATCTGAACAGACACCTGAATCCAGTATGTGTTCCCGGAGCACCAGCCTGAGCTGCTCATGCTACACTTCAGACTGAAGTCATTCTTCCACAACTGGGCTTTTGGGAAGATGGTTTTTCTAACTCCTGCCATTCCTAACACCTCAGCAGGGACTTCAGATTACAATCAGACTTCAGGGAGGACCACGTGGATGAACTCTGCTTTCCCTAATGAAACCCTAACTTGCTATGGAGTGAGTCACTGAAGTCCTTTTCTCTTTAATCTCTCAAGATACCCAAAGCAGGCGCTTGAACTGTAAGTGGGAAAGCAGGCACTATTAAAATCCTGGTGCTCAGGAAATCTGCAGGAAATACAAAGGTTAAAAGAGTAGGACTCTAAGGCTCTTTAATGAAAACGGAGACTCATTAAACAGCAGAGGAAGGAGCTGGGGAAGAGGGGAAAGTATCAGCAAATCATTCCCTAGCAGATGAGTAACTTTGTCATGCCAACACTTGGCTTCTGAGATTTGCAACGAGATTTCTACACCAGGGCACATCCTGGGCTCATTTACCACATCCAGACACTCAAGAGTGGCGCTGGGACTCCATGGGGAGAACAAGAAAATGCAGCATAGGCTTGCTTCCCTAGATTCTTCATTATTCTTCCTGTACAAAAGGAAATACAATTGTTGTACTTCTAGCAGTGACCACAAGGACCTTTCAGTCCAAAATCTTGCCTTTTCCTCCCCTCCCATCTAGATCAACCAGGACACTAGAGATGCTGCTTCTTCCTACATACCTACCCCTTCCGTAACCCATGAAGGCAAAGACACAGGATCTCCCTTGCTCAGAGAGTTTAGTGACAAGTTTTTCCAAGGATTCTGGTATCAAAGGAAAGCACCCCAACAGCTCTGAGCTTTGTTTGCCACATGGAGGCTAACAAGTAGCAAAATGGTAATGACTTGACTTCCAACAGATGTACACAGCATCCAGCCACTGATACCATGTCAAGATGCAATCTGGATCTATGCAATGCTGTCCCATTTGAGGCTTTTCTGATAAGCCTCAAACCAAGTCAAAAAAAGAAAGCTATGCCTCAATATGTGCCACATCCCCTGTTGTGGCAAGGCATCTCTCTCCCATTTTCAAATCCTGAAGACTTTTAGCTTCATCCTCTTTTGCAGTAGACGGCCCTTTCGCAGAGCTATCGACCAATGCTTTCTACTGCCTGCACATCAGGGAAGGTGAGGTTTTTTTTGAAGGACATTTATAACTTTACATGATCTGGAGATGTAAAGGTTTTTGTCTGTGAGAAAGCCACATTGGCCAATGCTCTGAGCACTCCAGTTCCAAAGGTTACTTTCAACAGTGCTTGATTGTGCAAAATCAGCAAGAAAAAACAGTTTACATCCATCTTAGTTTGTGGGAGACTTAACATTTTTAAGATCAGAAAGGCAACCACAGGCAGGTTCTGTACTGGCTTGTTAGTTCTCCTGCCAACTGTACGTATTTGGATCAGCCCACATAACCTTGCTGCTTCAGACACCTCTGATCTTACATAGTTTCTCCCAATGAATAGTAGCAGCAATAGCTGGACAGTCAGCAACTCTGGGCAACATACCCTTAGTAGAGAGGCTGCTGCTGGTTATTTCTTCCTGTAAGTTACTAAATTCAACCTGAAGTTAACGCTGAGCAGTAGCTGCCAGCAACTGCCAGTTTATTTGTGCAACTTCACAAATAAAAGCTACTTATGTAAGTCGAATAAGCTTACATTTTTTCACCTTAGCCCTTGAACTTGGCAATCTCAAAGCCTGTTGCAAACATCACCTTAGAAGACTACTTGAGCTCCCCATTTTATAGGTGAAAGAACTAGGACAACTGCTAATCAGCTTCAAAGAAGTCCTGAACCGGTAACGATCTTCATTTCACGTCTAAGAGTTGAACCACAAGTATTCTTCTTTCATTTATATTGACCACCTACTGGAGACATTTCAAACCCCATCCTAGATTCCTCCTCACGTTAGTGCTGCTACCACCATCCAACTGCACTTGATTCACATGGGCTGAGGCTCAGAACAAACAAGAAAATGAAGGTGCAGGCACATAACAAAAGCTTTACTTAGCATATTGCTGCTTACTTGGCCTGCAATTCACTTGGGCACAGTAATTGATACAAAGCAAGATATAAATAACGGATGCTACGATGACATTGGGAAGCACATGGATCCACTGAATTCAGTAGAACAGTAAGAAGGATCCCAGATCAGAGCCTTCCTTTCATTTCTCTGGAGTCCAAAGGATTTTTTTTTTTTTTTTAAGTCATAATGCACATAGGGCAAAATAAAATAGACCAATATCACCTATAGCTTCTACAACATTGAACTGCAAGGGTTGCAGAATTAGGTGCAGTGATTTGATTCCTCGGCAATTCCAAAACCCTCCCTGTTTATATTACATGAAGGAAAAAATGGATTCAAACCATAGGAATGTTTAAAAAAAAGTCAGAATTGCCTCTGTGTCTGAGAGTCACATCTGCTTTCCAGCTCCAGAGCACTGGAATTAATCCAGAGGGAAGCAAACTAGGAGGAAAAAAAAAAAAAAAAAAGAAAAAAGGGAAAAAAAAGAAAAAGAAAAAGGACAGGAAATGAGGATCAGCACATGGCCAGGAATTTGGGGAAATTACATATTTAAGGTGGAACAAGTTAATGTCTTTAAGGTGGATTCCATTTGCAAGCTGCTGGATTTGTTTTTATTTCTACATATTGATGCGTGTGTTCGGTCTCTGTTACCCAGCCCAGCAGACAACAAGGCAGCAGGATTCCACTGCAGTCTCTTCCTGCTCCCTCTCCCCTCACACTCACTGCAGCAGGAGTGGCTTCTTTTAAGGCACTCAACAGTCTGAAAAGCGTATTTCTGCAGAAGAGGAATCCTTTTCTGAGAGGTACCTAACAGCATTCAGAGCAGTTTAAGTCTAATAAACAGCACAAGAAGTTGAAGATCAGCTATCCAGGCTGCAAAAGGACCAGCTTGAAGGGATGGATCACTACATCAACATTTCCAAAAGTGTCGCCCACAGAGAAAAACCCTCCTGTTTCTACGAGCAGTTTAATCCTCTGGCAAGTCTGCAGGACAGCACTTCAGAGAGGATGACGGCTGACACCCAACACACTCGTCACACACATCTGGGAAGCACCTAACCCACCTTTCAACAAGAGGAGGCGTTGCTCAGCTCAAAATGCCTCTTACAAAAAAGCCAAGGGCATGCTGCATTCCTAACTGTCACGGGGTGGCTAGGGCATCCACTGTCCTTCCAGCAGATCACCATGAAGAAGCCACTTAAGCTACTGCAGCGTCACTGCCCACTAGAATGCACTTCGGCTATATAGAAAAATATGTCTTTTGGGCTGGCCCAAAGGAGTCCGTGAGAAAAGGTTGAAAAAAAAAAAAGGAAAGGAAATATGCTTATTGTAGAACCATTAATATGGCAAAGGGGAACCTACAGTAGTAATAATGCTGCATTTCAGAAGGGGACTACCAAAATTCTTCTGTCTTGCAATGTTTCTCCCCTCAGAAAACCTATGTGCTCTTGATTCCTCTATCTGCAACTTTGGACTCCACTTCTGTGAATGATTAAAGGAGAAAAAATGTGACCTGACCAAACCCAGGCATTTTTAAGTTCCTCCTATCTAGAATGCCTTCCTGGCTCCAGCGCTATCTTTATTAGCCTATTCCTTCCACAGGAGCATTAGATAGAAAAAAAATTTTTAAAAATCAGCTTTCTAAGTAAGGAACATCAAGAAAAACAACAACATTGCTTCAGTCAGCATTTTCATAGTCCTCATTCACAGCTGATAAGTCAAGCAGAATTCAAACAAAAGCGAGTTATAGCTTGGGGAGGGAAAGGCAAAAAAATAATCACTATAATTACAGACTGAATGGAAGAGACATCTGGAAGATATGCTTCATACTGCCCAAGAGATAAACCTGTTTTTAAGCTATCTGTTCAAAGAGAAGTGGGATGTCACAGCACTGCCAGATTCACACATCAATACAAAACAAGGGATAGAATCATGAAAGAGCAATAAAACCCAAGTGAGTGAACCTAAATGGAGAAACCTCTCATTAAGTACTCATCCTAACACCTTATATCACTACCTGAGACATCTAGCCCATGTTGTCCCCGTAAGTATTTAAAAAAAGGGGATTTTTAAGTCATGTCTCCTCTATGACTGCTGTTTCAAATACATAACAAGGTTTGATACACAATGATAACTTCACCTGCCCTTGGAATCCAGTCCCTCTACACCAGGCATGTCTAATGTGGACAAGCATTAATCAGGCAAATTATCTGAAACCATCAATAAGTTTGGAAAAGGGCTATAGCCAGCAAAATGATCTCTTACAACCCTGGAAATAGCACTACCTGCCCCAAACAGCTCAAGAGACCACAATCAGCCTTTCAGCATTGCTATAAATAGATGTAAACGTGTTGCAGAATAACTCTTACACTGGAAACACATTAAAATGACACACAACAGAAAGCCTTGTTAGGTCTCACAGATCTTAAATCAGATATGGGCTTTTAACTTGAAGGAAGAAAAAAAATCTACAAGTTCAGGAATTTCCCCTATGGAATGGTCCACAGGTTTTGCAGACACTGTAGCATTACTTTAATCACCATGGTATCGTATTAGCCTTTTCTTTACATTCCTCAAGAGGCATTACGAACAATTTGGGCTTCTTTGCCCAGCTACAGAATTATTTAAACACTAACATTAAGTGAGTGATCAGAAAAGCTCATTGTCACAGGTTCTGCAGCAATCTGGCTGCAAGGCTTCTTTACCTTATGTACCACCATCCTTCCAGGTTCTTTTGGATGACCTCCACGGTGACCCCTTTTTCGAACCCAATCTCATCCTTCCCCTGGCTGGCGTACGGCTGGATAGTGACATATTTCTCTTCTAGTGAAGGGAGAAAAGGCAACATCAGTTAGGGTCAGAATTAGTCCAGCTGTTTTTCTGTTCTGCTTCCTTTTAAACTGTTATGCAGTGATTACGTGGAGCCATTACAAAAGGCGGAGCCCTGCTCAGGGGCCCACTGATTATTTATGCTGACGACATGATAGATAATCAGCCCCTTGCCACTACCCTGCTGCTGATAATCACAAAGTGTTTCCATGCCAATAATGACACAAAGTCCCCAGAGAGCTTCCCCCCTTCTTCCCGCCCCCCCTCCAAGTTCTTCGAGCGGGTAAGGGAGAGGATTTGAAGCTGGACTTAACTCCCATACTGTAACTTGACAGAATCAACCCGGCTGCCAAATCAGCCAAGCGTCACCACGGGAGCTCCAGCCAGTTGGCTCTTTTGAACACGCACATGGCTGCACGAAGCATTGTGTTACTGAAACCCGAGCCCTGCACCCCCGAGAGGGACCGATCCTCCCCAGCTCAGAGGGGCTGGCCCAGCACGCTGCTCTCCTTGCACCTCTCGAACAGTGTGGGTCTACAGCAACAAGCTTGAAACAGCGACAGAAAAATGTAAGGGTTTTGCGTTTGACAGGAGACCATACGGCATCTTGCGTTCATGGGTTTTGAAGTGTTTTGCAAACATACTTTTGCTAGACCTCACTCCAGAGATATACACGGGTGGCAGTAGTAAGGGAGGGCCAGAACTAAGACACATACTTCAAAAGCACAGGCTAGATTTCAAGCATGGTGTTTGAGCCAAAAACTTCGCATCCCCATTCATCTCCAGCAGCTATCCCCTTCCCAGCTGGGCAGAGGTGAACAGACTTCTTGCGAGCAAGCCAAGGAGCAGAGCAGAACAGACACTTTCACGGCATCTTCCTTCACCCACCAGGAGTCATTTACTGCAGCACTTCCATCACGTTCAAGGTCAACCTTTTCCTCTGTTAGCTTAAAAAATTACAACCGGCACTGAAAACGTGAACTACCAAGCCTTGCTCTGCAGCAGCAGACACAGAAAATGTTACCAAACCCCTCTCCTGAACCCAAGCTACAGTGCATGTAACAGCATGAGTTTCTGTAGCTGGATCAAAGGCAGGGCAGGCAAGCAATAAAGCACACCCCAACCGGCCTTCCTTGCTCTTTCTACTGGCAGTCACAACAAGGCACAGCCAGGAACAAATACAGGGCTGTCAGTGCACAGGAACGGGCAGGAAATTAAGTGAATCCAGAGCTCCTGATCACTGCAAAACAAAGGAGCTATGGAAAGGTTGCAGCAGCTTGAAGCAAACGCTCTTTTGGAGAGAGTGAAGCAGACCCAGCCATCTGTTTGGTTTTGTGGCTCAACTGTATTTTGTTGCTGGGTGAAGCATGGAAACTTTAAAGAAAAGAAAAAAAAACCACCTTACTAAGACAAAGTAAGAAACAGTACCTCAGAAAGGGGAAAAAAATGTTGGCAGAGCATCTGATGGCAGAAAATTCAGCACAGCTACATCTCTGAAGTCTCTAAGGGTCTCTGAACTCTCTAAGGGTCACATTTGGATCCTTCTAATTCTGATGGGGTAAAACCTATCAAAATCTTTGCCTCCAAGAGGAAAATCCTCTCTCCTGCTCTCCCCCTTCAGAAGGCTACTTTAGCTGTTTTATCACTGTTAAGGAATTAGCACCATCAGGATATGACACCTTCCACACAAGATGAGCCTGATGAATGAAACCCAGCTAATGTAACTCAGCTTCAAAGTCACAGGACAGTTTTCCTAGCCGGATTTCTGCTCTGCATGGTAAAGGCAGACTCATTTTTCCTCTATGCCAAGTGAGTGCTGCTGAAGGAATTACGTGCCCAGTTTCCCTTGCATGCAAAGCCCTAAGCACTAAACTGAACTGCAGAATATCCTGGGGCAGCTAGAGCTTGTCGCTGAGAGGAGAGGGCCAAGGGAAAGTTCAGGTACGCAGAGCTGCAGCACTGTACAGACACACACTGCTTCAGACACTTCCAGGATGTCTCTAGGACAGTAATAAAGAGCTAAGTCATGTGTTTGCTGAGCATTGGAAGAAGGCCCCGCTTTGTCTCTCCCCCATACCAAAGCTGCTTTATTATCCAGGCTATCAGTGTTCACCCTCGCCACTACAGCTACAACAGAATTTATCCTTTATCCTATTTTTCCTCCCCATAAACAGCATCCCTGTGCAGCTAAAGGCAGCTATTCAGCTCCTTTTGCTGGGCAGAGAGGTCTCACTCTACAGGGGAGTGATCTCCCTCCTTCTGCAGAGGACAGGGTAGGAGGCCATGAGCGTGGTGCTCCCTCCTGGATTTCAATACAGCTTTCCAAACTCCTGCTCCAGCAGGACTTCTCCTGTGTAAGGAACTGAGAGAGTGGTGATCCATTAACCCCAACAGTGTTTCTGAGCCTGATCATTCAAGGGAAATCACAGTTTGGGGTGAGGGTCCTTTGCAAACTAGGCTGCAATCACCTTCCAAACAGTAGATCCATTCCTCCCACACAGACCCACCCTCTCTGCTCCAAATATACATGAGTGGCTTCCCAGAGAAAAGGGACAACAGATCCATGCAAGCGACTACAATAGCTAGCAACTTCTGCGATCTTCTGGATCTACAGCTATGCATGTGGGCACACATCAACGGTTCATTACTGCCTTCCTCCCAGCCACCGACTCCTGGACTTCCCTTCAGTTAGTTTCAAGGTAAGGCAGAAGAGAAGAGCAGAGATATTCTCCAGCTCCTCTCATCCTAGCTGAAACAGGCAGAAAGGACTGATCATGCTGTTGAGGTGGCGCGTTGAAAAAGCAGCTGCCAGCTGCATGGAAAAGCCACATCCTCAGCTGCGAGAGCTTCGGTGTCTTTCCTGAGCTTGTCACCATTGCTCAGGTTTACTGAGGAGAGAGACTGCTCTTGAGCAGCACTCTGCCCCCAGTACTGAGATGCTGCTTTCCGTGTTGCTGTTCTCACCTTGCTGCCTTACACACACCACGCTCTGAAAGACCAGAGACACTGGCCAGCTCTAGAAACTGAAACGCTGAGCTGCTAAGGAGGATGGAGCCCTGTCCGTGCACTGTGACACTGGGATGCACAGGTGAGACTGGTGGGCTTTTCTGAGCTGACGCTGGCTCAGCCTGTCCCTAAGCATCTCTGTTGCTTAGACCTTCAGTCCTGTGGCTCTCAAGTCAAGATTAATGCTCTTTGAGTGAGAGCCTTCAGGTGTTCTTCCGTACACAGTGGGAGAGGAAAGACACTAAACGGAAGTAGGAAGGGAAGAGAGGAAAAAAGTTCCTCCATGAAGCAAGAAAACCAAAATAGTGTTAAAATTAACATAGAAAAGAGGGTCCCACAACATTTATCTTTAGCAGTTCTATTTTTAAGCCTACAGATCAAAACCAGGAAGCCACCATTACAATTTCCCTTTGCAAAGTGCTTTCACAGCAAAAACTTACAGCCATTTCCAAGATTACACACGTTTGGTTTCTTTCAGTGGTGCAGGGGAATACCACAAACATACATGAGGTTTGTAACTTAAACAGTGTTCTGGAGATATGGCCCCCCTTGCAGCCAAAGCGTAATTCTGTTTCGCTTTTCAAAGACTATCTCTAGCCAGTGGACGTTTCGTATTAAGTGAGATTTGTTGAAGGGAGTAGAGGAGCTTTCAGTGGATGTGTCACTTAAAAGGACTGATGTAGCATTCAACATATCAGATTACTATTCAAAAGTCTTTAAGGGAAGATACTTTGACACTTTGTGAATGATATATAAAGTTACTGGAAAGACAGCACAGATGAGCGGTTTCATGAGAGCATCAGCAGAGCATCAGCCAGTCGAAAGACTCCGAGTTACACTGACAAACCCGAACTACCATGCTGGTTTCATTCAGATACTATGACAGGCAATGGTGTAAAACACAAGTCAGTGAACCATGCCAGACCTATACCAAAGCTGTATGCCCAGATCTAGAGAAAATACAGAAGTGTTTCATTTTGATTCATTACGTTTTGACTCAATTACCAGCAAAAAAAAATGCAAACAAAAGTATAATTTGTATTCCCCAGCTGCAGCTTCCATTACATCAACTTCACCATTGAGGTCAATTGGGCAGAATAAACTTTACTACGTGCTACAAAGCACATACATCAGCTAAAAGGCTATGCTTTGGAAATAATGGGATGAGAGTCCTCCTCCCCTTCAAGATCTGCTGAAAATGACAGAGGTACCTCTGTCCTTAATGAGTGACACCCAGAGGTCTCTTAATAGCTCAATTAGCCAAATTCACTTGTATTTCTTTACTTCTAACTTGCTGTTCAAAGATACCTTCACCTGCTGAACTGAAAGAGGTACCTCCAGTGGAAATTCAGCTGCACTCGTAAATCTGAACAAGGCACGCATGAAGCAGCAAAGCCTGTTTGGCAAAGAGCTACGACACAAGTCTGTCACATCATGCGTTATCCAACTGCAACCCACTTAGCTTGGAAGGAAAGGATTAGCATGTATCATTCTCCCTGCTCCCTGGACACAGACAGTATTTAAAAACATACACAACAAGAATTTCTGCAGTGTTTAGACTACCCCACTTATACCACCCACTTGTAGCTTTGCTCTGCCCAGCCCTCCCAGACACCCTGGCAGCCCAGCACTCAGTCCACTAGTTATTCTAAAACCTCACTTCCCCATCAGTCTTTCTCCTCCTTCCTTTTCTCCTCCCCCCAAAAGGAAGACTTTTCTCTAATTGTGGATCTACCTAAAGTCTCTTGTGGAAAGACAGTAGAGGCTTGGGGTCAAAATACAGAGACAGATCCTGGTGGATCACTGGCAAAACAGCCTGGACAGCAGAGGACAGCTCCCATGTCCTTGTAACAGCCCACAATACTACGGAAAAGGCTATTTTCAAGCAACTGAGATTTCCCCCCTACAAGCATAGCAGAGGTTGCTGCAGTCCAACTGAGAGGTATGCACATGTACAGGACAAAGCATTTGAGCTGTACAGTGTCCTGCATTGCACTTATGTGGTTTGTAGACGTATACAGCCATGCTATTTTCAGCAGACCTGGTACAAGGAAGCCAGTGGTATTTCAGTTATGGGTCATTCCTCCACAAGCCACAGGCACCTAATGCCCTTCCATGGCTGTTAGGAGAGAAAAAAATGACCAACCATCCACACAACCATTTTGCATCCCTTCCAGCAATGTAAGAGTGCTCTGCCAAGATAAGTCCCTCCTATACACAAGTAGCAATAGATTTAAAACTAAAAAGCTTCTTTAAAAACATTTATGAATGCATGCCTAGTGCTGCAGCAGCTGAGGCCGTTCTCTTCTACTTCCTTCTTCCTGCCTTGCACCTGCCACCTCTCCTTGCACAGTTCATGACTCTGCTGTGAGATGAACCTGAAGCCAACCTGACCAAGGAACAGCGAGTATGACCCTAAGCCCGGTTTGGTTCACTGCAGATCTGCATGAGCATAAAGGAGAAGGGAAGATGCTGGGGAAAGAGACTGGTTCTTTTAGTGGTGGCACCACAAACTCTAACTTCTCTCTGTAGTAAGCCAGGCCAGTTTCAATGCAGCTTCATTTAATTTTGAGGAAAGAGGCCTACTACTGAGACTGCTGGAAGCCAAGACAAGGTAACCCAAATGAAACTTGATCAAAAACCAGGGTAGGATTATTTAAGAGTGCCCACACGTCTCTCACCTACTTAGGATGCAGCTTAATAAAGTGCAACTTTTTTGCATAAGTAGGATTTATAATGCAGTTCTTAAACCATCATATGACTTACAGCAGAGCAAGAGGACCTCTAGGCACCTTGGCAACGCTCATTAAGTAGTAAAAGGTCACCTGTGCACAGTGTAGTGGGGATTGAAATATTTCTTCTATCTTGCCCAGCCTGTTCAATGGCTATGATATAACATACTGGCTGCAGAAAAAGCAGGGATACTACATTTAGCTTGTTAAAGTTTAGGAGGACTTAATGCCAATTCCATTTATTTTTGGATAATAGCAGACCATGACAAGAGCGCTTTGTGTTTTTTCCTTTTGAGTAGGATTATAGCGTGCAATTAATGACCCAGTAGACATGTCCATCCCATCACGCTCCCTTTAATCAGTATATACACAAATAAGTTTTCTTTTGTTTTACCTGCTGTATTTCTGCCTACTAGTAAAATGGGAACCTCAAAGAATTTTTAGGTATTGGGCATTTCCGTATCAGGTGACCTGCGAAGCCACCTCTTCCATAGGAAAAACGTCAGAACAGCTAAGATAAAGCTCCATCCTTTCCTGAAGGCCCTGTACTTAATTGTCTGACAGAGCAAGACATTGAAATTGACAGCTTGTGAGGCTCCTCCAATCCCATCTGTCAAACCAGAATCACAGATTTCACACGTGCGCTCGTGCACACACATACTACACATTAAAGTTATGAGGTGTCTTGAAAAGGCAGCTTGGTCCCTCCTCTGGCTGTCTGGATTTATACTTACTCCCAGGTCAAGGAAAGCAGACCTACGGTTTTACTGCTCGAGTTGTAACACAGAGCTTTAGTAGTGCTTTCCAAGTCTTCCTTATTTCATTTTCCCGATTCCTTTGGCACTGGTTATTTCAGATTCCTCCTAGTCTATCACCACGGTAACAGTTCCTTTCCCCAACATCTTCAAAAACCTCTATCAGTGCAGCTCCTCACCACTAGAGCCCTGACCTGGCCCTTCAACCTCTTTTGCACAGCCACTACAGCCACCTCCTGCCTCCTTTGCTCCCTTCTCAGCCTCCCGGCACACTGCTCTTGCCCAAGGCTCTTGGCACAGCAACACACTGGTACTTCAGCCAGACTCCTGCCAAGCACACACCCAATTCAGTTGTCCTGTCTTGAATTTTCAAGTCTGTGTGCTATGCCTTGCTTTAATATCCTAATACACACTCTCATACATTTTGCTCCCTTTAGATTTCCCACTCCTCCAAATCCTTTCATCTTTTCCTCCTCAGCCCCATGCCTTTCTTATGATGCCTCATCAACCTGATTAGGCTGCCTCCTCTGTCGTATCAAATAACCTGAAACTCTCAAATCCTTACTAAAATAAGCCTTACCTACTCTGACTTCCTGCCTTGCCCAACAAGCTTAGTTTTAGTCTTTCTCTAAAACCTTTTAAAAATACCAAATAAATATCACTTTCCACTATGAAAAACCTTTTGGCCATAATAAGATGCATGCCAAATTGCCACTTTCTCAGGCTCCTTTGATGCAAGGATCTTATTCTCTTTGTTTAGGCTGTAAACTATTTAGGACAGGAACCTTGCCTCTAAGCAGCTAAAATACCATGCACGTTTCCAGCCCTGCATAATCAGTCTCATCTCCCCCAGGCAAATGGCCAGAGCTCATACGTTTCTGCGTCCAAGTTCTAAGCGCCCCGTTTCGCATACCTCTCCTTCACCTATATTTTATAAGTTTGCTCTTTTCTGCCTCCACAAATAAGCGTGGAAGTTATCTGCAGCACTTCAGGAGCCAACCAAGTAAGGGAGTAATTTCCTTTGCTCAGCTGGTGTTTGTACATGCCCCCAACTTTCTATGACCCCATCCTTGTTTGAAATGTCGGTACGGGTGGGGATAGGGGGGAACTGGGCTAGAAATTAGCCAATTAACGATTTCTCAGCAAAAATGCAACAGCCCCAGCCCTACATCTTCCAAACCACATAAGAATTTTCTTTCAAAATACTTTCCCCTCAGTCAGCAATCTGTGCTCGCCCTCTCCCCCTCCTCCGCTCCACCCCCCCTCCCCCCCCGCCTTTGTCAGACCTGCTTCTGGAAAAACTCTCGCTGTTCCAGAAAGCGATGCATTAATTCAACATGGACTTTGTTTTACTTGTCTAAATACTCAGCAGAGAAAATAACTGTTCGCAGTTATCAAATGTGTTCATCTGCAGACAGGAGCTCTTCAGGATTTGTCCCTCTCCCCTTCTGCCCCATTTTTTTAAACAACAGAAAACCTCATGCCAACAGATAAAAAAAGAACAATAATGACATTTCTTCTAAACAGTTCTGTATTGCACATGCTCTTTCTTCAACCAGCAAGGAGCAATAAACATTTACTACTTTCCTTGGAGCACCGAGGAGGGGGAAAAAAAAAAAAAAGAGAGAGAGACAGAGAAGAAAGAACAAACTAAGTCTGAAGCTGCTCTATGCTGGTTTGATTTAGTGCAGCAAAGCAGCCTTGTGCTGTGAGTGACACACATTTCACCAGCATCAAGGACAAGAAGGGGAAGAGAGTGGAAACAAAGGGAGAAGTCCCATGGGTAACGAAGGGGCTGCAGAAGAGCACAAAGTGGCTCTGGTGGGATGCTGGAAAGGGTAAGAATGCATGAGCACACCAGTCAGGCTGATTGAGGGCTCTTTTCACAGCTAGAAAACTGACTGCAGAATAACCCACCCAGGCTAGGAGATGGGGTTCAAGCATCAAGACCATCTCAAGATGAAGTTCAAGTACAGGGACCACTGGGTTACATGTCTGCCTTCACTCTATTCCCCATCCATCTGTCCCCATAAGTTAGGCAAGCAATAGGAAGACTTGTAGTTTCTAAGTTCTAACTTTAACTCTTTCATTGAATAGCTTATTTTTTCTGCTAGAAGCTACTCTTAAATAATAGGCTCATTTGGCAGACGTTCAGCTCATATGTCCCTATACTA
The DNA here is from genome assembly GCA_013400135.1 of Rhinoptilus africanus. Classification (NCBI taxonomy): domain Eukaryota; kingdom Metazoa; phylum Chordata; class Aves; order Charadriiformes; family Glareolidae; genus Rhinoptilus; species Rhinoptilus africanus. The sequence continues at coordinate 289,895 of VXBO01002227.1, read as the reverse complement.
TTGATATGAATACCTTTAAAGTACTTTCCTGCATTGTAACAGCTTCAGTTGAAAGTGTTGGGCACAAAACCAAAGCAGCAATAACTTACGTCAAGTACCTGGCATATAAAACAGGCACGTAAACCCCTAGTTTTCCCAAACAAACTGTAATAGCACAAATGACTTCTCATGAAATTAGCCTGTAAACAATCATAAATCCTCTGCCAGGGGAAGTTCCAAATAAACGCATGTGTAGAATTAGCAGTTTAACCGGTACAAGAGAACCTGAACTCTGCAGCTTGCAGGTCGAACAAGCATCAGGACTGAGGAAAACTACAAATGCTCAGGCTTCTCCCCAGATCCATATTTGTATTACTGGAGTTTTATAAAGCATAGACAGAAGTTTAGAAAGTGTACCGCATTTAAAAACATTTAACATTCTAAAAAAAAACAAGCTCTGCAGCTACCTAAGAAACATAAACCAACATAATCTCTTAGATCTGGGTACACCATGGACCATTTTAAAGAGAGAAGTTCAGCAACAAGTGTCATCTATTTCACTTGTAAAAACAGACTAGAGCTGTTCTCTTTGCAGATTTTATTTTTTTTTTTTAGCTTTAAAAAAGGAGCACTACTATGATATTCAATAATTTGTCTTTCATGTCTCTTATTCACAGACCCAGTAACGTTGCTCCCAAATATCTGAAGTTCACAGAAGCTTAGCCTCTCCAAATGGCTTTGGAAGGAGTAGAAATAAATAAGCCGTATGTTACCCCTGATAAGTCTTCCCCATAAGGCAGTCTGTAACAGGGAAACAAACACCCTTCCCTTCTACAGTCAGGGTTTTCCAGTGTTTTTAATATCCAAATCACTTAGAAAATCCTGGCCATCAAAAACAATGCTTACTTCCTTCGGTTCTGGCTTTTAAGTGGTTCTTTCATAGACCTAGTCTGTAAAAAGGCTTATTAGTGGTACCCAAGCACAGAAGCATCCTTTACAGCTTGCTTTTAAACTCCAGTGAACTCTTGGAGCTAACCCTTCCAACAGCAGGAACTATATGAAGCAGAATATCGCTGGGTGGGAAGAATTTCAGCCAAAATGTTTAATTGAATTTATTTCCAAGAAAGAAGCCAAGTGGGGGAAGGGAAGCTGTTTTGCCTGCGTTGAACAATTCTGGCAATCTCCTGTTTGAGCAGCTCTAGTTCTTCTGTGCTTTGGAGCAGGGACTTGAAGGTTGGCAGTGGGGTGCGTGTGCACACTTCATGCATTCTGTCATTTCTGTGCAAACCCACCCAAATTTGGCCTTGTTAGAACACTTTTGGGCTGGGATGGGAGGGAAAGAAGGGAGAAAGAATCTCTCCTGACCTCACATAAACTGTGATCTGTTAGAGAGCAGCGGGACGGACACCCAGAGAGACTCATACTTTCAACAACTACGGTTTGAAGGGGTAGATGTCTGTACAGGCTGCAGCTATGCCAGATAATGAAGCCACTGTCTCCAACCTGCCCTCCAAGTACTCAAGTCACTTTACTTCCAATCAGCCTGCTCCTGTAAAAGCTCCCTAACCTACTGTGTCAGATCACATTAAACAGCTTATTTTTAGCCAGCCTGGCTAGCAGTTGCTGAAATGCATTAGAGAGCGCTTATAGAAGCAGCTCAACACGGAGGGTACCCCAAACCTTGAGATGCTGCGGTTTGTGCCAAGTTTAAGTGCTGAGATTTAGTTTGAGATAAAGCATATATTCTCCAACACACTCAAATCAGGCCCATTCCTTGGGCCTAATAGGGAAGAAACTGTTATGTAGCAAGAAAAAGGCAGCAATAGAAGAGACTAGGGGAGCCTGTGGTGGGGAAAAATGCCAGGGAAGACACTGTGACACTGGTCAGAGGGCAGGTCTGGAGAAGATGCACACAGATGGTGGGCGTAACAGTGCAAAAGGAAAAAACCTGGGAATGTAACTTAGGTCCTTGAGTCTTACCACTGGACTATGCTAAGAAACTGATCATGCAGTTTTAATATTTTATGGAGCTTTGTTTGCAATATTGTATGAATATGAAAAGATATATTTGTTTAAACTAGTAAACAAATTGTTTAGAAAACTGATTCCCAGAAATTCTCCCAGTTAAATTGCCAGGAAGTATCTGGCAGAGTTTGACAATGCAAAATAAGAAGCTCCCAAAACTCTTGGGGTACAGAAATAAGCACAAGTTCTTTTTCACAAGCTAGCATGTGTGCTTGTGGGATTCTTTTTGGTGCCTTCAGGGTGTATTTGGTGGCTCAGAAGCAAGACATTGTCTTCTGAGGGTAGTTCTAGTTGCTGCAGAGTCAAGCTACAGTAGGAAGAATACCTCATTATTTTTGGTTTCCTCAAGAATACCTTGAGGCAAAGGTACAAGGTCACTGAAAAGCTGTATGTGCTTGACACACACATGAGTCTGCATGCAGAACCGCCACCAATCCAGGAGAAGATAGAATTGCTACTTTAAAAGTATATTCTCTCCCCTTAGTAACAAAAGGCACCTTTTCCTCAACTGGGAAAGTGTGCTTATATTTGGTTCCATCGCCTCAGTAAAGTTGTCTGAAAGTTAACAGGGGTGCAAATGATGCTTCCCCCCACCTCCGTCCTTTTTAAAGTGCAACAAATATGACATCTGGACAATCTTGCAAGAAGGGCAGAAAAAGATAGACAGGGATACCTTTACTCTGAGAAAGATGATTCACATGCGCTGCAGAAATGCTTGGTTTGGAAGATTCCTCAGATTTTACCCAAATGCAACTCCAGAACACAAGGTGTTCCCCCCACCCCGCCATGCTGTCAGACCATAAAAGCTAAAAAAAAAAAATGCTGAAATGCTGCTCTTGGTGGTAATTTTAAACACCTAAGACTGACATCAAAAGCTCCCCAGAAGTTCTGAATAAGTCTGTCTTTAGTACCAAGCACTGCTTGCAAGGAAGAGAGGGGAGTGAAACTGGAAGGATTCTCATCTTTCCACACCAAGCACTTTTCCAGTGTGCACATCTCTGACCATGGCTTTTTGGCATTCATCTCATTTTAATAGCCCTGAAAGTATCACTTATCCTTATTGAGGTAGGAAAGACTGAGTATGAATATGCCCAAAGTTAAAACACAACAGATGTGAGGCTCCCCAGGCAGCATGAGGAGTCAGACTGCAGAGTTACCCTTGGTTATCAGCCTCCAGCTCTTGGGGTGCCTAGCCTTGCCTCCAAGACACCCTCAAGCTGTCAAGTACAAAATCCACATCCGAACTCTGGAACTCCGGCCTCTCTCTACCAGAGTGACAAAGATGCAGACCCCAGCACACAACAGCTGAAGCTGTAGCATAGCTTTTGGTGCACCCTTAGGGGCTGGTGCCATAGGAAGCTATTAATTCACCTCGACTCTGCTGCCTGTTGACTATCCCGCCTAGTGTCCATCGCCGGTCCAGGCGTCTCAGGTGAGCCTTGCGTCGCTTAGAAACTAGTTTGAAACATGGATGGAAACAAAAAAAAAAGAAAAAAAGGAAAAAATGATGGAAGGGTGAGGAATAAAAACAAAACAAAACATGGCATTTACAAGCACTGGTCTTGTTAGCAGGAAGGGGCTAGATGAGATGCAGAATTTTGTGTTAGTTTATACAGTACAGTGGAACAAGTTAGCTTCTTGAGCCTGAGCAACATGACCCAACTAGAACTGTCACAAATTGCCACCATTGCTCTTGGCTTTCCTTAGAAAAAAACCAAAAAAACCCAAACCAAAGCACAAACCCACCCCCCCAAAACAAGCTGCACAACTGAAGACAACTTGTCCAAGGAGGCTGCAGTGGCAGGACAGATCAACATCACTGTTGGTGCATCTCCAAGTTAAGCTGCATTATCTTTGAAGAATTCAGTCTACTGCGTATGATGTCAAACCCAAGAGGGCACTAACCCTCTCTAAGCAAAATTATCACACTATAAACAAAATCCAGAAAAAAAAAAAAGGCAGCCTCTCTTATGTGAGTTCACTTGTAAGAGCAGCACTCGGGAACAGAGCCCAAGTGAAGAAGTGTCCAATGTCCCCTTGCTTGCAACATGTGACTCACAATCATTGACACGGCTAATTCTCATGAACCAAACTTCTAGCATACTGATTACAAATATAAGGAAAAACCTAACCTCGCAATTACTGAACAGGCTTAAGAAGCTAACAAGCCAGAACTGAGAATTAGTTACACACTGAAACAATAATTTATGCTTAAAATATAAACAAAGACAAGACACCTATGGAAATGGCATTGTGAGAGCAGCTGTGCACAAAGGAGACCACTTGTTTTCTGAATAACATATGCAGAACTGTACTCAGTTCCTTCTTCTGCTTGTGAAGGTGTGAACGACACAGGAAACACTGACCAGCACAGAAACACAGACAAACAACTCCCTTTTTCCATTCAAGGGTTTCCAGGCTAGTTTAGCAACTACTGCCTGGGTGCTTGGTGCTGCCACAAAGCAACGCAAAATATTGTACTTCTGGTATTGCTAGTGTGCAAACACAACTGTTTTGCTAGTGATGCTAGGAAGGTGTTCATAAACTGATATCACATCATTAATGATCACTCATTTCTGCTTATGTGCACTCATTTGGGGACACTCATGAGAGCAGACATAATTGTCTTCTAGAACTATGTTCTGTAGACAATCAAGCATAACAAAATTATTCGACTGGGCAATGATTAGCTGAAAAAGTAAAAAGTTATTGAAGTCGCTTTTGCCCTTTATATCTGCCAGGGGCTTAGACCAGACTTTTGCATCCAGCTCACTCTTCTCAATTTCTCCTGTGCTGTAAGGCCTAAACCTTCCCTAGTCACCCTAAGGGGTGGTGTGGTGAGTGCTGTTGAACAACACAACGCTGTTTAGTTTGTGGTACTCTGTACTTCCCCTTTGACCCCATGTGGGTCAACGAACCACCACAAGTTTTCAGAGGAGCTGGATTTCAAATTTATAGATCACTGTGGTTTTGGCTAATGGAAATCAGTGATCCTTTCGGAAGCCCATTGTGGCACAGAAGATGAGCTGTCTTCATTCCTTACTGGCAGTGCTTTTCTTACAAATTGGTTTAACCTGGTGGCTTTCAATCAACAGGACATTAGACTGACAGTTACGCATTCGCTACACAAGAGGCAAAACAAGACACCTCACTAGACATACAGATTATAGCAGAGAGAGAAACTAAAGCTAAATTCCCAGTAAGGCTGCCTGCATTGTGACATTTCTATGCAAGAAGGGAGGAAATGAAAGATGTTGAACTTAAAGGCTTGTAGGGAGGAGTGGTGTGGAAGCGGTAGAAATTTGCTTCTGGTATCACCACAGAGCAGGCATCCACAGCTCCTTGCTCACACTGGGATTTTGGAGGATTCAGACAGCCAGGAGCACCCCATGAATGCAGTGGGTCGCAGAGATCCACCACGCTGTGTCCTCCTCACAACATATGACTATCCCCAGTAACAGCCCTTTTCTATCACAATGATACTTTTGTACAAGTCAGGTTTTTTTCTCCTTAACAATACTGAATTTTGCCATTCAATCCCAGACTTGGACTTGGTTGGTCACCAGAAAGGACATTTATCAACAAGCACCTAAAACCTTTCCAGAGGCCATTTTAAGATGTTTATTTTAACAGCTCCTGTGGCTGCGAATGCTTCTTTAGATTGCTTTCTGAATGTTTTCCAAGACTTATAAGACGTGTTGGTATAAACACAGGCCCAGGTAGCAGTCGTCTGTCTACCCTCATCCTGACAAAAGATGTTGTGCAGGCTGAGACATGGGGACGAAACATTTCTGCCTTTCTCATGCAACAGACTATTTTAAAGAGAGACACGTGGAAATATTACTGCCGTTTAGAGGCAGCATTATCTGTAAGCTGCACTCAGAACCACCTTAACTTTACAAGGCCTGCCACAACAGAGGGGACCTCTGGGTCTGTCTGGCTTGTGGACTTGTTCCTGCAAGGAACTGCAAATGGAGAGGCTGATATAGAAAGCTCCCTACCTTAGTGTTTCTACCCTTTCAAAGTAGGCAGAGCACAGATTGCACAGTCGCAGGAAGTCAACGTCTCCAGGAGTCACTCTGAAACTTGTGTCAGATCTCAATCCAGGGGCTAGGGCACTTAATCCCCTTAAAGTGCCTTCCTCCTCAGTTATAGCGGAGTCCCTTTCTCCTTCTTACTGAGACAGAGTTGGCAAGTTTCTGTGTAAGTATGTTCACTTTTATACACTTTTCTTTAAGAGAGTGAATCTGAGTTCTTTTATGACATTACTATTAGGAGGACAATTGCCCAAGTAAAGAACTGGAGGGGGGCAAAAAACTAAAGAACAAAAGAAGTCTCAGCTTATGAGGTTAACAGCATAAAACAAAGTTACTCAAAAGCAAGCGAAAGCTGGAGCACATCAAGCAGCTGTGGAGGTAATGCAATTAGATTTGTCACCGAGATGGAACTGGACAGAAAAGGAAGAACAGTCTCAGGTTTCAGCATATCTGGAACTGGAGCAAGGCAGGGAGCATGACTGCTGACCATAGCTGAGGAAAGCAGCCTAATGGATTAAAGGGAACCGAGAGGAAAAAGATAAGGGACATTTGATGGATTTTCCATTACCCAGGAAAGACTGCTGTGTGGCAACAGCCCCGTGCAGAGTGCACTCCAGAGGGCAACATGAAAAGCAGAGGAGAGCTAGAAATGAAAGCAGTTTACGCAATAAGGCTGTCAAGCATACACCATATTTAAGAGCCAGGAAGAGGGATGAAGCTGTAGACCAACAGAGAGGGCATTCTTTCAGAAAATGACAGGGCATTTTCTTTCAGAAAAAGTGTCCTTTCAGACAGGGCATTTTCTTTCAGAAAAAAGCAGTAAGTTTTTTTTCTTCACTAACAGGAAAGCTTTACTAACTGCTTTTGCATCTGCTAAGATGTTGCATAATACCAGACTGGTTCCTGGCCTACCAGTCTACGGGCAGTCTGTCTCTAAACCCTAAGTGACCCAGGATATAGGTAGCTCTAAGCAGGGAAAAAATGAATTACAGAGCCATAGATTTCAACAAGCCACAGATGCCACCCTTGGGGTCCAGCACAAAGTTATGTTTTGCCTATGTGCTATCTTAATGGGCAGATGGTCACCCCAACACATCTAAGCCTCCTGGCTGTGCTAAGGAATGGTCAGCTGAGTTTCCACATACGTTTTACATAAGTGTCATGTCAAGAGCACCTAGAAATTTAGCAAGAGATTCATTAGAATGGAGCAAATCGTAATAAAAGTGTCCTTTGTACACAGTTGCTACATGAGAAGCCCATTAAGATGTGGTTAGTCTTTCATAATGGAACAGAGGAACATGTGAGGTTGTACTATTCCATTTCTGGAACCTGAATTAAGCATCTTCAGCCAAAAACCAGCACAGCTAAATACATATACATGACAAATGGCATCTCAGTTTTAACAGAATGAGACCACACCAGATAAAGTTACCTTTCCACACAATCATAGACCACAGCAAACAGCAGTGAAACCACTTTCAAGGATTAATTAAAAAAAATTGTAGTGAGAAGCAAGTTGTAATGAGAAGCAACCGTTAAAGTTAAATCTCACTCGTTTTAATGGCCTGTTGCTCTAAGAAGCATATTCTTCCAATTAAAAGCTCTCACTTGTATAATTTCTGCAACCAAGCCATGCAAGTTCTCTCCTTCCATGGACACCGGACCCAAGACCTCTACCAGAACATACTACTTGGACCTGCACATAAGTTGTTTGTATGCTTTTTAAGGGTATTAAAATGAGCATCATTTCAGCTTTTGAACCTTTTGTCACACTGAACAGCCTAAACCAGTTACAAAAGGATTGCAGGTGTGGTACTTCAATTTCTTCACTGACACAAGATGGGAGAAGAGGTTACTGCACTGGATGAACAGCCACAAGTGGCAGCAAGACTTTTCAGAGTTTTCCTACAGGGCAAAAAAAAAGCATAAAGCAAGCGAAAAACAGTTTCCTCTTGATAAAAAAAAGCTTTCCATACCTTCCCCAAGTTTGGATGTGTTGATGTCAGAGTCATCTCTGGTTCCATTTTGAGATTCCAGGTACGTAGCAGGGACCCAGCCCTGCTCCTCTGCTGTGCTTACAAACCACCAACCTACAAAAAGAAGTAAAAGAATTTGCTCAATCAACATTAAGAGGAACAAGAACAGCAGGATGCTACAGAAAGGCAATAAAGAGTCAGCAGCTTTGCTGCAGGTTTGAGTTATTCTGCAGCCTCCTTGAAGAAGGGATTCAGTCCTATCATACCATTTCTATCAGGTACTCTCACAGTGGTAAACAAGCATGCAGGCAGCCCTCATGTAAAAAAGGTTGCAATGGAGGAAATATCAGTTTATTTTAAGATACATGAAGTCTCTCCGTGACAACTCTGATTCGAGTTCTTGTGTCCTGTAACATGTACATCTACAGTATCAAACCATTTTGTATGTGTGTGTATGTAAAGGTATGGGAATAGCACAAACATTGGACAAATCCTAGTATGAGGTACCACAGAAGTCAAAAGATGGAAATAGGAAAGACTTTAGTAGAAGGGCACCAGTCTCAGAACAGGATACAAAATAATAAGCACTTCTAGAGCACTTGTCACCACAGAGTTTAATAAACATGACCTGAATTCAATGCTCTGTGAAGCTAGAAAGTACTGCACAGTACAGGAATAAGAGAGAAAAGCTAACTGAAATGTGACTTCAGGCCATAAGCACCAGTTATTTCCCTTTCCACTTGAACATCCATGTTTCTACCACTACCTACAAAAATGCTAAGTAGTTACCTACTATATGGATATAAACTTTAGGTCTCATCCATGGGGATGAAGAAAATTATAGGTGAACCATCTTTAGGTTAACTGCATCCCAACCATAACTGTCTTTGCCTCTTTTCTTGCTGGGCTACGTTGTTTTATTGAATCCTCCACTCCTAGAATGATTTATTGAATCCTTATTGATGTAGATTCACTCACCCAAGGGCTTGCTGCTCTCAGATATGAGCACAACTAGATTCTGCTCCATTTATGTAAGGTCAGGGTTAAGATGTAGGACAATAAAAAGCCAAGCAGGTAAACCATTTCTGCTGTTTTCTACAATCTCCCAGTCTCCCCCAAAAACGCAGGTTGCTTTGTCAAGACAATGCAAACTACTGTTCAGCAGCAGTCTTTCAGCCTCCCTAAAGGGAGTTGAGAAAATAGGTATTTCTGTATATGCACCTCAAAGCAGTTTACAGACTTTAATGGCTGTCATAAACCCAACAGATTTCACAGGAGACTCCCAAGTCTGCCTGATATGAGCAAAGGCAGGGATGAGACAACTTAGTCTGTACATAGATGGGGCACAAAACCTAATTAATATCTGGTAGAGCAGAGCCCCGAGTTGCGTGACAGCCATGCAGCAGGAGGCTGAGCCCTTGACCCGCAAGGGGAAGGCAGGTTTTGCCAGGCTCTGCTGCCATGTAACGTGCAGCTTTCTTTAAAGAAAGAAATAAGCCAGCTGAAACAATGCTCAAGTGTTCACGCTAAGTCACCCAAGTTCCTTTCAAATCCTATCATGGAAGATTTTACCAGAGGACAGTAGTTATAACCCCTCACTTTCCTCCCTGGGGCCTGTGTCTGGGAGACAATGTGCCCCAAGCAACAGACCCCTCACTCGCCACCACCCAGCTGCTAGGTAGCTCTATTTATTTACTCTCAAAACTCAGACAAGGCTTTCCATTTTCTGGCCCAGCAGAGGTTTGGAAACTTTGCTTCACAAGGCTCATGGTTGGAAAGTTTAAATTTAGCTATTCCCCCTCAGCAGGAGGTGGATTCTCCTGCCACGAAGCCCACAGCAGTGAACACGCAGGATCTGCCAGACCGTTTCAAAAACACATCTTCATGGTTGTTCCTTCTTTTACTAGTAACGTCTTGACACGGGTAGCAAACACAGTTTAACATACACTTATAATTAGGCACAAAATGTCAGAAGCAGGCTTTCAGCTGATATCAATTAGACTGGAATAGTTTATGTAAACTCTTCCTCAGAAAGAAATTAAACACAATTGCACAAAAGGACTTGCCTACACTAAAAAATGTGTGCTTGGGCCAAATTCAAGCCGTGGTAACACCGTCTTTGGAGGGCTGGATCGCACAGCCTTGACGCCGACCCAGTGCTGGCTCATTTCACGACGTGGCCCCTCCAGTGTGGCTCACTGAGCTGAGCGTGGCCTCGGAGCAGAGTTTAAGGTCTTGTGTTTGGCACCACAGCGTAGCTGAGCCTCCATCCATCTAAACAGGGCTCCCTGATAAAAGGCAACCTGGGCGTGCATACACGCACCTCCTCCACATCACCCTGCCTCCCCACTGCTATTCCCAGCTAGTAAAAGACCTCACAAATCCACTGATATTACAAACCAGGCTCCCACGTACCAGTTGAAGGTCAAGTCACGTTTGAGGTGAGTTACAGTCCAGTAACTCAACCAAATCCATTGCAACGCGCAGACAGAGCATGCAGCACTCTAATTGAGGCTTTAAGCTGCTTTGATTCTTTGCCACAGAGCTCATGAAAGTTATAATTTCTTTCTAAAGATTTCCTTTACAAACTATGTTCAAGGGTAAAGCATAAAGAAGAAGCTACTGAGAAATCAGCAGCATCAGTCCAGGTTCAGAGAAAACCAGCCCCTCCTTTGAAATGATCTTCTGCCATTTCCAGCTTGCTTCTCAGAAGGACAAAAGGCAGGCTTTAATGAAGCTCATTGTAATAGCATGTCCACAGAAAAAAGTATGTATTACTTAAACAGCCTGAACAACTGAGAAGCCTGAGAAACTTCCAGCAGCACCCCCTGGCAGCAAAGTAGTAAAAAATGGATGCTCACGAGCAAGACGTGCAAGGTCTTTTGGTGGCCAAGCAGACATTGCAGAGGCAGCTCACTCCTTATGAGGCGAAAATCTGAATTATGATGGCACATCTAAGCCATAACACTACAGAAAGGAAATTACAGCATAGTGCAAGAATTGACAAACTCCTAGCAGAAAACGGCTGAAGCACAGACAAGTTCCACAACGCAGTCTATGCATGACAGCCACGAACTGCAGAACTCTGACCAGCTGATTATGAAGTACTTACTCTGCACCACCCCCTCACTAGAAGCATTAAGGCAGCTGCGATTTGGTCCCACCACCCTCTCCCCCCATCCCCAGGTGCATGGGAGTTAATGGTTTACAGACCAATTAGCCAGATCTGCCTTTGTTTGCAGGAAGTCAGGGCTATAATGGCACAAACTGTCTTGTCCCCTTCGCTGCCATCTTTCCCAACCCCGAGCATCACAGAAACGTTGTTAGAAAACTTGCTTTTGAAACACAGAACAAAACATTGCAGTTATTTTGAGTTCTCCCTCTATGCTAGAGTTGAGCTCAACTTCACAATTCGTTATTAAAACCATTCTGCAGCAACATCTGCAGGGAATTATGTAAAGTTATCTCTGTGCACTGCCAAGCCAGTCTGAGGTTTGCTCTTGCACTCACACCATCTGTAAAAATGAGGCAGTGCTTTACAGCTTGAGTTAACCCTTACAGATGCCCCTATCTCTCAGGCATCAAAACTCAACTCTAAAGCTGATGTGGCATGGATGTCTAGACTGAGATTCATTAGCCCCCATCCCTGACGAGGATTCAAAGGGAATTTGAGCCTCACAGAAGGCACACTGGAAGTTGTAGCCACTGCGCCCAGACCAAGTTCAGCTTGAGCTTTGCTGCATTCCTCCAAATCCTGCCTTAACACTAATCCAAGAATATTAACTTTTAAGGTAGGAGTGCAATTTTCTCACACATATGTTGATCCTTTGGTTGGTGTCTGTCAGCATCCCTAGCTGCAATAGCCAAGATGTCTCTACACTCAGAGTCCATCTAGGCTCTGATAACTCTCAAGCATTTTCAGCATGGAGATACAACAGTGACTAAGACACGAAAGGTTCCACTTGCCATGCAAACATACACATGGCAAGATGGTGATTACAAAACAGACTGGTCACACTGGAGAGTGAATAAATGACAAAAATACTTTGATTCTAAAAAATCATGTTCTTGCTTTTAATTGTATTCCCAGTTGTCTCCCCAAAAGGCTTAAAAAAAGCAAAAGAATTAAGCGAGTGTTACCCACAACACACGCCACAGAAACTACTAGAACATAAAGGACTCTTTTGTGCAAATTTTGTATACATTTACATGCATCTTCACTCATCCATGCTCCAATATTGTCCCTTTCTCCACACCAGCAGGAAGATTAGCTATTCCTATTGAAGTCTCCCTAATCATAAGATGCTACAAACCACTTTTTTTTAAAATAATAAAAAATCAGGATCATGCTGAACATTGGTTTCTAATCCTCCTCTCAACCATTAATTTCTCTGTAGACTTTGATTGTCAATTTACTTCACTAAAGTAAACAAGAAGGACAGCAATACTGTAAAAGGGAATGGGAATCTCTCCTGCATGAGTGGACTACACATTCTTCTAAACAAATACTTAAATAACACTCCACCTCTCAAGAGTCTTGGAAAAATCCCACTCAAGCAGCAGTCTGGGACATTTGACATGCGCTCTTTGGGCTTCAGAGCGCTGCTCCCTTTTAAGTCCTCTGCCTTGGAAATGTCTTCATTTTTTTCTGATACAACAATTTAAAAGTTGTCCTACAAAGCAGTACTAGATGCAATCAGATCACTTCCAGACGTGGCACACAGACCTTTTCATGCCAACAGCCGATTACTTTCCTTCAGAGATGTGATCTACTTCATTAAAAAATGCTAAGGTAAGAGTACTGCTGCGTAGATCAAGGTTCTTGCTTTTTCCACCCCTCTAGAGCTCTTCCCACACAGTGCATGTATATTTGATACACACAGGGAAGTCAATCACAATTGCCTCAGACAGACCTCCAAAGAATATGCAGAAGCAGAAATACAAAGGCACCAGAAGTAGCATTTTGCAAGAGGGATTTTCTGCAGTAAGCATATTCTCACACCCACTTCCTAAAAATTCACTACAGTGTCCGTTAGACACTATCACTGTACATGCTGGCTCTGCTTTCTGTAAAAGGCTCCTTCAGTCCCACACACTTGGCAAAGGCACCGAGTTGAAAGCATTGAATTTGTATGAAGGCCAGTGTCCAATTTCTGAGCATTTTGTCCTTAGAATTCACAGAAGAGGCATCTTTCTTTTAAAAACAGAGGTCTTCCTAGCATGGAGCTGACTACAGTTTAGGGTGCACAAGTCCGTGCGTGAGTCACTGCACAGCAGACTAAGGCTGTCGTCTCAGGGTGAATTATTAAAGTTGGTGAAATATTAAAGGCAGCTTTCATCTTTAAACACATAACGTTTCCCAGCCTGTGTGCAATGCAGACTTCACTGCAGCCATCACTCAACCACAAAGCAACATTTGTCTCATTTTAAAGATGGAAGTGGGGCTCGGGCAAAGATATGCTTAAGGAAGAGGGATGCACTTGCGGCAGACATCCTATTTGAACACAATTAAGATCCTCAGCACAGGTTCACGGCCCTTTATGTGCCATACCCAAAGCAGACTGGGCCACACACTAGGATTCCAGCTCAACCACGTGCCATGATCCTTCCAGCTAGTTCGTGTCCTAGAGCAACCCCACATCCCATGGGAGCTTAATATTGCTAAGTGTTGCAACGCACAAATGTCTATGCCTGACTGCTCTCACAGTCAAGAATGAAGGTTGCCATCTTGCTTGCAATTATTGTGGCTGTACTCTAGTCACCAAGTACTAGTTTAAGTAATTCAGGAATAAAATTCACCACTCCAAGTTACTGCTTAACATCACGAGGTTTATTAAATTTGCTAATTAAATACCTCATGAGTCCCACAGCACTGTAATGGAGCAGAGTTGTTAGCTTTTTCATGTGAGATAAAAGAGCAAAAAGGATCACACCTGTCACTCCTTTCCTGGTAGGCCAGCAGGGGAGACTGGAGCTTCTGCATGGGTTATGAAACAAGTTTTCCACCATAGCACTAAAAGCTGAATGAATTTATTTATTGTTTTAAAGAAACATGAACTTCTCAAATAATTAGGATTTGAAATGTAATAAGCAAACATTTTGCTCCTGGTACGAAATATGCCACAAGATGTGACAGGACATACATTAGAAACCACATGCATAACTGCTATTCAATAGCAGTCACACAGCCACAGACTACATTCTGCCCAGCGAGCTACCCTCAATACTTAAACCAGAGTGACAGTCTTATTTAGTGAAGAGAGAACACATTGAAGAAGGGAGGAGGGGCTGCACACTCCTGTGCCTTGGTCCAGCGTTCAAAAACATAATAGGAACGCAACCTTAAGAGCATTACTTCAGAACCTACACAACCCAAAACACAAATGAAGTGTCCCTGGAAACCTTTTTCTTTCCTTCCTTAGGAAGGGTCTGAAAGCTGAGTTGTATTCTCATCAGAGTACAGGTTGCAGCAGTTTTTACTTAATTTGGTGATAGAAATACTTGAGAGGAGGTCTTCCTGAGGTGAGGGAGAAGATGGGGAGCAGGAGGTGGGGATTTTTGGCTATTAACAGAACAGCACTTTGCCTTAAAAGCTGGAACAAAAGACCAAGAACTGAGACCACAGATTGCTGTCCTCCACCAATATTTGATAGTAACTCTAAGTGCTTAGGACTCAGCTGCAGGACAGGGAATTACATTCCTTGCGCTGGTTCAGGTGTTACTGAGTTCGAGGAAAACAAATGAATCCTACAGTTTGGGTGCTGTAACATAGGAGGGAGAGAATAGAGTTCTTTCCTGCAACGACTGGCTATTAAGGTAACTAGTTATTTAAAGTCTATATGGTTATGGATTTGCTATCCTAATCCTTCCAGTCTGTGGTCTTCCTCCACGTCTACTACTAAACTTGTGGCATTGGTGGATAGAAACACCTCAGCTGTGCTGGTAGCATATCCCTTTTCTGCTGTACTCCAGTTCCTATGGTTGCAGAGCTGGTTGGCACAGAGAGCCCACTACATGTGAATAAATATCCTTGTTATTGCTGCCACACAGGTTTTTTTCTAGACCAAAAGCAGCTAACTAGGTGTGTACATAAGCGCTCGATACAGAGTCCCAAAGTGCGTCTCAGATTCTGGCTTAAACAACTAGCTTGCTTGGATTGGTTTCACATCACGTTATATGCATAAACACACACGTAAATTCACACCCTGACCTCTGCATTCAAATATATATTACACTAGTCTTCTACTGGGATTGGAACCATGTTTCCTCGTACTTCTGGAAAAAGTAGAAGTGTTCAGAACATGGGAAAAGTTCATGGGAAAAAAGAAAACTGGATAATATACAAGTCAGCTCTAATACTTTATGGGTTACATCACTAGTAGAGACGATGGATATTCAGAGTATTAGACAGCTAGGAAATACCACACTACTGTATTTGTTCAAATCTTATGAACTAGGAGGTGACAAACTTTCCAGAGGTGCACATTTGGCAAAATACTTATATATTTATCTCTTATTACAGCTGTGACTTCTTGTGTGTGTGTAGCTAAGTAAAGCACATAGTTTATCTTTGGGTTCTGATATACAAACTGATAGTTACAAACTCTAAGTGCTGTATCTGCAGCTATTTGCTATGGCCCAATTGTTACCCAGGGGCTTCCCCTCCCTGTTTAATAAAAGGACCTCAGATTTGTGTATTGACACAGCTGGAAAGAAGGAATCTGCCAAACACATTTTCAAGAACTGGCACATACATCCACAAAGCCATCATATAATCCAGCGCAAATTACACAAGTTGTGTCCTTGCAAGGGAGTAAATGCACCACCTATTGCAACTATGGAAGAGTCTTGGACATTGCCTGCAAATCCCAGATCAAGTACCATCATGCTCCAGGTCACCAGCTTCCCCTAAACTGTCAAGTACCCCGGGCTCCCCAAGACAGAAGCAGATGAAAGCACCACTTGCTGAGCCTGCCCATGCCATGGCCAGCTCCAGAACACACACAGCCACCATGCCCGAGCTGTTGGCCAGCATCCCCAGATGAAAGCAGTGTAAGCTGCATTCCACATAGCCATACGTGTTTGTGGCTCACAGCCTTTGTTCAGTATAGGAACAAGAGAAACTAAGCGAGGAAGTGCAGCTCAAAGTAGGAAAGTTAAGCAATAAATCCATCTCCCATCCTCCTTAAACCATACTCCTCTCCAGCATCTCATCATTTAAAGGTTGAAATCCATAGATCCAAGGTTTGCCAAGGAACTTGCCAAAGTGATACTGTAGGCACCATGTTTAAGTAAATCAATAACGTACAAGAGCTCCCAACCACAAGCGGGTTTCCTGGGGCACAGGTAGAGGACTCCAGCACACAGTGCAAAATATACAGGATTCAGGTGGGCAAACCCAGCCTGTGGCAGCAGACAAGTAACCCACCACCTCCAGAAAGGCTGTGCCAGCACAGCCAGCTCCTGCAGCAGATTTTCCAGAACCACAAACAACTGATTACAGTGAAGGCATGCACACAGATGGCTTTCCATCCCACAGGGCATGGGGAGCTCAGCCCCAGGAACCAACGGAGACTCTCCATTAGTCATTACCAGTTGTGGGGTTGTATATTTTCTGTGGTCAGCCAACAGGGTGCAACAGTCAAGCTCACAAGTAATTTCCTTTATATTCACAGGACTTAATCTTAAAGCAAACACATTTTGTTCCAAGCTTTCTTTAGGAAAACATGAATAAGCTTTCAAATGGGCCTCATAGTAATCTTGTCCAAAGATTACAAATTACTTCCTAGTGATTTAAAAAAGTTACAGACCCCCAGCCCCAGCTGATAGCAAACAGCCTTCACAGGCAGCAGAGAATAGCCAATATTTACTTCCTGCACAGATTGACAAAAGTCACTTTTGTTTTAATTTCTTATTCTGAAGTCTGCAGAGAACACAGTGTCAGCTGCTTACAGGGAAATCCTCAAAACCACACAGAATCAGGAAAAAGACCAAAGAACCATTCCAGGTGCTAGCGTCAAAATTATACAGGAATCCCACGTTTCAGTCAAAAATGCATCTGCCACCTCTGAGACAGACTTCAGTTATGTCATGACTGAACAGAGCAACACTGGAGAAGAGCTTGAAGCAAGGAACAAACGCTACACTATATCCAGCAGAAAGCAGAGGATAAAGCAACCAAACAGTGATATTAGTTCAGTCTGAAGCACAGCTGAGTCACCAGATTAAAAACATTGCCTTTGACAAACAGCTTTTATGGGATGCTTCTGAACCACAATACTCCTGGCTAAAGGAACAGAGACACCTTGGTTTGCCCTCGCCCAGCACAGGGCGCAGAGCAGCACTGCTCTGCAGCACTTGGATGACCATCTCACAAATTGCCGTTTCCATATCCTGGCTGTTCCTTGAAGTTCCACTGTCCAAATACAACTTCTGTCCAGCTCTATTTATTAGCTAGATCTGGCAAGATTGTAGCCCAGATGGTACGTTATCACAAATACTGATGTAAGCCAAACCGAATGCTCTGCTCTGGCACTGACACCGCTTCATTGCGTTTTCTCCGGAGCTCCATTCAAGCCGTGTTTCTGCAGTGACCCCGGGAGCTGAGCCTCAAAGAGTTGCCTGCACAAGGCGGCAGGAAGTGACAGCTTTGGAAATGAGTACCAGAGTGATGAATAGCAGGCTACAAGAGCAGCCGGTGCATTAGTGGGCTGCCAATTAACGAACTACATTGTATTGAACAAGGACATACATGGGCAAGTAGGATTACTGACACTCCCCAGAAAAGATGACAAACCCTATTTTGTGTTTTCTGAAGGGTTTTTCCAGGGTTCTCTATAATTCAGAAACTTAGTTTTGTTACTGTGTTTTGTTCAGCAGGAAGCTGAACCAGCCCCCTTATGAGCAGAGTATGGAAAAAATGGAAGAAGAAAAAAAAAAAAGGGAAAGAAACTTACCTTTTAACTGTCATGAGGACCCAGACAGTGAAAACAGCCTGTGCCAGTGGAAAGAAAAGGGGATGTTCACCTTTAGGAAGGAGGAAAACTGAGCTCATCCGTATAGACTTCAAAAAAGCAAATAGGAACTACTGGGGTATCTGGTTCCATCAGTTCCAACAAAAAGGTGCATCAGCAACATAAGAAGAGAAGGTGAATATAGGACAGCTAATGAGGCAAAAACCTCTGGTAAGATGCCTATTTCCCCCCTCCTCAGCAAAAAAGCACTGCTCTCATGTTAAAGAAAATACTCTGCACGCAGCCAGATAACTGAGCATTTGTTTTACTCATTCTGGGTTAGCCCCTGGATAAGAAAGAAGGCAGCACACTTTGCTCAAGTGTCTTTGCAGGGTTTCTGCTGCACAGTAAGCATGCCATTTTCCTCCAGCTTGCTTGTTTGTCTCACCTGGGATGTTGACTTTAAAGACTGATACTTAGCCTTTGGTGCTCCTTACAGACTGGAAAGGCAGCCTCGACTGCGGGCAGAGCACTGCTCTGCCTCGAGAGACTGGAAACTACTCACTGAGGAAGTCTTGCACTACAGGAGCATCAACAGCAACACTCCTATTAATGCCTTCTCCATAGAGAACGGCTGGCTTGCTGGCATCCTCAGTTGCCTCCAGGATGGCACCATTAAGCGTGCAGTAAGTCAAAGTCCCAGTATTTAAACGTTTTCATTTTCTGACTCTCCAAGCTTAATCAAACAAAGCCAGAAGAGGCACTAAGCACAGATTTGCTGGCAATAATCAGTGAGGCTGATCTTCTGACGCTAAATAAAGGTTAGCAAGGCAAATTAATGACGTGAGATACAGAAGAGCTGTCAATCTCCACACATTTCACAGAACTAAGACAAATATATCATTGTGAGGCTTATTCCTTTCCATTAGGAATAAATCAACCATGAAACAAGGGCAAGAGTAATGCTGTCCTTGGGCAAAAAGCTGAGATTTGCAGACCCTCCATTACAAACACACATGCATTATACAATACAGCACCATTTAAAATAAATAAGCAGCACAGTAAGGGATTACCTAACCCTGTTAGACAGATGATATAGAGGCGTGGTGTTTATCTTTTCAACAGTGAGTCACTTAAGCTTACCCTATGAGGGCATGCGAGATTAAACCCTTACCTCTCTGTAGTACAAGGCTACCAGAAGAGGACATGCTGGACTGCCTTAAACTACCTCTGGCCCGACTCTACTTTCCACATATCTCCTTTCTTTGCACAGGCAACTGCTATTTCCCCATCACTCAGATGCCAACATCCTAGAAAACCTTGAGTTCAGGCATTTTGCAACCTTGTACTTTTCAGGATCTCACTCTTGGCAGATTGATGGCCTNTCCTTCCCCCAAAATGCATTGATTTTCCCTTCTTTTTTTGAGAAAGGTCAGTGAGGGAGCACAGGGGCTGCAAATTCACTGCAAGCTAAGAAAGAGGATGGTCCTGCTGGTGGGGAGCTGCCCTAGCTTTGGGGAGTTCTCTGCAAGAGTACTGAGAACCAGACCAATTCTTTTCGTGGGAGGAGCTTTTCCCTCCCCAATTTCCAAGTCTCTCTCACTTCCCTTCCCTTCCCCCACCACCCAAATTTGAACAGTGTTCCCTTTGTCTGTCCCTTATGTAGGTTTCCATTCTCTGGAGACAAGGCCTAAATGTCTAGCACAACAGGACCCTGATCTCAGCTGGGCCTTAGGCACTGCCATAAAAAACAAACACAGGTCACAGAAGCATGGCTCTTGCGACGTAAAACAGCCTAGATAGTAAATAAGTCTTTGGATAGGTCTGTTAGATGACATACTAATTACTATGTTGGAACGCTGTGGTTTAACAAAAGCTTATATGCCCTGAAGATTTATTCCAAAGTATCCCATTTAGTGACTATGCGTATACAGTTGGAAGGTTAAGCTGGAGTTCGCTGCAATACCAACTTGAAGTATGTGCAACAGTACACTTCCCAGCATGACCAACTGGACTACTAGCACATCTTAGGATGACTAATGAATTGCAGCTTCCCCGGCATGCTGCCCTCACAATGGGAAGCTATGGGGAAGGATTACGGAGCGGAAAGAACCCAACTTGGATAGAAATAGAAGTACATTCTCCTGTAGCTGTTAAGTCCCTACTGGAGAAGGGGATTTCGGAGAGATCTACTCCCCCATCCCTCATTTGCACGAGCCCTTCAACACACACCAAGTTCTCAGACTCCAGCTCTGCAAAACATCACACAATGCAGCCTGCAGAAGGCAACCAAGACCATGCATTTTTGGTAAGGACAAACATCACTTCCAAATCCCCTTCTAACTTATGCAGAGACCCTCAACACCAGGTATGAGAGGACCCACCTCCAAAGCACTCTAGTCCCTTGATGAATTTCTTCAACAGCTCCTGAAGCTTCAAAACTGCCTCCTGATGTCCTCAATCCCATGATAAGATATAGCACAGGTCTTTTGTGCTTGCAAGCCATATTCACGGAGATCATGCTTTTTTAACTGACTTACTTGTTACCAGTTGCTAATAAGTCAGTGAGGTTGCCTGCTACCAACACACGCAAAACAAGCTTTTTGATATGGTTATTTTAGGAATGGCCACACACTATACTTGCAGTAGTTCATGTTAATTATTAGTTAGTGTTAATTACACAGTATTAACTTGTTATTTTATTTCTAAAAAAGTTTTCCCAATCTGCCCTGCTAATAAACAAGTTCATCCAGATGCCAAACAATAATAGGAATTGGTTTAATAAAATTTGGAAGTCAGCTTTACATGGTGCTAAAATTAAGGGCTTAATTCTCTATCCTACAAAAGGTTACATTTTTTGGTCATCTGCTAGCATGTACTATTTCAACTCTAAGCTATGCTCCTACGTGGTAGTCCACACCTGGAGCTGGAAGAAAATGAAGATTCAAAGGAGATTCAGCATCTGGTCTGCCCTCTTGCATCTCCCAGGCCAATAATGCCACATCACCTAGCTCACCAGTGCTGGCCTAATAACCTTTACCAGACTACTTGTTCTGAGGAACATGGCTTTCTTCCATAGCTGAGATTATATTATGGAGGTTATTCCAGAAAAACAGGCACCAACTACCAATATCCGAGGAATTACCACACAGACATCTAACCTGCTTCCCAAAATGCTTGGTAAAGATTTAGGTGACAGAAGGATGGAGAGATGCATTTGTCTAGTTAGATTTTAATTTCATTTTTCCAAATTTTCCCTGCCATTTAAGCTTCTGCAGTTACCTTGGCAACACCTTCCAGGAGTCCTAGAAAAACCTCAAGGATGATCCAAAGTCTCAGATATTTGTCAGCCTGTCACATCAGCAAGTGAGGTCTGAGTGACCGAGCCAAAGCCTTGAGCACCACAACCACTGAAATTTCAGAGTATGGTTTGACTTCATGACCTATTTTCTAGTTTGAGCAAAATGCAAATCCAGATTCTCCTAAAGCCTGAAAATATTTAACCCTATGAGAGGATGTGATCTGCTTCTACTTGGATGCAATGAATCAGGTGTGACAGAGGGAGGGGATCTCAAAAGCACCTTCCCACTGCATGAAGCAATCAGTCAATTTTGCTCACATTTGCTTTTTTTAAGTCCTAATCTCTACGGAAAATAATAAAGATAATACTCATTGCAGTAACCTTAGAGCTCAGTATGACATTTGACACATTTGCTGATGTGACTTACTGATGTCAGCATGGCTATGACTTACTTCCAGGATCTGTCTGTTCCCCTGCTCCTTCTCCCAGGCGATGCAGGAACAACACACCCACACCTCTTTTCTGCCTGGTATCTCTTTTCCATAGAAAACAGGATAGGCAAAACCATGAACCAGTCGACAGAGAGGCAAAAGTGGTAAGAAAGCAAAGTCAGCAGTGCAGTGCTTCCCCAGCACCACAAAGGAATAGAATTCTTCATCTTCCACGCCATTTCCACCTCTGTTTTCACAACTGTAAAGAAGTTCACACTGCAGTTTACTCATTTATAAAAACAGGAAACTTTTTTGACCTGGATTACCTGAGTAGGCTATAGTCTACAATTCACTAAAGGTATTTTGCAGGAAAACAGTGAAATGCCCCCAGACTGCATGTTCTAGTTAAGTGTAGGCTCAAGCACTTTGCTCAGCTGAGGAGCAGAGCCAAGGAGTGAGCAACATCTTTAAGAGATAAAAACCCCATCTGCAAGGAGGCACTTGTTCCTTCACTGAGGGCCATGCCTGTACTGCCATGCCATTAGGCCTTTAACTCATCACAGCTTTGTGCTGTCACTTCCAGCCTCACTTGTTTTTCCTTCCAACTATGTCTCAGGCCTTTGGAAGAGCCTATGCTTATTTATTTGCAGCTCAGTTTTCAAATCCTGAGCCAGAGCCAGCAAAGCAGAGAGGCTTCTCCGGATGAGGCCCTAGTAATTAACTACAAAGGTTTCAATAAAGTGAAGTAAGAACACCACATTTCCTTCTTCTCCAAACTAAACAAGGGTGTGCAAGGGGCACAGATATTGCCTAGCAAGTAGGAAAAAAGCGGGACAAAGCCTTTATGGCTGGAGAAGAAGTTACAAAACCCATTTCCAGCCCAAACAACATAAAGGAATTTAAAATATAGCTTACCTGCCTTCCCCAAAATGGGGGTAAGGTCAGGGACTGGTTTTAGATTGGTGTTCAAGGGATTTCTCATCTGCTGCTTAAAGCCACCATTCCTTGAATGAAATGTTGGTAATCCTATCCCAGTTGCAAAGTTCGCAAGCAGCAACAGAAGTCAAGAAAAAAGGATACCATCGGCTCTGCCTTCAAGCACGAATAGCACACCTTAGGGTGTACATCTCATAGCCGCACAGTTAAGTGCTACACTGGGTCTTAAGACTAACTTTGGTCTTCAGATTCTGAGAAGCATTACTAGGGCAGACTAATTCAGTGACTTTTATTATTTTTAAAACAGAAATAAACATGCAGAAGAGTGAACAAAGTGTGACCTCGGATCATTGTTTCTGTGCCTGTAGCTACACAATTTAAAAAGACCAACAGAAAGACCTACTTTGCGAGTAAGATGCCTGTCTTTAACCAGAGCCAGAAGTCTCAGGAGCATGACATTTCATTCAGATATAGCAAAAGACTTCTTACGACAGAGATGAGGTATTGATTAAAAGAAACCACCAAAAAGAAAAGCAGCTGACGCACCCCCTGCCCGCTCAAGCAAGCTGTAAGTTTGAAGAAAAAGAACAAAATGAACTTTGGTTTGACTCCTTTGTGCTCGGAATTACTCTGCAACAACGATTCCCTGCTGCCAACACACACTCCAGCTCTGAGAACAGGGATAACGGCATCCAAGCCAAACACACGCGTGGCTGGAGAGACTCACGGCAGATTAGACAGCTCTTCTTTGTACTGATACATGAAATACATCTGTGGCACCCCGGCTATATTAAGGGCACATTCCTTGGCTGAGCCGATGCTTGTTGAGCACCGCTGCAGGCACGAGTGATGCTTGTCTCTGGATCACTGATACAGCACTTCCAGCAGCTCCCCAGGCTGGCAGATGGAGAACCCTGGGAATGAGACCTGTGAAACACCCCTGAAGGGTTGATATTCTCACTCAGATTAGCTAAATCCCAGCACGGAGAACATGCCAAAAGCATCCGTACTCTGAATCACAATGAAATGCTCAATAAGAGGCTGGATTTACAGAAAACTAGCTGCAAGCTAAGGCAGTCCTTGGTCATCAGTGTCACAAGCATCTTGAGGAGTCTACTCAGACCTACAGACGAGACTGTACATCCAGGTCAAATTCCTACCTCAGAGTCCAATACTTAATTATGTTGTGCATCTGGAATCAAGCTGTTGCCACTCCAGACACAGTACCTATCTAGAAAGTCTGTCTCCTCCAAAGACACAGGGCTGCAAATAGCCTAATTTCTCAAGGTTTTTTTGTGTGGTTTTTAATTTCTTTAATTTTTTTTTTTTTTAAAAAAGGGAACAGAAATATTAGAACCTGCCATTACAGTGATAGTATCATCTAATGAGAAAAAAATAGAATATGGATTTCATTGGAAATGGAATCCATTTCATTAAATGGATCATTGGAATAATGAAATGGAATCCATTTCATTAAACATCAGCATTCCTTTAGCCCACTTAATAACTGGCACATCAAGAAAGTAAGAAAATTCACACTGAATCATAGTTTAAGGGCCAAAACCAAACCAAGTGTACCAGGCTCTCTTTTGGGTTTATACACTTTAGCAGTAAAGCTTCCAACTGTACAACACGAATGTCCAATTTGACATTAGTAAGTACTAGTAACATCACTGCTCAAGTCAGTCAGAGGTTATGTGATGGGGCACAAGAAGATTTAATTAGAGCACAGACATCTCTAGCAGCAGTGAGCTCTTGCCCATGCAGCACAACCTGGGCTAACAAGAACCTTCCAGTCCTTCTTGTGTGAGTCTCGCCACAATGTTCACACTTTGCGGTGGTTTCAAGTTTCCAAATCAGAAGATTTGCTGTATTTCCAATTTCTAGATATTCCCATGCCAGTGGGAAGAAAAAAAAAAAAAAAGATGCTGAAGAATTTTAATTTTTCCAGACTGCATACCAGGCTTAATTCCTTATTCTCTGTTACTATTGTCTATGAGTTCACTTGACAATTTTCAGCTCTTCAGATTTACAGCCATTCCTAGCGAAGTATTTCATCCACAAATAAACGCAACCATCCTTTTTCTGAAGGCAAGAGGAAAATATATAGAAAGCACACAGATGTTTGGCAAGTACATCAAAGCTAGGCTAGTGAGTACAAAAACCCTCCCCAGAAACCCTGACGTTCTCAGTGCTTTAACAATGCAATCAAATTTTAAATATGAACAGAGGGGGATTCCAAATGGGTACATAACATCTACAACAATAAATTAATTGGAAGTGCACAGAAACCTGAACTACAGAAAGCTGTTATGTTACATTAAACATCTTCATATGCCACTTCATCCTGTGAGGCCAGTCACACTGAGTCTGAGCAAATCTTTGTTTTTCACATTAATAGGAAATTAGATGAGGCTGAGCAGTAATATCAATTCCTGGCCACTAGGTATCAACTTACTGTCTTTGGCAAAGTCATGCTCGTGTTCTCTGCGTAGTTGGAGAATATGGTCTTTGGCTCTTCAAACCCTGCAATTCGCTGCTGACCCATGTACGTTCACTTAGATGCTCTTGGATCTTTGGAGAGCAGAGAGCACTTTCCCCTTCGACAGTATTTCATAACTTCAGCACGTAATACCTTTTCCAAAGGAGGACAGATGTGCAGGAGTAGTTTCAGTCTTCCAAGAAGTTTTCCATTAGGATCTTGATTTTTCTCTGGCTGTGTAGTCCAAGCGCAAAACCACAGCCCCTGCAAGGCTGGCGACAGGAGGTTGCTGCTCGAGCAATACTCGCTGTGAGCTGCCCATCCAGCTGAGGCACTGCCCATCTGCTCTCCAGGTTCAGAGATGCCACTGCGAGGAGGCCTGCCAGCACACGGCTACTCACCCTTTTCTGGGGAGCTTTGAAAAGGGCACCATGCAAGAACAGCTTGAGCCCAGCTTGTCTCACAAGGGCATTTCAGCCAGAAGCCATTCAGGCTTTTGAAGGGCAGATAGGCGTCACAGGGGGTGGGCGTGGGGGAATAGCTCTATTTGGTTTGCAGAATACCGTATATCCTAGTTACAGGAAAGAAGCCAGCAATAATGCCTTTCCCACTCACAGTACAGTTGGTTTTTTTTATTTTTGCAGGCTTTGAAGAGGAGATGGAGGAAGAGGAAGGTCCTGAGCTCCAAGAATTTCACTCTCGGCATGCCAAAGCCATCAGTAGAAATGCCCAGATTTTCCACGATGGCTTGGATACGTGCCACAGCAAGAGAAGTCACTTCATAGTAAGTGTGTGAAGAGACATGCTTCAGATCACTCAGCTTCAGGGAGAAGGAGCTACTTCCCTTTGCTACAGGGAGACCCGATCTGTACGTGAACTGCTCCTGCCCAAACAGCCATGAGGCTGTTCAGTCAGCCTGGGGCACTAAAGACACAAGCAAGTCTGTTGTCATATTCCACAGGAAGGCATCAAATCCATGATGATGTTGAAAGTGGAATACTAGGGGCTAAAGTAGTAGAAACCCTGCAAAAAGCAGAAGGGAGAAGGAGCTGATGGCAAAGAGGATAGTTGTATCCCTAGAACTCCAAGGGAAAGTCAGGTTTCCAGTATGGATCTGGAAGCTGGATGCAGAAAGACAGCCACAAGTTAACCTTTTGATATCTGTGTGCACCTTAGGAAACAATATTTGGTTTTGCACATTCCTATCAGGACACACACTAGTTTTTGCTTACTCTCTATTTTTTTGCCAGGAAACCCTGATGCTGCTGTCACATGATTAAGAAGTCGCTCATTAATTCAGCAGAAACCCGATACTCCAGTGTCTCTGGCTGTAGCCACTGTACAAAGAGCATTTGGGATTCTGTGGCATCTGACAGCTTTCCCCTCCTCCAAGACTGACATTAACCAAAAGCCTCCTATCCAAAACAAAAGCGCTAGACAGAGCACAACCCACATTCCTCCTATTTTGGGAAGGTCTGGATTGGAAACCTAATTTCTCATCTTGAACCCATGTGTAGCTGTTTAAGCGTAGTTCAGGAGCCATGTGACATTTACAGCTTATTCCTGTGAATGCTACAGAAAACTAATAAAAAAGTGAGAATCATCAGCAAACTGTACTACAAAATGCAATGCAGAATAAACTGGAGCAAACACTGATCATATTGGTCATATTCATAATCACTGCTGCCCATCAAAGACCACCTGCTGCACAGAAGAGACGTGCTGTTGAGAAAACACAATTTAGTGACAAGTTGAGAGCTTGAAAACTCCAGTTTTATGAAGGGAGGCTGGGAACTCAGCTCCCATTTCACCCCAAGCCTGCTCTTCATTTCCACGAGAAACTGCACTTGGATTTTCCAGAGTCTCTGCCACCTATTCAGAAACCAGTCTTGAGCAGAAGTGGCAAGTTTGCGCTGCTGCCAGTTCTTCATCCCCTACTTGGTCACACCATGAAGTCCCCTGCCTCTCAGTTTTTTCCTACCAGCCTTCAAATGGTAACTTCTGAACACCATTGGGCAAAATTCCACCTACAAGATACTACTGGCTTTGAAACAGAAGAGG
This sequence comes from Rhinoptilus africanus, assembly GCA_013400135.1. NCBI lineage: Eukaryota > Metazoa > Chordata > Aves > Charadriiformes > Glareolidae > Rhinoptilus > Rhinoptilus africanus. The sequence goes on along the minus strand of VXBO01002227.1, from coordinate 262,714 downwards.
ACAGACAAACATCCAAATACAAATTGAATGCACTTGCTGAAAAGATTCCACTAGTGTCTCAACAGTTCTCAACTAGTCAACACCTTACATTTTTATTTTTAAAATGTACTTCTAACCACGGTTCTTGGACCCCTTACATCAACATCATCAAATTCCACTACAGATTTAGACTTCACAACGTGACTTTAGCTCTCCAAGCACAGAGTAAGAGTCTTGTGAGAAGGTTTTGCTTCTGCCAGCATCCACTTCCAAGTTCTCCAGCCCCGGATAGCAGAGAAACAAAACAGGATAGCTGCGTAACAGCGGTCAGCCTCCTACGCACTCAGAAGCTTCCTGGCTACTGCTGCGTTATGAATTTCATGAGCTGTCAGTGAATGAAACTAGGTCCAACTGCGTGCCCACTGGTGTTACACTGCATGGCTTGGGGCACCACAGGCCATGCCAATGCAATATCCTGTCATGATCATGCGACAGGAGGCACAGCTCTGTCATTTCAGGGAAGATTAGAAAGCTGTACACACCCAGAATTAAAAACCCAACCAACCTGATGTGGCCCATATTGAGATGTGGCAAGGTGCACACAAATACCACGACCAGTTGGGCACCTAGTTATAAGAACTAGGATGATCAGGAGCCACTCACTGACTTGACCAAAGCTGTTATTCACACCCATTTACCGGCAAAATTGTACAAGTCCAGTCAACCACTACCTCAGTGTTGGCATCCCTGAATGTAAAGCAGCAAAAAAGCAGAGAAAAATGGATGGAAAACACGATCAGCTATGCAACTCATTTTTCTCCTCCACACTAGAAGTTAGCACAAACCTCAGAGAGCACAGCAGGCAAAAATTAAGTAACAGAGAAAGGGTGCATGACAGAGGGATACATTTGAGTACCAGACATCAAAAAAGATGTCAATTTTAACATTCCTTAGCCTTTCAGGCCACAAGGCATCTCCCATAACTAATGTACCCGGAGCATTTTCAAGGATGCTGGCCACATACTGCTCATAAACTTCACAGGATTAACAGTACAGCCTGTGGGATGAATCACTCCTATATCTTTCCATTTTTATCCTGCTTTAAAATCTCAGAAGGAAGAAGAGTGGCTTGCTCATAACAGATTTTTTCTCCCTACTCTCCAAAAGCACAAAGGACTTGTTACAAATTGGATATTGCTGTGTATCCTGTGGATACATTCCACAGGAGTATGTGCCTTCAAAATAAAAGCACCCGAGTTGCTTCATGTCATTAGCTGTACTGTCTTCTGCCATTCTTTATGTGGTTATTTATTATATCACCAGTGGAAGTGGTCTATCTGAAGTTGGCCACAGGTAAGCATTCAGTCGAACTTTGTTATCTCCAGGAACTAGCCTAAAAAGCCCACTTTCTCCCAGAAAGAGTTACTGTTCAGCTTCAGAATCAGAGATAAGCAGTTCTTACATCTGTCCTGGCTCCAGCTGAACAGTGGTGACTGCAGTTGTGAAATTTGCTTTTTAAAGTGATGGCTGCTTTTACCAATCTAGGTCAGGCTCCACTACAAGAAAAACACTAAGTACCAATGGATGATTTGACTCCAGAGCTCTACCTTATAAGTGCAATTTTAGTCCATCCACCAAGACCTGATGAAGGCACAGCTCTGAGACAGTTACAGAAAAATGCCTCAGCATCACATTGTCAAGGTTAAGGCAAAACTTCAGTCCCACAGAAACAAGGGATTTGGATTTCCTTAAAACTGAGGAGCATGCTCTGTTACATTTCCTTAGATCAGAATGTGCTCTTGACAGGTGAAATTAGCAGAGGATTTAGCTATCATGGAAGATCAAAAAGCTTTAATCCACAGGATTCTCCATAGAAGGTAGAGAAGATCAGTGGAAAGGAACAAGAAACACAGCAGAATAAATGATACCCAGGAAGGAAGTCACTGATCTCCACCTGCACACAGTTACCGTCATTTCAGGCCTCCCCTCTTGCACAGACTTAAGCTTCTACTGAGTTTACCTGGGGCCAGTCAGATGGTCCACTCAGGATTCTGCTTAAACAAAGAAGAAACAGAGGAAGCATTATGTGATTTGGGGATATGGAGAAGAATTACTAGTTTAGGCAATTTTCAGCTGAAGCAGATGGTGTTCCTGATGCATGTTATTTTACAGAAGCCAGAGTAGCTCACCTGGCAGCCTACAGCCTTTGCTAAGGTGCAGATGAATTTGGCTTAGTCACTATTTCTATTCCTGTTGCCGCACTGACCCCCAGACAAGTTTGCCAAGGGGAAGTACATGCCCAGGCACTTAGCCTCTGCTGTGTCTGCACATAATGGATGGAAAAAAGGCCCTTGTGCAACTCAAGGACACCATGCAAGGAGGCCTCAACACTGGCATCTGTCTCAGCTTTGCAAAGGGTGACTACATCTCATCTCTAATGGAAGTTTCCCTGAAACCACCAGTATTTCCCCTCAAATGCCACTACACAACAATTCCTGGCAGCCTGAGCCAAATTTAAACCAGTGTCAGCAAGCATCTTGCAAGCCAACCCCAGAACCATTCAGTCTCCAAGTTCCCTCATGCATGCACATTCTGTGGACAGTGTCGTCATTGGGGGATGCTGGTTTCTGTTTAGGATTTTTTTGCAAGGGAGACTCTGGGGTGGCATAGGGAAAGCAACACTCTCTCATGTGGCTGGCTCTCAAACGTGGATACTTCTGCGAAAGAGATACTTAACTTCCCAGTTCTCAGTTGAGTGGAAGGGTTCACACACCAACCCCGAGAAGCTCATTTCTTATTTTAAAACCAACATGCTAACAGCCCAGGAAGCATAGAGTCAGCTCCAAAAATATACCAAAGACATCTGGAATGACCAAGTGTGTAATTTAACTTCTATCTGGTACAGGAATCAGCTCTGCTTGCTGCACTCAGGAAGAGCAATAAAGGCGTTTTCTGTAGGGCTCAGTTATCCCATTTGCCTGTCGATGGAAATAGCATCCCATTTCTGGGCATTCTACTTTTATTCAAGGACATTTCGGTCACAAAATGTCTACTTGGAACAAGGGAATAATATTCAAGCTCATACAGAGCATATAGCCATCCCGTAATTTTGGTTGTTCATACTCTGCAGAGAGTTTCCTTCTCAGTAATGATAAGGAATTTAAGGCAGTATTAAGAACAAAACCTCAGAGAAACCATCTCAGCTTGCTGATCCTGTTTTCAGGCAAACAAGCAAGCTTCACCTTCTCTCCTGTGAGTCTGTGCATGCAGTCTTCCCCCTGCCCACACCCAGAAATACAGATTCTTCAAAGTAGTTTCCAGGGCACTGAATGAATTGGCCTTCGAGTTTAATCCTAGGGTTTCAAATGGTCAGTGATAGATCTTTCCAGGTTCACATTACCCATCCCGAATCTCCAGCTATACTCAGTTAAGATGAATGGGTCAAGTCACTCCAAGCAGCTCAAGTTTTCGTCATGCAGTGAGGCATCTAATAACATGCAAATGCTATAAAAGGCCACATGAAAGATTAAAGTGCCTTTATCATCTTACTAATGTTCAAAGCCATTGATTCAGGTTTAATATTAGATGCTGTTCTTCCAATCCTAGGACCATCACTGAATGGAGATTTACCCCCCCCCCATCACCTTCATCATGTTGTGTTCAAGGCTCTTAACTTCATTTCAGTTTCAGCACATTGAAATTTGTTATTCCAATTGCCTGGTTTTGTATGCAGCCACCTAGACTCCCTGAGAGCTACTGTCCTTTAAGAAGGATACATTTCACCTGCACATATGGTCACTGTTTCAAAGTCAGCAGCCCCTCAAGACCTGGACATCAAATCACGAAGGTGTTATCTTAACACTCGTCAGACAGCACAGACATGTGCCTGCCAGCATTAGCCTAGCTAGTCAAGCTGCAGCTAATCATGAAAGAGTAACAACTTATTTTCTCTATTATCCAAGTATTGAACCAGTCTGGGATTCTTAAGCAAACATATGGCAGCTGTATTAATATAGCAGCAGAGCGAAGCTAGATCTGCAGCATGAGCGCACCCAGCATTGCCCTTCCCTTCCTTCTCACCGCTGGGAGAGATGCTCGCATTAAAGCCCATCCCACCAGCACGCTGACCAAAAAGGGTGTGCGCATGATGGGAGAAAGGAAAAGATCAGCAGGAGGTGGTTCTGCGAACAGAATTAAAACAACTTTTCAAAGGAACAGGCTAGGGCTCTCCAGCATGTGTTCGCATTGTGGGGAGAAACAGGAGAGATGGACTCAACCAAGGTCTGGGAAATACTTGGCATTATCACTAAGTTGAAGTTTGACTACGTTGCCAATATAACTGCCGTCCAGTTTCATTTGAAGTAAAATGATGTCCCATTGCATGTGAAACTTTCAGATGAAGTCACTCAGTATCAAGACACAAAAAACCAAACTGGCCAATAAAAATAGTAAAGAGAAGCCAGCCAGTAAAACAGAGATCCAAGAGAGCCCATCTCATCCTCTGTGTCTTCCAGAACTGCTTCAGTTAATCCAGATGCGAGCCAACATCTTTCTACCACAAAAATAACTAAGGTCCCCGTCAAGAATGCTGGAAAGTCTGATGCCCCAGCCCAAGGGGTGGACAGGAAGAGCCAACATACACCCCTCTGTCAAGCCACCCCCTAAATCTGACTGTTTCGTGAAACTCCTAAGGCAATTACTTCTATAAGTTTTGCTTAATCTGAAGATGGACAAGAAACTGGTTTGTGGGGAAACTGCTCTTTTTAACATGAAAACCAAAAGTAAGGAGTTATGTTGCTGGTCATAACTGAAACGCGTCTGCTAATGATTACAGCTTCCATTTTCCTGCCAAAGTATTATTAGAACTGCTTATTTGCTGTGCAGCTTGGGGAAAAAAAAGTCTCTTCCATCCTTTATTAATCTTGTCCTCATCTGACACAACAAAAATGCACCATCAGTCTTTTGCTTACTTTGAAAAATAGGCCTGAAAGCCACCACAAGAGCCAAAGCCTTTGTGTATAATTGGTTTCTTGATTAACTAGAACAAAGGGCAGAAGCCATCAGTCACTATGCATTTTAGTATTTTCAGAGCTTATTTAAAGCCATTTCAGTGACTTGCTTTCTTAAAAGAAACTTTGTAATAGCATAAGCCTATGTAAATAATGCTTTTAAATATTTATTTTTTTTTAAAGGCAGTCACATCCCAAGGAATGTAGCCCACAAGGTACCTACAGGACTCATTGGAAGGCCTCAGTAATATCCTTGTATCTTCTTGGCATCAGGTAGTTTCTTGCAGCAGTGCTGAGCTGGTGACCTATTTGGCTGATATAGGAAACTCAATCATTATAAAGTTTATGTAGTCTAATATGAAAGGCAGATTTTCCTTGGAAACACTTTCTTGGGGCAGGTTTCAGGGTCCCAAAACTGGCAGTAACTGCATAAACAGAGGAGGTAATGAGTAAAGGCTCCAACCAGGGATGCTGTGTAAAATTTTTTCCTTTTCAGCCTGCCATCCTGGGCTCCAAATAGTGCATGCAGTGGAAACAGAGAATTTAACTATCTGCCTGAATGTAAAGGCTTAGCACAGCACAATTAGATGAGAAGGGAAAGAGGAGGGAACTTGCATGTGGCTGGAAATTTCAGAATTTAAATTTTCAGAGATCTGGGAGAGAGCCTGCCATTCAGAAGTACCTGGCTGTGATGTACAGCAAACTTAAAGGTAGTATTGCCTGCTGTCTTGACTTCTCCATGCTTACTGATGCACTCTGTTCCTCCAAGACTAAATTGCCTTTATAGACAACTAAGTCTTCAAGTCTGTGGTTTCAGTGGTCACATCCCACCCTCCAGCAGCCAGACTAGCAGGGCAGTCTCAGAAGGTCTGGCACAGATTTCATGCCTACAGCTACCAAACATGAAGTCCAGACGGGCTCGTTCCCTCCCCTGCTCCTAGAGGGGATCTTAAGGGCCTTAGCCCCTTGGATACAGGGAAGTCAAAACAGCTGCAGGTAAGAATCAGTCTTTGCAAGGGCTGACATTGACTTTTCCCCCTTCGAGCTACACTTCTTGTGGTTTGGAGGCAAGAAAAGTCTCCACACGTGCTGACCTGGCAACCTTGTGCGACCTCTTTCAATCCTGCCTGTGTGAAGGCTCTGCCCTTGCAAGCCAGCCTGCACCGCTGGGTTTCCCAAAGCAGGGGGGATTCCTCTCTCTGGCCTCCCATTCCCATTTCTTGAGAGATTAGAGAACTGTAGAACGATAGAGGTAGTATTTTGTGCCATGTCAAGCCAGACAGAGGGAAATGTAAAAAGGAACCTGTTTACTTCAGTGGGATGCTTAGAAGACCGTAAATGGAAAAAACCCAGCCCTGGAGATGCATATTTAGTATATCTGGAGACTTCTTATTCACGGCAATAATCCTTCCCCCCTAGGTTAGAGAAATCTAGGTGTGGGAGGAAAGTTGTCCCACAGACATATGACATCAGCTAAAGAAAAGACAAATGAATGCAAAAGTCAAAGTGTTTGGACTTCAGATGTCTCCATAAAAAGGAAAAAAAAAACCTTGCATAACTGAACTAACCCTGTCAGAATAGCAGTTGCCCAAGATTAAGACAAACAATGGGGACTAAAAAATGGATATAAACCACACACTGAAGCCCACAACATTTGAGAAAATATGCTCTAGAGGAATAATTTCATATTGGAAGTTCATTTTTTATTGTGTCTCTATCTGGAGAGAAGTTCCTTTAAAACAATTTAAAAGCAAACACTACACAGAGGGGATCTGATAGGTACAATTAAAGAGAAGAATGCTTTAGAGGAATATAATCTCACGACATCTCATATCCCCACTACTTATTAATCATTTTTCTCCCTCTACAGTAGAAAGAAAGGAGGCAGCATTACTTGGAAAATAATTGTGTTAACTTCTTGCTACACTGAAAACTTCCATGATGAACCTGAGGGAGCAGCACTAATAGTTGACTTTATCAAGGCTTTATGAATGCACTGACTGTCACTTTAGTATGACATTCAGCTGCTCCCAACTCAAGTGAGACCCAAATAATACAAGACACCAAGCAACTCCTCCATCCCAACAAGCAAAACATCCCTATTAGCAGAGCTCCAGAACCGTCTGGAGGTGTCCCAGGAAAGCTTCAGCAGAATTAGGCATTGTAAAGGGCATAGTGTAACCAGACAGTCATATTTCAAGTGTTCATAATGAGCTTGTCACCAAGAAGTTAGAGCAAGTATGCACTGCAATTCAAAGCTGGGCAAAGGAAAACTACACAAGGATGTCTATCAAATGCAAAGTGTTCCCAGAAGAGATGGAAATGTCACAGCACAATTAAAGGGACAGTCTCTCCTTGTCACAGGGCTAGAACGAGCATTCCCAGCAGAAAAGCAGGAGCCCACTCATTTCCTTTGCACAGTCACAAACCTGCAGGTATTTCAGAGGTGGCAATGAACAACCTCATTTTCCACTGCAGAGGACAACTACAAATACCAGAGTATTAAAACCCCTGCTTTGGCTCCAGCATAGAGAATTACCTTCTAAGCTCTTAAATACAGAAAAAAAGGTCACTTGCCATCTAAGTTAATAAGCAGGGAAAAGAAAAGCCATTTAGACACCACAAGATAGCAGCATGAATATTACAACACATTCATAATTGAAGCAATTTGTTTTATGCAGCAGTCTCCCAACCTCATCCGAGATGTTGGTTTGGTAACGCGCAAGCAAAAGGCAGGTCTAGAAAAGTCAGTCCCAAATAGCTGTTGAACTACAGCTCAGAGGTAACTGCTTCAGAAGCGTTGTGGCATGCTTCATTTCTGTGCACAGTAAATCTAAGTTAAATTCTTGAAACTTAAACGAGGGCTTCAGCCATACCAACATCCTTTGCCTGGTGAAAGTTGAACAGTCAGAAAAAGAAAGCAGCCACCACCTCCTTACCTTTGCAGAGAGGCACATTTAAAAATCCAATCAGTTTGAGGGATGGGGGGTGGGGGTGCGGGGGGCAAGTAAAAGGGGTTAGAAAATACTTACAAAATAGAATCACCAGAGAAGTCAGGATAGGCCGTCAAGGGCTGCTTCCAGCTTAGTCCAGCTGCTAAAGTCATTAGACAGTGTCACCCCACCCTTGGGCTCCCAGGGGCTAAAGCAGAGGAAGGAGGGCTTCTCCTCATCTCCTCCAGATCCGGCTGTTTCTAGTGTGAGTGTAAATTCTCTCCATCCATTCAACATTTTGCAAACAGGACACTGGAAGAGGGAGTGCCTGTTTGCAGTATTAGCAGGGTTGGTCAGGCATTGAATCCCCAGAAAGGAGCTGATCTCTAGTGAGAACTTGGCTAGAGTGAATCACACCGTCAGTTTTACCTCTCTGCTCTAAGCTTGTCTCAGGCTTCCCCTGCAGCCAGCACAGAGCCTGGATTAGTCTAAGTGTTCCTGTCTGTCCCACCAGTACTCTAAAACAAGACACTCAGGCTCTCTCCACAGATGCCAGCTACCAAACAGCTAAGGTTTAAGGAAGTTCCACCCTTTGCAACCAGATGCATTAACAGGATGCTTTGCTTATACCACTGCAAAACAAAGCAAAAAAACAACAAACCTTGATCCCTATCTCCAGAAAGTCTGAAGAGAGTCAAAGACAAGGAAGTTCCATTGAGCATCCTTACCCTCACCACAGACAGCTCTGAAACTCCGCCTGAACAGAGAAACCCTTCTCCAGCCCCTGAGCTGTAAGCACTTGAAGGAGAAAAGCATCTCTGCTTTGCCAGCATTGTCCCTGTTTAAAGGAAAAACTTCCACAAACACTGTTTTTTAGGACGTTAAACAACTTTCCAGTAACTCCGAGCCAAAAATTCCTCATCACCCACTCTGCCTCCTCAGATGGCCTGTGTTTGACTGCCTTAGTACATACAATGGGCAAAAAACTGTGGCAGGACAAGAACCGATTCATAAATGGATCAAGTATCCTCGCTGCAGGGCTGGTGACGGGCCCAGAAAGGCAGGATGCAAGGCAAGGAAGTGGTGAGTTCGGAATAGGGCATTGGAGTCTACTGACACAGACAAAGTACAACCCTTCCTCCCCCTCCTGAAGGGGTTTGGGGTGATCCTTCCTCGAACTCAGCTCTGCTGATTAGACTTATGAACACTGGTGCATACAGAACACAAGCTATCCCAGGTATTTAGTGGTGGCCACTTACCTAAAGCTGTCCTCTGGGATGAAGCCACCAGTGCTAGAGGAACAATGTTCAACCTACATAAGTGTTTGTTTCTCCTCCTCAAATTCCAGGAACAGCTCGAGGACTGCTGTAGAGAAGGGGCTGCTGTATGAGGGAGTATTTACTTTTCATATCACAATCATGGTCTCTTACAAGGTTTAAAATTCAAGTACACAGCCATGCTGGGAAGAAATGGAAATGTAAAGCAAAAAAGTAGATTTCTCTGAGCAAACAGATGGATGTACAAACAGAAATCAAGTCCTGAATCGCATGTGATGTACCACACTCTCTTGAAATGCTTTGTAAGGAAAAACATGGCTTTCCAGGGAAAGCCAGCACACACAATTACACCTGAAATAAAGCATGATGTTGGCAATTAGGCATACTGTGTCTGGCAATGCATCCAACCAGTAGACACACAGCTATTGACATTTCATAAGCAAACATGGTAACTGCATTTGCAATTTTGTACAGACCTACATCCACATTTGAAGCCTAGGAAACTGCTACCGTTTTGCTTATTTGTTAGAATAAACAGAAGCCCACTGGTTTCGGTCAGCTTTTGCAAAATGATAATACTAATGCTCAGAGCCATTTGCTAGAAGTGCAGTTGGTGCCATGCTCCCCCTGTGTACAAAGTGGGGATCATGAAGACAACATCCTAGAGAAAGGGGTAAAGCAGCAGAAAGCATATATAAGACAGGAACATCTTTCTTTACAGAATTTAAAACAAAAACCCCCACCACACTAAAGAAAAGGGACTGAAAAAAAAGTCAATGCTACTTGCAGGCACAGCAGAGGGAATATAGGGATCAAAGATGATCCATAAAATGCTAGAAACAGAGAAGCTGGGGGTTTTATCTGGTCCACTTTAATGGTGCCTCTTTAGCTAAGATACATTAATTCATCAAGAAAGTAAACTTAGTCTGGTTTGGTACTAAGTAAGACCAGCTACTTAACCCCTGAAAGCAACACCTTCCAAAAAAGGGTGCTATGTTTCTCATGAGGCAGAAGCCAAACTCAAAAAGCCCTCAATCTAAGAGGATGGAGTTTGCAATAGGGAAGCCAACGCGTCCCCAGGAGTCAGAGTCCCAAGAGAGCTGTGGCCTCTTTATGTCCATCTCCTACTGCAGCTGCTGAGCAACATACGTGAAATCAAACGGTGATGGAGAGCACACTGATAGGCAGTGATCTCCCAACCAACAAGCCCCAAGACCCCTAAGCCAGGGCACTGAGACAAGCAGAGGCATTCCTTATGGTGATACTTCAGTGCCATGTCCCACATCCCAGCCAAGGGGAGAAGAGCCGCCTCCCTTCTCCGAGATCCCTTTGCATCCCAAGAAAGTTACACTAGCCATAATAGCTTTGTTTTACGTACTGTATGTAATATAATACTGGAAATTGGTCTGCAGTTATGTAATTGCAAAGGAAATGGCTATGATCCTGCACAGCCCAGCTGAAAACACCATCCCACAATGCCTCCACCGCAGACACAGCTCCTGGAGGCTGTGAGGGAAGAGCCCCCGGCCTGCCTGCAAGCAGAGCAGCAGTAGGAGAGGCAGAGGTGCTCGGGAGTATGCTTATACTTCGCCGGCTGTCAGGTTTTCCATTGCAAACACTGCCGCCACAGTTTATAGCTTGACTGTTTCAAACCACATCCACACAAAACTTGGCAGAGAGGGAGCTGCTCTGGCCCAGTTCCTCCCCCTTCTACCTTAAAGAAATCCATGCAGATTCCTGCTTTAAAGTCACAACATTCCTTTTCTGCAGCAGAAATACATTTTAAGTCATTCCACAAGGCTTCTTCGGTTAAGATTTAAAAGAAGCCTATGTACTTGACAGACAAGATTTGACTCGACTATTCATACTGTTATTCTGAAACAGCCCAGAAATGTTTAGATAGTGTTGGACACTGCAGGTTGGTTACACAGTGCCTTTAAACAAATTACAGTCACCTCCAGCAAGGAACACAAGCCCTGTAACTAAAGCCTGTTCCCAGACACCATCTGGAGAGACTGTAAACCTCCATTTTTCTCCTGATGCATCTGTGACCAGTGCTACATGCAGATTTTCCTCCTCAGCTAAGGGAAAAAAAAAAAAAAAAAAAGATAAATATCCATTAGATATACCAGGCACACTGTGGGTCTTCTGCTCATGTAACCAGAATTCAGAAGGTCTGAAGGACAATTTTTGCTGAGCCAAGACAGGTATTTGCTGCTAAAAACCAAGTGCCAAGTCTGCGAGCTGGTACATTACTCAATAATTTGTCTGAACTATAGAAATCCTACAGATTTCTTTCAGTCCAGCAAGGTTTGCTTCTGTGGCAATTGCAGCAACAGTTGAGTTACGGTGACCCATGGGCTTCACAACTGAGATGAATGGTTTCAGAAATTATTTAGCACACATGCTACACTGACCTCACTTTCAAGTCATAATACTGAACAGAAGTTTCAGCTTCAAATGATATCCAAGTCATAACTTTCATTAGCACGATAATGAAGACAACCTTATTCAACTCTTCTAGTGAAAGAGAAAACAAAAGCATGAGACAAGGCCCTACCAAATGGGCTTGCACATATCTGCCTGCAAGACACTTTAAATACCATTTCTTACATGGGAAAAGTAACACTGAATAATACGATACAGTAAATGCAACACACTTACTTAAAATGAAGTTAAAGTAGCTTGATGACAACCAGATACAGCTTCAATAAATCAAGTATTATTTTTTCCCCTTCTACCTTGCCCTATATACTGGCCTTTGAAAGCAGAGCTTGCTTCCTTTCAGGGGGCACTCAATTTGGAGGCAGACGTCACAGGAGATGGTAACTTTAGCTCAGGCCCTAGAAGCATTCAGAAGATGACATCCAGCAGGACACAAAACAGGCACCATTGTTTGGAAACTAGTTTTGACTTTCCTTGTGTAAAAAGCATAGGGCCATTTGACCCGCAAAGAGAAGGTGTTTCTTCCCCACAAAGACATTCAACAGAGCCAAGTCAAAGTTTTTCCCACTCCAGAAAAAAAAAGACAACGAACCACTGAAGTGCCTCTAGGCATTAGCAAGCAACACTGTTCAGGCAAGGTTTTTTAAAAAAAAAAATCAAGCAGTTATTTGTGCCTTTTCATATCTAGCTTCCCCAAAGTACAGTTAAAGAATCCCACACCAGATATACGATATGCCATACGCCTCTGTGTGCACAAGGAAGTTTGAGATATTGGCCCAGCAGCACATCCAATGCACACTGTCCAGTCTGACGGGACTTCTCAGCCATGCAGCTAACAAGCTATCCAGCCATAATTCCTTCCTTCCATTGAAGGAACAATCCCTGCTGCAGGTGACATCCATAACACCTTACATCACCTTTGCTTGTCAGGATCAGGAGAAGAACAATGAATTACTAACACATGCATACTTCAGTAATCTCATTTTCTTTAAAAGTATATCCCCATATTCTTAGATGTCATAATCATATCTTTTAGGCTTGCTTGCCTACACTAAACAGATACCCAAAATTCAAACAGTATAACTCATGAGTTTTAGAAGTTGACACTTGAGAAACTTTTGCTCCTTTCACTACATGCCAGTTACAAGTTCAGCTATTGCTGAAGAGACAGGAAGTCATACTATTACGGTCATCCCTGTGATACCTCTAATCTAGAAGAGACTGAGAGTGTATGTTTGGTGTCCTGTTCTTGGAACAACTAAAACTTGATTTCCCAGCCAGAACAGTTTAGATAAGTACCCAAAGCAAGTGATGCGCCCTCCATCACCAATCAGTGACTTACTTTCTTAAATATGTATCTGTATCTTTATTTTATACACATGTATATATAAAGGACAAGATCATAGCATGGCATTCAGGGCTTCAGATCTCCTTCCTTGTTTACATGGACATTAAGAAATCCAGCTGCTAAGCATCAGAATATGGTCTTAAGAACTGTAATCCAAGTTCAAGGATGCTTCCTTAGAAGAGTCATATTTCTGGACCCACTAATTAAATTCAAACCCTGACACTCTCCATTTATATCTCCACATACCATATGATTCAATACAGTGTGATGTGAACTGTGCAAGACAGAGAGGCCACAATAAAAGAAAATACAAAAGGAGCTGTAATTTGGAATTCAGACACTTCTTGCATTATTTAACAGCCCAATTCCCTTGGCTCCATAAGCCATTATCCAAGACAGGGATATAATGGATATGAATATAAGTTGCCACAAAAACCAGGCTTGTTCTGACAGCAGGAACACCCACTATTGACAATGAGGAGCCCTCAGGCTTGGAAGGGAAGATCCTCGTCCACTAGCCTAGACACAGCTTAAGAAGACATTCCACCCCACCACA